>OY728164.1:652549725-653149725 GCA_963277665.1 Viscum album | reverse complement strand
TCGTCAAATAAATCAATAAAAAATCCATGGTTCTATTTCCCACACCATTGTCAAACTTCAAAAATTTTAGTGTGCTTAATTTATGATTTTACACCATGTATCTTCATACATATAAGGTTTTTAATACTTTCTATAAGTAATGGAGAAATATTTCACACAATTTTGGTGTCACATCATTGAAAAATGTAACACAGTACAATTATTTTCCATGAGAAAAAACTAATGATGGTCCCCATATATCTATATGAACCATCTCTATTTTTGGTTATTTGGAATATTACCTTCCCTTAAGAACAAAACCCTCCACTACTTACTAAGGATATATTTTACAAAAATATCTATACTCCATTATTTTAATATTTAACATTCCTCTGTTAGTTAGGATTTTCATCTATTTCTCTCTAAAGTGAACCAGATTTTCATGAAATAAATTTTCATAAGTTATTTTTTTGCATGTATTTAACCTTTATTGAATCTCATTAGGTACTCTGTTCCATTATTAAATCCCTTTTTCACCACCATAGAAACACATGTGATTTTTCATTCTCCTTGATCAAATGTTTTATAGATACCCGCATCATCTAATTATCCTAATGAAAATAAATTATTCCTTAATCCAAGTATGTTCTAAACAATTTTATTTTCCAAAACGATTTTGATGTTTTTCTATATAGAAACATCACCTTTTCCTATAATCATTAGTGATTCATAACAAAAAATACACACCTTTCCATATCCTCAAAAAGTATAATTCTTCATACTTTATCTCTCATATATTAGGTGAAATGAATCTCCAGAGTCTATAATGTAAGTCTCAAGTGAATAAAAAACACCTATTAGAAGAGTGGATGTATATTATAATAAAATATCTTTTGGATACGCTTCTATAATCATATATTGTGTAATTGAATCTTCATTATCTAAAACTTTTCTTTAGATGGACTATATACTTAAAATTACATCACATGGGAGAAAATTCTACCAAAATAATATGATATTAAATCCACCTTGTTTTTAATTTCTTAATAAATTTCCATGATATAGAATATACTTTACCATCCACACTACATGTGTTTTTAATATATTCTTGGATATCCTTTCAATGAATCTACAAATTATAAATTATATCCTTAACATTCATGAATAATATGCCTATATTACCACACAAGTTAATTATCGTGGTAACCAAAAAATCCCATAATTACAAGAGTGATGAGAGTAACACAATATGCCAATCAAAATATCTAAATATCACCTTCACCAATCTACACCATATTTGAGAAATATTAATGTTTTTTGATGCGATATCTCTCACTTTTCATTGTTAAATTTTTATATCGAATTAACTATATAATATGAACACCATATTCAGTATGTATAGATTATAATATGTATTAGTAAAACTATTTTGAAGTTCCAAACCATCCTTCACCTCTAGTATGCTAAAATACATGTTCATTGGTAGTGATATCCAGATCACCACCAATTCATTCTTATTTAACCATTATTATTATTAATTCATAATCACTTCCATATTGGTATCAATTAATAGAAGATCAAGATCCTTCTACAATAAAAAATCCAATATCTACATCTTACAGAATAAAAAAACCCTTACCTTTAAACGTTTCTACCCAAACCATACTCTAATAAAATTATATTACTTCTAAAATCCTTTAAAATACACTATATTAGAGAACAATTAAGAGGGATCATATATGTTTTATAATAATCACCCTACATTTTTTAGAGTAGAATTATTTTACTATTTTTTTTTCAAAAACCTAATCTAAAGCATGGTTTTGCAAAACTCTTTAAATTAATCTTTGATAAAACTTATGTGGTCTTATAAAACTGTCCAACACCAAGAAATTAATCCTATATAATATAATATTATAAATCAAATGAACCATAATGAACCATTGATAATGAATCACCATAACATAAAATAATGTATTCATTAAATTCTATGAAAAAAATTAAATCCTTTAAAAAATATAAAAAACATAAAAATAATATTTATTGAAAGAAATAAACGAAAATGATAATTAATATTTTTACATGGTCCAGAATATATAATACTCTATGAGGGGAAACTTTAATAATTTAATTCAAGTAATGGAAGATAATTACATTCAATAAAAGTTATAAACCCCATTCACCAATAAAAAAATACCCCACCCCACTATTTGATGTAGATTCTAACTGGTGTAAAAAAATTTCCCCTTAATAATCTACGTGAAGAGTATGCACACTTAGATATGACCATCCTAGTAATCCGTTTACATGGTCATAGAATTATTCTACCTTAACTCCTCCTTCAGTTAAATATATTATGGTTCTATAAAATCCATGAGTTTACCCTTACATTTCATCCAAAAGACCCTTATGTATTCATTTTATATAAAATATCCATTGAAAAACTCTAATATATCCTTCAAAACCACTCTTATATAATTCATTTTTATCTCTACATGATTCCTTTAGAAATTACAAGTGTATCATCTGATATTATTCTTCCAAATACTATATTTTGGTATTCCAGCTTCTGGAATTCTAGATATCGGTAACTTCCACACACTATATCCACCAAATTATCAAAAATTAGTCTTCTAGAATATATAATTCCATAATATATAATACGTATCAAGAAATTTTTTTTCACACTACTAATCTTATCAATCTTCTCAAAGTGAGATTAGAAATTGAAGTAGCGGTGTAGTTTAGAGTTCCAAATATAATATGACTTTGAGATTAATTATTCAAAAAAATGGAAACACATTTAATACATACATTAATAGAAAATATCATGCATAGTTTTTGGATAAGGTTTCTGAGTATTGGGACTCTATGAAACCATCCTTGGTAGAAGGAGGAGATGTATCTTATCTTCAATAGATGGTGGTGACCCATCCACATAATTAATGATTTAATATATTTTATCTCAATGAAATATATTTTTATGTCTCATGTTATTGGATATTATTAATTGATACTCTTGATTTATTCTTTGAATGAGTAGAGAACATTTTCATCTTTTAAGGGAGGAAAATGCTTTAAATCACGGTATGATGAGGTTCAGATCGAATTACAAACTTTACCAATGGAATTACATATGCGTGTGATAAATACATACCCATAGAATTGTAATTAAAATTTTATTCCATGTATAATGAATACTATTTTTAAGTTCATAACACAATGTATCTCTTGTTATCTGGTGAAAGATAAGAATCAAGTTCCTATAGGAGTGGATCAACCCATAAAAGATTCATAATGGAAGTGGGATGGAATATTTATGAATTTTATGATAATGATTCCATGTTAAGTAAAGGGCCGTGGTTCAATCTATATAATTTTTTACTGAGTGAATAATTTGTCCAAGTTTTTTACAATTTGGGAGAAGAGTTTGGTTGAGATCTTTGGATTCATGTATGTGGACGAGATCATCTGATTTTAGGGGATACATCAATGATAATATATGACTTGGAATGTCAATTTCTATACCCTTTTTAGAAAATATTTAAAGAGGCATTTGGGACCCTATTACAATTGAGTGTGGCATTCTACCATAAATATTTGTCCATATTCAGAGATTTTTTTTTTGGTTTTGGAGGACATGTTGAGGGATTGTGTTCATGTTTTAGGATAGATATTGGAAGATCAACTACCCACAATGGAGATTTTATACTAAAAAACTACCACTATTATATTTGTATTACACCTTTTAATTCCATATACGAAATACCTTTCTAGTAACCTCTTTCCTAGAAGAAGATTGGCGAGTAATTCATTATGGGTCTCGAGTTGGTCTGGTTTTTCATGGAGAAGGTGAATGTGATCTTAGAGAGGATTTGGAAAACTAAAATATATCATAATAACTATACTAATTTATTACAATGAATATTTTAGTTTGATGAGGGATACTATATTTTTATGAAGGTCACACCATGATGAAATTTTCAAAGGTTTGGTCAGGGGATCAATCTATAATAAAGGTTCATTGGATCATTCATGATATTATGCTAAGTAGGTGAGGTTTCATATCACCTATCACTTACCTGGTAGGTGGATAGGGTAGATAACAACTAATACATGTCAAATTTGGGGAGATATATACATTACTCATCACATGTTAATGGCTGAGGTGAGATGTATATCAAGGATGTAGATACCTTATCAGAGGTATTAATAGTGATTATGGATTGATAAGGGAGGACCATATGGGGTAAGAAAATACCATTGGTTCATTTTATATGGTATTATGGGAACCATTAAGAGATATCATGGGAATGTGATAATTATATGATAGCTTAGTACACTCACCTATTTATGTGAGTTTTTATTTTTGGGGTGAATATTATTGAAGGTTGGGATTATTTAACAACTTTAAATTTTTCACACAAACAATGAGATTTTTTAAATAATATTATCTATGTTGTTGACTAAAACACTTTGTTTTAAAATTTTTAACTGGTTCCTAGATACATTATATTAATTATAATAAATCAATCTATAGTACTTTGGTTTTTGATCATGAAGAATAAATTATATCTCCTAAAAAGACCACATAAGTTCAAAAGCATCACTGAAACTTGATTCAGGATGAGGGGTTTAACCTATGAATGGTGTAATTTGTGATAATGTTTTGAGCCTCAAAACCATGATTTTTAGTGTCATTTTATTAAAAATACAGTTAAACATAATTATAAAATATTTAATCTTTAGTGACCCTCTCAATTAAGGTTATAAGTCATTGAGAAAACCATTACTCAATGAAAGTAGTATAATTAGATATTTAGAGTTTGTGTTCATTGAGGAAACCATCAATGGACTTGATTCAGATGTAAATTTAATATTATAGTTAATTTATTTTTATGGAAGGGTAATTATTTTATTATTTCTCTATTCATAATGAATTATTATTTAAATAATTGTTATTAAGATATTATTTTTGAATTTAATTGATTCTCATGAGTCATTAATATAGATTTTTTATTACATTTTTTCAGCTTGTGTTCAATAATTGATGGATGTTTTCTGAATAATGGAAGGATGTATAACCAAATTTAGGACACCAAACCCCCATTATATTATGATGAGTCGGGAAACCCTTGGATTAGTGCTATGTCATCATCCATATATATAGAAACCATGTGGATTATTCCATTCACAAATCATAATTCCACCCCTCCAACTTTTCTATATCTTTTTTGAGGATGATGGTAAACTAATCATAGTGATTGATGGAGATAGTTATTATGGTGTTATGAGGTTCATCCTGAGTTGGTGGATTAGTGGGGAGGTAGTGTGAGGCTATGTGAAAAACTATAATATAGAGGTGGTGGTCGGAGGGGAGGAAGTAGCTTTACTTGGTCTATTTTGGAATAGAGGTAGAATGGGTTTTATTAGTCAGGGATTTTACCTTGGATATTTGATTAAATGAGATTAGTCAACTAAAATAACTACCACATAGTGAGTGGTGCACTTGGAGAAGACGATATCTTGAAAAAAATAGATAAATCGAAGAACATCCCCATCATATCCTAGGATGTGTGGGTTGGATAGTCTGACTATCCTAGTGTGTGTCACACATGGATGTGAGTTTGAGCGACAATATTGGGTTGGGTAGCCAACTTCACTAGTCTCCCCAAACGGTGTGACCAAGCCTTCAGTACAGGTGGGGTGATAGCCCAATTGGGTCTACACTAACCAAACCCACAACATGGAATAGACACATGAGAAACCATACACCATAAACTACCCCACTTGGGCATACCCCTTTAAGCCACACCATATGGAATGCCAGGAGGCCACCACGTGGAGCCCCTAGATGAACCATATAAATAAATATCTAAATAGTGTTTAATTGTTGATAAATTTTACATTTTTTACTAGTTTTTGGAAAATTAAATACCATATACGTGGATTTATTCAATTTATAGTGTAATTGTTTGACCTATTTATCCATTTTATGTCATTCTCAAGGTAATGTGGGTGAATTTATATCTTTCATTTATAAGGATGATGATAGAATTTTAAAATGATGATAAAAGTGTAAATAAGGTTTTTGTAGTCCCTTGTCCATGTGATAGTTGTAGGATACAAGTACATCACATATTTATGGAGTTTGATACCCTCTATATACTTTGGGAATGGGTTCTTAATGTTATAGCATGGGGTCAATAGTCCCCTGGTCTGAAAAGGTATAGTTCTTACACACATTAGATAGAGTTATAAAATTCCCCACAAAAAAGTGTGTTTATTATATCTATAACATAAAGTATTATAACATCCCAATATTTTAATTTTTTTCCTTTTTTAAATAAATTTAATCTCCATAATAGTTTACTTTTCTTAAAACATCGACCTTAAACGAACTCTAAAATATTATTATTTTATCAAAACCATTATCACCTAGCCATTAAAATAGGTGGAATGAATAAAATTAACTAAATTATTAAAATATATTTTAAAAATATTTATAAAATTAATTCCTTGGTTACCAACAAATTTGAAATAAAAATAAAAATCAATTGAACATGAAGGATGTGTTTTTTATAAAATATACTTTTATTCCCACAATGGAATTTTATATTAATAAATTAATTTAATCAATATTAGTAAAATATAATAATAAAATTTATATTTTATAGATTTGATAATTTTTTTTGAATTAATCCAGTATGTTTGACCGCCTTAAGATAAGAATAAATCCAATTTTAAGAAAAAAAGTAATGTTTATATAAAAGAATATTTTTCTGTCATTTTGAGGACTCACCTATTTCAAAAATAGATTTTCAAAATTTTATATTTTATATTTCAAAAAATAAATTTATCTTTTCAATGAAAAATATCAAAATTTTATTAGGGTGAAATTTTGGTATTTTTCCTAGAAGTTTATTTTCTGATGAATTGCGAATAATATTTAATTTTATTCTAAATACTATTTCAAGAATAAATTATTTATATAGTTAAATTATATTTAAAATTGTGTTTAACACATGATATGTTAAATTATACATCATCAAAACAAATTTTGGTAATTTTAATTAATTCTACATTGATATTGGATATAAAAATATATTAAAATTTTCAAATTCTCAATTTTAAAACTCTATTTTTCATTTCATCTATGGGATTAATTTTAATTTTTTTATCTAATTTTTTGAATTTAATGAGGTAAAATGGATTTTATATTTAGAATAAAAAGTTAATAATTAGGTTTTAAAGGGAATTAAATTTTTATTTACAAAAAAGTTACCATGGTAAAATATTATTTATCACATTTTAGGAAAAACAATGACAAGGGTTAAAGTTAAAAGGTAAAATCTTAACATAACTAACAAATAAAACATTAAATGTGTGTATGAGGAACTTATGGACCCTAAAAATCCTAAACAAAAATAATTAAAAATATAAATATTCTAAATTTATTCAACCTCAATGCGGTTGGCTTCAATTATAAAATATTCACTATTTAATCACTTAAACACACCTATCCTCAATTACAAATATGAACCCTCACTACCCTATTAAAACGAATAATCATTTAACCTCCTAAAATATTTTCAAAAAATTATAATCCTCACTCTCTTCACATACAAGTTCTTTTGGTTTCACCGAAATTCCAACCTTAGATCCTTTAAGAATTGATCTGAAGGATGTCCACTAAATAAGAGGCATTGTTCTTCAATGATCACTTTTCATTGATTATATTCTACAACACTAAAATTATAATTTCATGTTTATTAAATAATAAAATTATTGACATAAATTTAATGATATGTTGTTTTTTCAGTTTTATGACCTAAAATTTCAAACACTTCCACCAAATGGGATACATCATCAGAATTCATGTGTACAATAGACTACTTCCAAGCATGTCGATGTTATTAGTTCATCCATTTTCACATTTCATGGATTTTAATAATTTGTCATTAATAGTTGAAATATGATATATATTATATTTATAACTTATTTAGGATTTTGGAATTATTATATAACACATAACTAAATTCTTTCCATTTTTTTGGAATATGACAACATAGTTTGTGGACATGTGGACTACAAACTCCTCAAATAAATAATTTAATTTTTCTTCTTTCAATATGATATGAAAATGGAAATACAATTCATGCATACGCACGACCAACCGTATCGATGAATGGTGTATTCCATTTCCTACTAATAAATAGTATATATTTTTATATACATGTATATAATGAATATATATGATATTTATATCATGTTTTATATTCTAGATATTATTAAATCATGATCTATGTAAGAGTAAAAATAGATAATATGTCAAACCAAACTCAAAAAAAAGTAGTTATTACCTGAAATAATGAATATATTGAGATATTATTAATGAAAGAGATATAATATGATATAAAAGGATAATATATGATATAATAAATATTAATATTGTTATTTAATGAGTTAATAAAATTCATAAATAAAATATACAAGAGGTTAAAGAACATTTTACCAGAAGGAAGTGTGAGGTAAGGGTTTCTTGTGTCACCTTTTCTTTTGTATGATATATGCCTTATTCACCACTTATTTATTTTTTTGTGGTGAATATAATAACCATGAATGTAATATATAATTATTATAATTTAATTTATGGTTATTTACATATCCATTTTCTGATATATCTTTCATTTGGTTTACATTTCAAAAGTTACCAAATCGGTAAGGTAGTTTTGTCTCAGTTCTCATTCTTTAGGACACATGTTATGTTAAGAACCTATAATATTTTATGAGGTTAATATAATAACCATTGAAATTTTGTATCACGAATTGAATTATTTTTATGATATTATATATTTTCTTTATTATTAATATCTCTTTGATCAATTTTTTTTTAAATTTAGAAGCTATTTGTCCTAAAAGAGTTTTCAAAATGTTTTTGAATCATATTTTAAGTATTTTAAAGGAAACAAATTTCAAAGATGTTTAAAATGTTTTTTATAAGATTAATCTATCAGTATTAAAGTTTATTTTCAATGAAAAATGTTTTTATAATGTATTTATTTTTTAAAAATAAATTTTCAAAATAAAAAGGTTATTTTCCTCAAGAATTATTTTAAGTGATATCTATAAATTATTTTCCATATACGATAACATTATTTTATATTACTTATGATTTTTTGGGGAAATTATTCAAATAAATTATCCGGATTATTTTCATGGTTGTTTTATTTTTATGATGGATTGGTATTTATGAAACCCATTCCTTTTCCATGTGTTATTATACGATGAATTGTTATCAAACCTATTTCATTTCAAGGGTTCTAATATGATGAATGATTTATGTTATTATGGTAAAAATATTTATGGTTTTCATTATGTTATGGGTGGGACCTATTTTTTCCTCTAATTATTTGGGTAATAATATTACACCTCATGATATATACATTAATGGAATATGTATTGAAATATATTCAGACATGACTGGAAGAGGAAGTGAAATCAGTTAGTAAATGGCCTTGTCCACCATGATAGTATTTGTAATGACCCTCCAATTATCATTGGCTTGAGAGCTCAACGATTTATTACTAGGCCTTAAGAGACATCCCCAAGCCGCCAAAGGCTATCAATAAATGATGAAGGGTTTCAAAATACATGGGGGATGATTTACCCTTTAACTAAAAACAACCAACAGATAGAGCAAACTAGATAAACATTTCCAAGAAACCACTATATGATGCATTATTTATTACCAAAAAAACTGAACCATTGATTTTATCAAAAACCAACCAAAAGTACCACAATGAAAACCAACACTATAATTCAGAGTAAACAGTGGAAATACAACTCTATGAGGACAAGACAACAACCCAACTCCATGCTCCACAATCTCCAAGCTCCAACATTATGAACCAGCCCAAGTATCATGAAGCAACGCTCTAAACATGTGACACTTTACCTTTTCCAACGTCCCGATATATGACATATTCCAAAGCACCAACGTGCCAAAGCAGGGGGTGAGAAATGAAACTCAATAGGTTTTCCCCGATGACTTCCCAACCCATGACTCTTAGGATAAAACATATTAGAACATTTATATAAAACAATTTATATAAGCAAATTCCAAAACAGTTCACAATATAGAAAATTCCATGTCAAAGCAATTTTTGCAAAAAAACCATTTTCCTACAAAGAAACCAAGAAAAGTTTCCAATAAAATCCACATTTCCATTTTTTCACATTCATTCGATTCCACAAATGCACACAACCAACCATGAATGCTACCTGGACCTCCCTATACTCGCATGTGGTGAGTTATCCTTCCACTAAGTCATCACTTAGTGAACTACCTTGACCGGGGTAGTTCATGACATTATCCATCCCAACCTATTGATGGGGGGACTTCTTGCCCTTATCCATCCTATCCTTTTGATGGGGGTACTTCTCGCCCTTATCCATCCCAATTCATATGAACACACACCACAACCCATGAAATCCATGCCCAAAACCAGGTGTGTTCAAAACCTTTCAATAAAGCATCACCCTTTTATTGAAACCCCCTTTTTCCTGCAAAACATTTTCCAAATCCATCAAATCCATATTTTTAAAATCACTATTTTAAAATCAAGAAATCCAAAAACTTTGTACAAACATTCATTCAATTTCCACAATTTCATCAAAACCCATAAATCATCACTAAAGAATATTTATACATGTTTTTCACCACAATTTAAAAATCAAAACTAAGAAAATAAATCAATTCGAACTAAGCCTTCAAGTTCTAAGAAAGAGTAATCGAGAGTGAAGCACCTACGTCAACAAATTGCGAAAAACCAAGCCATGGACGTAGAATGCTTAAGAACACCAGGTAAAAATCCAAAAAATCTCCTTAGATCACTTCTCCTAACACAACGAAGACCAAATAATTTCATATTTGGAACCCACACCCATAGATCTACCCATAATGGCTGTAATAATAATAAAATGAGAGAAGATGAGAATTAGATCTATGTAGATCTACGAAACTGATCAAGAACGATCTCATACCTTAAGAATCCATCTTCAATTCGCCAAGGGAAGCTTTCAGATCGCCTCCGGAATGCTTGGGAGAAGTCTTCCAACCTTCAAGGGATAGTAATCCCGAGATAGGGACACTTAGGAGGTTTAAACAAGGCATTTTAAGGAGGAATGAGTTAGATCCACAATTTTAGGATCTAACTTTATGTGACCGCATGGTTAGTCCGCACGGTTTGAAAAACCGTGTGCTAACCGTGCATTGGCTACTGTCTCGACCACCCTTCTCGTACGGTTTGGCCACACAGTTAGACAAACCATGTGCTGAATGTGTGGAACCCACTTTTTATAAGTCCCACATCACATGGTTTGGCCGCACGATTAGACAAACCATGCGCAAACCGTGCGACTTCCCCTTTTCCTCCAAACATCATTCCATGTTCTCCCGACTCTCCCATTAAACACCCTTAACTTTAAAACCATGAAAATCATCAATAAATGGTTACATACCAGAAATAGGGGGTACTACATTCTCCCCATAATTGGCCTTTCTGTCCTCGAAAAGTAGAAAACCATCACTTGATTGAAAGAGTTCTGGACACTGCTCTTTCATTTCATTGTCGCTCTCCCAAGTCTCTTCGTGAATCTGACCATGTTGCCACAAAACCTGCACAAGACCGATGCTTTTCCCATGGAAGACCTTATCCTGCCTATCCACAATCTACACCGGGATATGTACCAATGAAGAATCTGGATCTAGGTTAACGTGACCCCATCCGATCACATGGTCAGGATCGGGTTGATACTTCTTTAACTGAGATACATGGAACACATTGTGCACCGAAATGATCCATGGTGGTAATTCCAACCGATACGACACCTAACCAACCCATTCCAGTATCTCAAAAGGGCCTATATATCAAGGAGATAACTTGCCCTACTTCCCAAAATGACGTTGACCAAGCCATGGAGAGATTCTCAAAATGACTTGATCACTCACTGCAAACAGCAACGGTCTTTAGCAATGATTCGCATAAGATTTCTGATGACTCTGAGACGTCTCCATCCTTTTTCTAATCAATTGAATCTTCTCCATTGTTTCTTGGACAAGGCTCGGCTCGACTAGTAAAGTTTCACCAGTTTCCACCCAACACACTGGAGAATGACAAGGACACACATACAATGCTTCAAACAGAGCCATGCGTATCGAGGCTTGCAACATGATCCTCCCACGAGCCACCAATATCCATTACAAAAGCCCACTACATGTCTTACAACTTCTGTATGATCCTCTCGGATTTCCCATCTGTCTGAGGATGATACGCCATGCTCATAGTCAACTGAGTCTCAAGGGCTTGTTGTAAGGATTTCCAGTATGAGATGTGAACCTCAGATCTCTATTTGAGACGATAGACACTGGTACACCATGTCTCTCTACCACTTCCTGGATATATATTTTTGAATGATTATCCATCATATGGGTTTCTAGAATTGGGATGAAATGGGCTGACTTGGTTAGACGATCCACTATCACCCAAATGGCAGTGTGTTTCTGGACTGTTCTTGGAAGATCTGTAACAAAATCCATTGCTATCTGATCCCATTTCCAAGTGGGATAGGTAGAGACTATAACATGCCAGCTGGCCGCTGGTGTTCTACATTAACTTTCTAACAAGTTAAACACCTTGAAACAAATTCAGAAACCTTCTATTTCATGTCTCTCCACCAAAACCGCGCCTTCAACACCATATACATCTTTTGTCTACCCGAATGTATTGCCCATCTTGAATGGAGGTAAGCCTGAAGGAGGTGTTCCTGAAAAACTATAGGTACAACCATCCGATATCTGAAACAAAAAACTGAACTCCCATCCAGCTTCCATCCCTCAATGGTCTCCCCACCATTGAGTTTTGAACTCATTGCAACGCAGTCTACATCAGATGCATGTGACTCCAATACTATCTCCACCAAATCAGGAAATAGTATAGCAGAAAAAAATTGCAACATCACCCTGGTCTTCACATTCCACATGCATGTCAGCTAAGACCGATATCAACTTCCATTCATCTGAAAATTCCTTTTCCAACTGAGCATAAAACTTCCTGCTTAATGCATTGGCCACCGAATTTCCCTTAGATGGTGTATACATTGTGTCAAAGTCGAACATTTGGAGATAATCCATCCATCTTCTCTACCTCGGATTCAAATCTCATTGTAAGAAAATTTGTTTTAGGCTTTTGTGATTTGTAAACACAGTGAAATTCTCACCAAAGAGATAATAACGCCAAGTCATCATGGCGTGAACAACTGCAGCTAACTCCAATTCTTGTGTTGGACAATTCTTCTCATTCACCCCCAACTGCCTTGAACCATAAGCCACAACATGGTCTCCTTGAATGAGAACACAACCCAACCATGTTCCCAAAGCGTCACAATACACCACCTACCTCTGTCCTAATTCCTGAAAAATCAAGATGGGTGATGATGTATGGAGAACTTTCAACTGTTGAAAAGATCTCTGACATTCCTATGTCCATTGAAAAGCACTATTTTTCTCTGTCAATGCTGTCATAGGAAAATATAGTCATGAGAAGTCATGCACAAAGCATCGGTAATAACCAGCTAGACCAAGAAAACGTCGTATTTCAAGGGCATTCTTCGGTGGTTTCCAAGAAATAATTGCTTCAATATTTTTTGGATCCACTGAAACACCTTTCTCAGAAACAACATGGCCAAGAAAACATACCTCTTGTATCCAAAAATCACACTTTGATAATTTGGAATACAACTGATGGTCCCTCAAGAGTTCCAACACTATCGCCATGTGTTGCTCATGCTCTTCCCTTGTTCTTGAATACAACATTATGTCATCCACAAACACCACAACAAAAGAATCCAGATATGGCTGAAATTTCTGATTCATCAAAGCCATGAATACCATTGGTGCATTCGTAAGACCAAAAGGCATGACTACGTATTCGTAGTGGCCATATCTGCTTCTGAAGGCTATCTTGAGAATATCCTATTTCTAAACTCGCAACTGGTGAAATCCGGACCGTAAGTCAATTTTGGAGAACCACTGATCTCCCCCCAATGGATCGAACAGGTCATCAATGTGTGGAAGTGGATATCTATTCTTTATCGTAACATAGTTATGTTTATGATAAACCACGCATAACCTCAATGTTCCATCTGATTTCTTTACAAACAAAACTAGTGCTGCCCACAGAGACACGCTTGGACAAATAAAACCTTTGCTTTACAGCTCTTCTAATGACACCATTAATTCCTTTAACTCCGTTGGTGCCATACTATAATATGGATGTGAGATAGGACTGGTTCCTAGAAGGAGATCGGTCATAAAATCCACTTCTCTTACATGTGGTAATCATGAGAAGTTTTCAAGAAAAACATCAGGAAATTGATCCACCACAGCTGGAAAATTATTTTCCGCAATCTCTTCCAATGATGCCAAAGTGAATGCTTCCAATTGGTAAGAGATCGTTCCCACCATTGGTTCCAACATGCTCTTTGCACCTTTCTTTACCATCCTCTCTCCTCTGAAGAGATGGTCTATTCCGTCCTCCATCGTGAAACTAACAGTTCCCCCATGACAGTCGATGTGACCATTACACGTTATCAACTAATCCACACCCAGGATTATATCATTGTCATCCACCTCTAACATGGAGAAGTCCCATTTCAGCTCAAATCCATCTACCATCATAGCACATGCTCTACACACGAAGGCTTGACATTCTCTTTCACCAAGAGGAGTTTGCAATTTTAACACAGAAGGCATCATTTCAAGTTTTATGTTCAGCAAATTAGAAATCTGAGAAGCAAGAAAAGAATTGGATGCCCCAGTATCAAACAACACTTGCATGATGTTTGAATTCAAATGAATTGTACCTCTCACCGTAGACGGTCCAGAATGGTTATCCAAAATCACATGTTCTGCTCCATACAATTGCTATGTTGTTGCACTTTGTTCCTTATTTCCTTGTTGATATTTCCCTACCTGAGGTGTCATGGTATTCCTGGAATCACCATAACTAGATATATTCTACTGGTGAGGCTGATTTTTCTGTCCTCTCCCTGTCGAAGCATAAGATGCTTGCGATGCCTGGGAAGTGTCATGCGCACCCAACTTGGGAGAACTGCGACAATATCGCTGAAGATGCCCCATCTTGTTGCAATTGTGACATGCTCTCAGTGGTGATGTAAATTCTCATTTGATGTGATCAGTCGAACCACATAGAAAGAAACCTTCTTTGCTCTGGGGTCGTGGAGGAAGATTGACTGATCGCGATGTCTGCTTCTGATTCTCACTCCCACCTTAGAATTAGGTGTCCCTCTTCCGCTTGATTCCAGCATTAAATTTCCCACCTATTCCCATAGGTATCATCATGCTTCCTCCTATCGATCCTGAGATATCACGTTCAGCAACAGTTTCTCTGTTCACCATATCTGTATAATCTGTAATACATAGCAACATAATCTTCGATCGAATCTCCTGCCTTAGCCCCGATTCGAAGATGCATGCCTTCAAAGAAGCACACGCCGCAACCTATGGTGAAAAACGGACTAAATTCATGAACTTGGCCTCATACTCTGTGATAGAGAGGCTCTGTTATTTCAAGCTGAATAAGTCTGTCATTTTCTGGATCTTGATCGTGTGAGGATAGAATTGTTTGTTAAACAATTCTTCAAAATCCTCCCATGTAAGGCCTTCATCCAGTTTAGCCTGCACCGCTAAATCCCACCACTAACGTGCAAGATCCTCAAGAATATACATCACCATCATTACTTTCAGCTCTACTAGTGTGCCGATGAAATCGAATATACTATTCATCCTTCTTAGCCACACCACCGCCTTCTCGAGTTCAGCATCACCCTGAAATATGGGTGGATTCTACTTTTGGAACTAGACAAAATGGTCTACATGCTTGAATCATCCCTTTGATTCCCTATTTCCATAGCCTGGAATGCTTGACCGATACTCTGAACCAGCTCTTGGTTCACACATTGTTCAGGTGCAATCACATTCTCTGTATCTTCCTCTTGTTGGTTTCTAAGATGCCCAATGGGTTCCATTTTCTATACAAACAACACACGCCATTAGTATCACTTCCTAGCAACTGAATTCTTAGCATTTCAATTTCTATCACATCACTATCACAAAATTTTTTTTCCATTCCTCAAGCCTTTCCAATGTTCAACCATTTTCAAAATCATGCCACATACTTTTTGAAAATCCACCAGTTTTCAAAATATACTAAATATCCATTTTTTAAAATCTTTCATTTGAAAATCAATTTCTTCATTTTTCAAAAAATTTCATCCTACCCAAAATCATAAATCATTCTTCGCAATGAGTTATGCCATCCTAGTGGGAAGACATTCCTCTAATGCATGTCATTCTCATCTCATTGGCTAAACCCATGATAATGAGATTTGCAACATTATATAAGTGTATCCAAAACACTTATGTACCCAACACCATAGTAACTTGAAGATCTTCATAAATGAGTTAGATACGTCCTTTTATGCTATACATTTCAAGTTCCAACAATCCTAATCTTGTCTAAGATGATTACCCAAGAAATAGACAAGAAGAAATTTAAACTCTAGGACAAAGAACATCGATGACCACTTGTTAGGCAAGGACCGAACAAGCTGATACCATTTGTAATGACCCACTAATTATTACTGGCTTGAGAGCTCAAAGAGTCATTACTAGGACTTAAGGGACACCCCCAAGGTACAAAAGTCTAGAAATAAATGCTGAAGGGTTTCAAAATACATGGAGGATGATTTACCCTTTAACTGAAAACAACCAACAAACAAAGAAAACTAGATAAACATCTCCAAGAAACCACAATATGATTCATGATTTTAAACCAAAAAAACTCGACCATTAATTTTATGAAAAACCAACCAAAAGTACCACAGTGAAAACCAACACTAAACATCAGTGTAAACAGTAGAAAGACAACTCAAAGACGACAAGACAACAACCCAACTCCATTCTCCACAAGCTCCAAGCTCCAACATCACAAACCACCCCAAGTATCACGAAGCAGCGCTCTAAACATGTGACACATTACCTTTACCAACATCCCAGTATATGACATCTGAAAAACCACCAACATGCCAAAGTAGGGGGTGAGTAATGAATCTCAGTAGGGTTTTCCCCGATGAATTCCCAACCCATGCCTCTTAGGATAAAATAAGTTAGCACGTTTATATAAAACAATTTATATAAAACAATTCCAAAATAGTTCACAATATAGCAAATTACATGTCAAATCCATTTTTCCAACAAAACCATTTTCCATCAAAGCAACCAAGAAATGTTTCCAATCAAATCCATATTTTCATTTTGGAACATTTATTCCATTCTAAAAATCCACATAACCAACCATGCATGCAACCTGGACCTCCCTATACTCAACGAGTGGTGAGTTATCCTTCCACTAAGTCGTCACTTAGTGAACTACGTTGATGGGGGTACTTCACGACCTTATTCGTCCCATCCTATTGATGGGGGGACTTCTCTCCCTTATCCATCCCAACCTTTTGATGGGGGTACTTCTTGCCTTATCCATCCCAATGCATATGAAAACACACCACAACCCATGCAATTCATTCCCAAAACCATGTGTGTTCAAAACCTTTCAATAAAGCATCACCATTTTATTGAAAACCCCTTTTTCCCGCAAACCATTTTCCAAATCCAGCAAATCAATATTTTTAAAATCACTATTTTAAAATCCTGAAACCAAAACACTTTGCACAACCATTCTTTCGATTTCCACAATTTCATCAAAACCCATAAATCATCACAAAAGAAGATTAATAACATGTTTTGAACAAAAATTTCACAATCAAAACCAAGAAAATAAATCAATTAGAACTAAGACGTCAAGTTATAAGAAAGAATAATTGAGAGTGAATCCACCTACATCAACAAATTGGGCGAAACCAAGACATGGACGAAGAACTCTTAAGAACACCGGGTCAAAACTCCAAAAACTCTCCTTAGATCTATTCTCCTAACACAAAAAAGACCAAATATTGTGATATTTATAATCCACACCCTTAGATCTACCCATAACGGCCGTAGATCTAATAAAACGAGAGAAGAGGAGAAGTAGATATATGTATATATAAGAAAACGATCAAGAATGATCACATACCTTAAGAATCCGGCTACGATTCGCCAAGGGAAGCCTTCAGATCACCTCCGGAACGCTTGGGGTAAGTCTTACAACCTTCAAGGGAGAGTAATCCTAAGCTAGGGCCACATATGAGGTTTAAACAAGGCAATTAAAGGCAAAAAAATTTAGATCCACAATTTTAGGATCTAACTTTAAGTGACCGCACGTTTAGTCTGCACGGTTTGACAAACAATGTGCTAACTATGCGTTGGATGTTTCCCCGGCCACCCCTCTCGTAGGGTTTGGAAGAATATTAGATAATCTGTGCCCCGACTATGCAGAAGCCACTGTCTCCAAGGTCCATTGCGCACAGTTTGTCCGCATGGTTAGACAAACCGTGCTTAGACCGTGTGACTTCACCATTTCCTCCAAACATCATTCAAAGTTCTCTCGACTCTCCCATTCAACACCATTAACTTTAATACCATGAAAAGAATCAAGAAAGTGTTACATACCGGAAACTGAGGGTACTGCTGTATTGGGAGTGAACCTTGAATACTTTGCTGGTTTGGGGATTGAACACATTCAACTATGAAAGTACTGGAAAATAACCTTGAGTAATAATGAAGTTATTTTCAATTATTATGTGTTTTCCAAAATTTATTGTTTCATGCCAATGTTATTCTTTTATGATTACGGTCTTATGAATTTTTATTCTTTATTCTATGACTCATGATTATGATATTTGATATGCAGGGTATTATTTTAATATTTTATGTTCATATTCTTATAACCTTATGTTTATGTTATGATTTATATCTACCTTGTTTACCCTTACTGACCATACGATCTCACCCCTTTCTTATGTTTTTTTCCATAGGTCATGAAGAAAGGTATTAGGATTGATATGTAAAAAAATTATCTAGTTATGGAGGAATAAGTGGGAGATACTGTAGATGTTTTATGAACAAGTTGTTTTTGTTTCAATGTTTCCAAAGAACCTAAACCCATATGAATCTGTCATGTTTTTTTGTAATATTAATATTCATATATTTAGATTTAATATCTATATATGAAAACATTGGGTCATTACAAGTGGTATTAAAGCATGTTTTCTTATCCTTTAGAAACTAGAATGATAAATCCTTAGTAAGAACCCTAAATGTATTTCTAGGATACAGTCCTCGTGTTTTGGTAACTATTATGAACAATATATGTTAAATGAAATGCGTCATGGATTGATTTTTATTGTATTATTAGTGATGATCACACTATTATTTTTGGTTTCAGTCAATTGGGGGAACTGGAAGGAATAGGGTCACTAATGAATGTGACATACCATTTTCTAATGAAAAGTCAAATGGGATTATTATTGGATGGAATGAAATTATGATTATGCCTAACCAGTTTTCACAGAACCTTATAAATGATGTATGTCTTAAGAAACTCTCAAACTCACCAAAGAAGAGAAATAAAGAGCCCGATTAGATTTTAGGAGGTTAAAAACCTGGAGGAAGGATGATTTGGTTTCTTATATGCCATGAATTTTAGAAGAAACACCCAAGTGGATGAAATAAAATAACAAGAATATATTTTGAGTATGGAAAATAATTAAACAAATCAAGCACCTATAAAGGAAAAATGAATTGTTTAGTTAACACAAGGGATTAAAATATTGGTCATTATAAAGAATTATCAATATATAAGTTCTTAAAATGTAGAGAGTATGAGCATCGATGTCCTTGGGGAAATGTTCTTGATGAAAATAAGAAATGTGGTAAGAGTAATTGTTATGTTTACACTAAATTTGACATGTGAAAAGAAATAAGTGGTGAGGAATAAAATGACGAATCATAGTTAATTGTTTGAGAAGGAAATCAGATTAATGAAGTATTTATGTTTTGGAACTCAAATACTAGGTTATAAGAACCATGAAATATATAACTATTTTTCAGAATAATTATTTTATTAAATATTTGAAATGATATTTCGAATAATTATGAAGGCATGGTAACTTGATTTAATGGTAAGGTTATATTATTGGATAATGCATGATTAAGTGAAAGATAATACTTTATATGTGAATAAAGAAATGTTTTATTATGATGAAATAAATGTGATAAAATTTATGACCTTGTATCTTATTAGTAATATGATGAAAATGTCGTTTACAGATTGAGGTTATTGGTGTTTTAGATTTATGGTATAAAGAAAGATTTAATTTTTTAAAGCATGCATTCTTTGACTAAGGTTTTATGTTAATTCATGTTATTACCATATTTTATGAGAATAGATGATGATGGTATTCACATGTTTGGAATGTGACAATTAAGAGCTATATCAAGTTATTTGGGAGATTAATGAAAATTTGATTTTGGTTATTTAGTAACCTTCTTTCAAATGTTTTGGATTTTATTCTTTTGGAAGGTTCATAATAATAACTATTTCCTGAAATTTTTTACGTTCAAATTTCACCAACAAAATTATATTTCTTATTTCATGAAATCACTTTTATGGTAAAGAGGAAAATCAATTACATGAAAAAAAATGAATATCATACCTAAAAGGGGTAATCCTAGTCATTATAAATAAAATTTAAGGAGTTGGAATGAGAAACTCTTTATAAATTAAATTGAATATAAGTTACATATAAGTACGTATTTCCCTTAATTTGATCCTCAAATTAGAATTCCATATGTTACCATGACCACACATGTTCTTCCAATCTTTTCATTCATTTCATTGAATCAATGTGTAAAAATTCTATTATATTTTTCAGTGTAGAAAAGTTTTTATTCGTTGAAAATGACATGAAACAGTCTTTCAATAATAGGATCCGAATCCTCCTTAGAGATGTTGTTATTGAAGGAGTCTTCCAACATATATTTATTGGATTTAAGGAGAAGATCCCAAAACTCTGTTCCATTAGAAACTAACTTTTCAAACCCTTAGGTGAATCATTGGAGTTTGGAGCTTGCTTACCCTGAGTACTGAGCTCTTTCATAACACCATCAACCAGTACTGGTACAAACTCATTGTTGTCCTGATCCTCTACTATAGAGAATCCCTATATTGGGTTAATATCTTCCATTGTGTTTTTTATCTTCACTTTTCTTTTTGGATACCTACCTCTAGTTTCTTACTCTGCGGGGGATAAAGGTACATATTAAATCTTTGGACCTCGATTTAGATTCCAATATCATCTTAATCAGTTTAAGAAGGTAAGAGTGTTCCTTATATCCTTTTCTATTCTTATTCATGGAAATAATGAAGATTCCAATGTCTTGAGAACCATTACTCCATATTATTATCCAAAGGTTATAAATCCCTCTGATGAGATCTGCCACCGTACTATCAGCAGAAACATGACTAAATCCATCCTCACTTGAATCATCCCCATACACATCTTGAAAATCCTTGAATACCTTTTCCCATTTAGGATAATTTTGGGCAGACACATCATTCCAAAGAGATTCAAACATATTTCCAACATGGGTCATCGACATCATCCTTCTGCGGTTGGGAACCTTCACATTTTACACCATGCCCTATGAACCCTACATTATGAACCCTAGGATCTCACATCACGTAAAACCTCCCTTGGTTGGAACCAAAAAAACATTACATGATTTGGAGAACTTATCTAGATTAGTACCCCAACAAAATATGTTGAATTAGAAGAAAAAGGATTAGATTCCATGACTACACCCAATCATTCACTTTCCAATATTTCGGAAGGATCATGAATTGGATTGGATGCCATATCATTCCTCATCTCATTGAAAATACCAATATCCATTAGATTAATATTCTAGTGACTCACCTCCTCATAGATGGGGTCAACTATAATTGGACCAATAGTTCCCCCTATGATTGATATGCTAGTTGACTATTGGTTTAGAGATTATATTTCCAAATACCCTCTTTATATCCTTGATGACATGTGGTCGACAGATGGACCAAACTCTTGGAAGACACACATAAATAAGTATAGGATTTAAAAATTATATCCTTTTTACCTATAAAATCATCCTATATAGTGATCTATATCTAGTTCACAAGTTGATTGGAGACATGAAATTCAACACACATATAAGGGGCAATTGTATGACAAACAACAATCGTTCTTCTACCAAAAAAATAATGGTTGACCAAATGTCTGTGAAAAAGGATGATAGAAATATTTTCAAAAGGAATCAGTAATTATAGAATACTTACCCAAAATTACATGGTAGGAGAATCTCACTTCATTTGGGAGGAATCTTTCCACCAAAATAATTATAAGTAGATCCCATTACAGGTGTGTGGAAAGCCGGACCAAGCACAAATTAACTTCTCTGATGAAGTGAAATGTACCATGATATGCAATTTATCAAGGAGACAAAAAATTAATATATCCTTCAAACACCCGGATCCAAAGATGAATCTATCAAAGGTATCAACTAGAGGACAATGAGATTTTAATTGATCGACGAGATTCAGATCCATATGAACTTTAACTTATGTGAACTCTAAGGTTGATTTTGAAATCTAGGGGAGCCACTGTAAAGTTATTGAACCTTCAGACATGTGTAAATAGCTAGAACTGAGGGTAAAAAGAGAGATTAGAGAACAAAGAAAAGGAAGGAGACCTAGCCTCTCAAAAAGATGTAGGGCGAGCCCCCTCCTCTCTGATGAGAATGGGGTACCATCATCATCATACTAGGGCATCACCAAAGGGGGACATATAGAGTAAGATCCACTTTTTATCCTTCTACTACTATCATTATTTTGTTACGCAGAACTATGGTTGATTTTTTTGAGATTATTTTGTTACATAACCATATAAATATTTTTGAATATTGAATAACTTATTCTAACTATTTTTGTTAAGATGATAACTTGATAAATAAGGAATGAAATTTTATCCCATTATGTATCTTACCATCAAATGGTTCTATACGTAATAATAATGAAACATCATTCCATAGAGTACAGAATTAATTGGGAATTGATCAAGGTAAAAACAAACACTTATAGAGTACTTATGAGAAGAAATAGAAAAATTATATATTCTTAAATGATTTTTCAAATAAATTTATATCCTATTATCATCATTTTTTATGATTTCAATGGAATTTTTAGTACTATTTGGTTAATGATTCTGTGGTTTTAACCTAATAATGACCACGTTCTCTATCATTCTAAATCATAACATGATAGTCATAATTCTATTCCATGTCCATGTTTTCACTTTATAGTAATGGTTTTATAATTGGAAACCTAGTTATTTGGTGATGTTTTCCTTTTAAACTATATATTTGTAAGAGGAATTTTTGTTTACCCCTTTTCCAATGTGGTATTCCCACAAAATAAATATTCAAAAATCCATATTTTATTTTTGAAGTGAAATTTCAAATTTTGAGGATGTGATTTTTTTGAATTCTTGATTGTTTTTGGGTGATAGATTATCGATTGATGGTTCCACTAAATCTCTCTCAAGTTTATTATTTTTCCCATTTACCTCATCTAAATAAGTATATTCTTGATCCTTCACATTTACTAAAAATATATATTGTACTATTAAGCAAAGGTATTTATTATAATAAACAATCTATAGAAATTATAAACTGTAGATATAAATTTATAGTAAACAATAAAAATCACCTAGTTAAAGGCTTATGGTGAAACCACCAATTTGAGAAAGCTATATGAGAAATTGAGGATGTGATGTGGTAGAGGTACCCCATTATGATTATATTCAAAAAACGAATTCCAAGGAGGAAAATAATTTTATGGGGAATATAATACAACTCTTAAAGATTTTACTCTATGTATATTTTTTAAATAATATTAATCCCTTCGATAACTTACTTTGCATTAAACAATGAGATTAAAAAAACTCCAAAATATTATAATTTTAACATAACCATTATCACCTAGATATTGTAATAATATAAATTAATGATAATAACTAAAATTTTAAAATATATTTTACACATTTTTATAAAATTAATACATTGGTTACCCTTTAATTAGAAAACAAAATAAAATCCAATCGAACATGAAGGACATTATTTTATAAAAAACTTTTTTATGCTAGTAATGGAATTTTATATCCAAAAAATAAATTAATAAATATTAGTAAAATATATTAATAAAAATTTATATTTTATATAACCAATAAAATGTTTTTGGATTCTTCCAATATGTTTTATAGGCCTAAGATAAGAATAAATCAATTTTATGCCTAAAAAATATATATTTTTCAAAAATACAATTTTCCACCTCTTTGGAAATTCTCTATTTTAAATCTAAATTTTGATAATTTTATAAGTTTTATATGAAAAAATGATGTTAATTTTTGAATGTGTAATATCAAAATTTTCTTAGAGTGATGTCTTGTTATTTTTTGGAGAAGATTTATTTTTTGATAAACAGTAAAGAATATTTAATTTTAATTTGAAACTTCTCTTTTGCTTAAATTATTTATATAATTAAATTATATTTTAAATTAGTTTTTATGAATAATTATCTCAATTATTAATCAATCAAACAAATTTATGTCATTTTAATCAATTAAACATTTAAATTTGATATAAAAACGTTTCAAACATTTGATCTTTTCACTTTAAAAATATGCATTTTTATTTTATAGATGATATTAATTTTAAATACAAATCTTCAAATTATTTGAATTTAATTAGGTAAAATGGATTACATATTTGTAATAATAATTTTCAATTTTTTTTTATGGTCAATTTGTATATTTATAAAAAATTTACCATAGAAAGAAATTATTTACCACAATATAGGTAAAATATTGATAAGGATTAATGTTATAAGTTAAAATATTAACATACCTAAAAAATTCTAAATTTAATGGGTAGTTGAGGTATTTAGGGACCAAATAATTACTAAAAATCATTAATTAAAATTATGATTCTTTTAAATTATTTCCATCTCAATGAGGTTTTATTTTAATTATAAGTATTTCATTATTTAATCACTTAATCCCACATCTCATCAAGTATAAATACCACCCATTACCACCCAATTTGGACACCATATTCATAAAGCTCGTCAAATATTTTTTTTTAAATTATCATTTTCATTGTCCCCTTATCCATGTTCTATTGGTCTCACCCAAATTCTATTTCGAGATCCCTTAAGAAGAGATCTAAAGGAAGTCCGCCCGAAGAAGGGGAAACTTTCTTCAACGATCGGTTTTCTTTTATTTCATTCTACACCTATTAAATTATTCTTATATCTTGATTAAATTACAGAATAAGAATATTGAATATACTGTTATGTTTTTATAGATCATTTATAACCTAAAACACGACACACTTCCAAAAAATGTAATACCCAGTCATCATTCGTGTGTATGACAGACTACCACCTTGCAAACAGATGTCATTTGTTCATCCATTTCCACCTTTCATAGTTGGAAATAATGATGGTTTACTAGTTTATATATGATAGAAATTTTATTTATAATTTATTTATTAATCTTTATTAATTATATAACACATACCATCATGCTTTCTAGTTTGTGGGAATATGATAACATCGTTTGTGGATGTGCAAACCACTGCCTCCTCAAAACGATAAGATCCATTCAAACATTATATGGAATGTTTAAAGGTTGAGTTTAATAAAAATATGTATCATATATTAAATTAAAATGATACTTGAATTATAATAGAAATATATATTATTTTCTTTTCTTTCTTTCAATATGATATGAATATTGAAACAAAGTTCCGACGTACGTATGACCTATCATTTACATGAATGGTGGTATCTATTTCTTATCACTAAATATTTTGTATTATTATATATATGTATATAATGAATATATATGATATTTATTTCATGGTTTAAATTATTTATATTCATAAATCATGATATAATTTGGAGGAACAAAAAAATAAGTTGTCAAAACATACACGAAGCACCAGAACCACAGCCCGGTTGGTGAGGACTCGACAAGTGCATCCAAGAGACCCATGTTCAAATATAGGTAGAGACATAATTTCAGAATTACTGTAGTAGTTTTGTAGCTGTCACTATAGTTGGTTCTGTTTGACACTATATTAGTTGGGAACTATTCATCTGTTTGGGATTTTGGGCCACCAGTTTGGTTCTCGGGTCCTTCAAGGCCTTCGGTCTAGTAAGATTTTTGGGCCACCTCAAAGAATAGGAGACGCATAAATGGATTTAAGACACCTCAAGGCCTTTAGGCCACCTCAATGATTTCTGGACACCTAAAATTATGCTTAATGGACCAGATAGACTGTACAAGGAGCAGAATCCAGATAGAATTTAGAGCTTTCCCAGTCACCAGAGAAGAAGATAATGAATTTGAAAGAAAGGTCGAGTATGGAATTGCCATCGGGACCAACCAGTTCATGCACAAAAATCCTATCCAAATATCGATTAAAAGGTGGAGAGTTGACATCACCATATAAAAGTTGGGGAGGAACAGTTCCTAGTAGTTATATTCAGGATATTTCTTTAAAGACCTACGAGTAATGAAATTACACAGGAGGTTAAATAACGTTTGACTGAAAGGAAGAGTGAGGTAGGGTTTTCTCATCACACTTTTCCTTTTGATAGATATATTATTTATTCACCAATTATTTATTTTGCGTGGTCTATATACTAAAAATTATTTTAATACATGATCTTAATAATTTAATCTATATTTATTTAAATATCCATTTAGGATCTCTTTTTCATGGGGTTTATTTTTAAAAGTTACTAAATCAGTAAAGTAGTTCTTTCTAAATTTTCCTTCTTTGAGACACATTTTTTATACATGTATATTCATTTAGAAGGTGTATATATTGAAAGTTTCATGTTTTATGATGAATATTATTATTTTCATGATATTGTATGTTTCATTCAATTTTATTCTCTCTTTGATTGGAATTTTTTTTGAGAATCCATGTTTTCTAAAAAGATTTTCTAAATATTTTTAAATGATATTTTAATAATATTCAAGAAAAAAAATTTAAAATATGTTTAAAAAGGTTTTTTTGAATATTTCTTAAAATTTAATCGAGCATATTTTATATAAAAAAAGGTTTTCTATTTTTTATTTAAAAATTATTTTTCAAATCAAAAAGGATATTTTCTTCGGGAATTATTTAATATTGTCTCTCAAAATTATTTTCCATATATGGTAACAACATTAAATATTACTTGTGATTTACTGGGGACATTATTCAAGGACCTTATCCTTATTCTTTTTATGGTATCTTAATTTTTATGATGTATTTTTATTTATAAAACCCATTTCTTTTTCATGGGTTATGTATTGATGAAGTGTTTATGAAACCTATTTCAATTCATGGTTTCTAATATTATGAATGATTTGTGTTCTTGTGGCACACATATGTATGATTTTTAATTATGTTAAGGTTTGTACCTATATCTACCTCCAATGAATTAGGAAATGATATTATATCTTATGAGATAGAGATGACTAGAATGAGTATTGAACTCAGTTAATATAGGAATTTAATGGGATGTGAAATCAGAAAGTTGAGGTAATTGTTAGCCATGATATTTTTGGGACTGAAACATGACTACTAAAATAGTTTGGGGATGAAACCCATTCCACTATGGTAGTCTTGTCAAATATCCCTGACTACTCTTGAAATTATTTTATATACTTATTTTTCTTCCATTATTCCATGTTTTATGTCAAATTTATTATTTTATGATTTAGGTCTTATGAATTTCAATCATTTATTCTATGACTCAAGATTGTGATCATTTATATGAAGGGTATGATTTTCAGATTTTATATTCATATTCATGTACCCTTATGTATATTGTTTGATTCATATCTCCCTTTTTTTACCCTCAATGTGAATTTTAGCTCACCCTTTTATTATGTTTATTTCCCCAGGGATACGACGAAAGGTATTTGGATTGATATGTAAAAAAAGGATATAGTTATGAAGTAATAAGTATAATAATATTTAGATATTTTATTAACTATTTTTTTGATTCCATGTTTACAAAGATACTAAACCCATTTAATTTTGTAATTTTCTTTATATAATATGAATATTAAACTATTTAGATGTAATGTATTTGTATGAAAAGAGTGGTTCATTACAGGTACCCTATTATTTGAAGTGCCTTGATTGAAAATAAACATATCCTATAACAAGGTTGTTACTCCCTTTATTAATAATCTTATTACTTTTTAAGGTGTGGGATACCCATTAAACAACCAAATAAGTGATGTTGTTTTGGTAGACCTAGGTATATTTGTTTCTTGGTTTACTCATGATGTATGATTCTAGTGTAATTGGGATATAAAGAGTGGGATGTATCTATTTACATGAGATATATATCATAAAAAACATATGTTGGTTATATTGATCTTTTTATTTAGGACATGGGAAGATCAATGGTGATCATAGTGGACATGGTGTTAGTAGAGAGAGAGTTTATGGGTGATCATTAGTGACATAAAATAAGGTTTTTATGTTAGGTGTTGTTAAATGATGGTTTTATTTCCTATATAGTTTTTATAGGTTTGTTTATGTTTGGGATATTGGGAATATTTTCCCCCTTTACATTGTATTTCTATGCTTTTGATACTATATAAATTATTTGGGTGTATATTTTATATTAAAATATTATAATTTATTTATTTTTAAAGCACATATTATTTTTTAATCATGTGTGGAGACACATGTTATATGTAGGTTCATTAGGATAAATACTCCCATGTTGCGTATTGTGACTACATGATTGTTTCTAGACCCCAGTCTATTGGAATCAGTTTTTTGTAGCAAAATCATCCCATTAACAAATCTGAATCTGACCCTAGTGGGTTTGTTCATGTCACCTTTGACAGTTCATACCATATTCATTATGTTCTGATGACATAGTATAATTATTTATTAAACATATATTAATTCATGTAATAGTTGATGTATAAGGAAATTATGTTGAATAATTATGTTAAATCTATGGAATTTGGACATAATATATGGGTTATGACATGAAAAAGGGTTGAGACTAGTGGAATTAGTCCACAATAACAACATGATTTAGACTATACATCCCAAAAATAGTTGCACAACCCAAATACCTAAAGTTTTATTTCCATGTAGATTATCTAAATAACATATTATTTATAACAGTTGAAAAAATTTATTAATAATTCACAGCCTTTAAGTAATTTTCTATACATATCATATGATATATACACCTTGACAACCTAGGTAATAGAATTATAATAAATGGCTGATCTTAGACACTCAGTAAGGAAAAACATATCATAACATGAATTATAACATTAATAAGATGGAACTATCAAATTAAAGTACCAAAATTACTTATATTATAATTATAAAACATGAAATATGAACATATGAGTCTAAAAATATGATTAAAGAAGCATGGAAGATGTGACCTGGATCAAAATACATATCAATAATCATATAAAAAGTGAGCATGATATAAAAACATATAATACCTTAGTAATCAGGTGTAATCATGAAAATATGGAATTACATGGAAGTTAAAAGAATCATGAATATTTGGTGATATAAAAATTGGGAATGTGGTATAACCATGAGTAATGAATGAAATATGAACAAGATTTCCATATCACATATATACAATAAATTTTGAAAAAGGATTCCTACATCTCATTCACACAATATTTCATCATCTCATGCAGCATAAAACCATAAACATTGTATTTATGGTGATATATGACACAATACATCATAATCCACAGATATGAGTCAGATAAAAATCAACCATAGTCATATATTAAGGAACCCATGGAAAATGATTTTTTTTGAAAACCTTAAAAAAAACACAGACCTTATAAACCATAATATAAAAAAATATCATTTTAAAAAATAAATAATATCTTTATAACATATATAGTGTGATCAAAACATCAAATCATGAAATGTTAACCATAGAGGGTAAATAGAACCGAAAATAAATTTTTTCACAAAACCTTTTAAAGAATTAAATTATATAAAAATATATGATGGGAAAGAGAATAATTTTTTAATATTTATTATAAATATTTAAAAATACAATAAACTGGTAAGTACATAAATTTTTTAAAATGTAATTTTTAAGTGGATGATAAAACATATCTATTTTGAAAGGATTAAAAAACCTATCAAATTTTTTGAAATAACCTTGTTGTAAACCTAATTCATTAAAATTATGATGAAATATTCATTTTAAAATAAATAAATGGGATACAAGTTTAATCTTAGGAAAAAATAATTTGAGTTTCCACTAGGTAAATTTGAAAATTTTTAGGAGTAAAAACATGGATATGAAACAGAAATTCATTATTGGAAATGGGAATTTTTCTTAACAACAATGCATTTTCATGAAAAAATAATATTATCAAAGAAGAATAATTTGGTGTAAAAAATGATTTATATATAATATAAGATTTAAGTACAATATAATTTCATTATTGGTTATAATAAATCAATCTTGAAATATTATAGTCAAAGAAGAGTGATTTTGAGCCACGAGAAAGATTTGGGTTACGAAAACCCCTTAAAATTATTCCCCCTTAGTCGAATGCAATCTGGCCTGTCATAAAACAAATATAAATATGTTAATATAATATTTTAAAAAATATTTATACTTAAAAATATTAATATTTTCTATTTATAATAAATTTATACATATACATTAGTTAGTTTTTCCCTATTTTCAAACACCAGCTGTTTAGATTTTTGTCTGTTTATAGTTATTACAAAGGAGTAGTATTAGTATTTGTTCTTCACCCCAATTTTATTAAAGTTACTATGATTTATAAATTAAATTTATTTATTATGTTTAATTTTTTTTAAATAAATAAGGCTTTATCCTATAAGATAAAATTGAAAATAATAGTTTTCAGTGCTTTTTAACATATAAAGGGTGTTCATATAATTAAAAGGTTAAATATCTATAAATCCATTATATAAAAAATAAAAAAAATTATTTACCTATTTTGATAATATTATCATTTTAAGGATGTTATCATAATAGTCTATGATATAATTTCATAGAATTCTTCATGTTTGTGTTTAAACTGACACAAACATGAACATATAATGATTAATAGATGTTTATGTGGTGATTTAATTTCAATATAATTATAGTAGTATAATACTTATATAATTTAATTATTTTTAGTGTAAAAAAAAGAATTTTAAATTAATTATATTAGGAATTAGTGGATATAAAAATATTACTTAATTTTAATTAAATATTTCCTTTTAGTATGACTATTTTAAACAATTGGATTTATGTTAATCATTTGTTGATAATATAATTAATAGGATACAAAATCGAAAATAACTGAAGATTAATGGTTTCAAGACAAAAATAATTTTTCATTCCAAAAATTCTCATGAATAAAAATGTAAGGCGGTGATGAAATGAAAAACAGAAATAGATCATTTAATAGAGGTAGTCATCCACCCATACACATGGATGGGGATTTAGTTTTCCATCGAATTGGAAAATGAGAAATTAAAATATATATTATAATTATAAATTTTTTTTTCAATTTGACCTATCCTTTTAAGGTTGTGATGTTAAATGAAACATGTTTCATAGTGGAGGCGGTTGTCCACATAACAAAAAATTCATGTTTTTTATTTTTATTACTAAAAAGGGAGGATGGTTAATTCTTGTTCCATTATTATAATAAAATACTAGTATAATAATGATAATCATGATTTCATTTTAATATCATCAAATTAAAATTAACAAATAATAAAATCATATAACTAAATGGACAAAAAGAAATAGATGTTAGGAGCTTCTACCTCACTTCTTGGATTATATACTTTGTAAAAGGGATTAATCCTTAGTGGGATGGTATTTTGAGAAAGAGAAAACATTATTAAGGTGTATATTATTGTGTATGATAGTTTTGGGAAGATATATGGCTGAAATTTTGGGGTTTTCTCTTATTTTCTATAAGAAGTGGGGTTCCCCATTTATAAGATAAAATGAGGGGTGTTTTCTTTAATACCGAAAACATTTCAAAAAAAAAAACAAGTCACTTTGATGTAAAGTGGTTCCAAAATTGAGAAATAATTTATTTAAAAAGAGATATGGTAGATCCAAATCTCCATAAGTCAATTAAAAACATGCTTTAAATACATTACGAACTTAATCTCTAAAGTTACATATTTTTACCATTTTAGTTTTTACCAATGTAAATTTTTTTCACCTAGGTAATTTTTCTTCATTAAAAATAAAAGTGTCATTATCCTATTATTTAGACCTAATGATTCCAAATTTTAAATCTATATTTTTTATTCAATTTTTAAAATTGAAAAAAATTAAATTTTTAATACTAAATTTATACTGCATTAAAGATAATTTAGTTGAAAAAATATAACTTAAGATCTAAAATTTAAAATATGTGATTATTATATAATAATTTTTAAAATTGAAAATTCACTTATGAAATAAATATTCAGTCTGAGAAAATAGTTTCATATAATTTCAACTCATACTTATACACTAACAATGATATAAAATCCATAATATGAGAAATAACAGTATATTTCACTATTCAATAAAATTAAAATGTTTCAGAAAAATCCAAAAAATAATAATTAAATTATATTATATTTCTTAATAAAAATTGAATTAATTTTTTTAAAATAAATTATTAATATTTCTTTTCATAATATTTAAATAAAATACCAAAATATATCAAAAAACTACAAATATTGGAAAATAGTATTATTAAAAAATGATAACTATTATTTATTATTATTTTCTATCATTTATTATTTATTTTATTGGTAATATATTATTCACATTAAAAATATTTATATATGTTTTAATGTATCGTAATATACATATTTTTCTTGAAATAAAACACCAATTTGGGAGAAATACATTTTTAAGCATAAAATGATTTTATTAGATACATTTGCTTAGAATTAAAAGTAGTACTTGTTTTCATTATACTCATATTTCATATTTCGGTGATTCTTATTAATTACTATTAATTCAATTTTTAGGTTTTAGTGGACATATTTGTTTTATTTACCAAAATATTTCATGGTTTTCATTTTAGTTCGATGCTTCATGTGGAGAAATCTATCAAACATATTATTGATTTCTGGAACCTATATTGTGAAATCTCAAGAAATTAAATTCACACTTAAAAAAATGTGTTCTAAAATTTTTAATTATTACATAAAAATTAAATTATCTAATTATATAAATAAATCCTAATTAAAGTATAATTTCTATAGATATCTAAGCCTTATAATCTTGAAAACATATCATTCTCCTAAGAAATCTTATAACCCTAATATCAAGTTTTTATCAAACCATTTAAGACAAGTGTCTAAAATTATTTGGTATCAAGACCCAAATTATATAATTTATATCTAAATAAATTTTATAATCACCCTTACATTGATAGAATATCATATGTTGATATGAAATGTGATCTCATTATTCCAAATAATTCTTTATCTATATGGAGAGAACTAATCCTTTTTAAAAAATATCCATAAATTTATTTAAAGGAAGAAGAATAATATATTCCTGAAGAAATTTTTATAAAAAATGTAATTAGGATAAAAAATTCATAAAAATATAAGTTATATTCAATATTAAATTCATTGGGGGTGATGATTTATATAGAAATCATACTTTTTCTTCCATGAATATTACATCACATTAAAGATAAACAACATACAACGTTAAAAATCTAGGATCCAGATGTTTAGTGTCTTTATAAAATTTGTATCATACATAAATTTTAAATAATAAAACATAATCATTTTTTTAAATCATTGTTATCTAACCATCTAAAATATCATCTCCTCCTTTGTACATATAAACTATTGCAGATACACATCAATGAAATGGGTGAGATAAAATCCCAATAAAAGGAATAATAAGGAACATGAATAAATATAATGTGGGTTAGCATAATAATAATAATAATAATATCATGATAATAGGATAAACATAAAAATAATTATGGTAACAAGTGACAATGGAATGTAATTTGGAAATGCATAAAAAAAACAACATGTCATAGTGGTAAAATACCGCACATAGATGTGAACAAAGATAACATCATGTTCACACATAATATATGTGCATAATCATAACATCATATTTTTGAAAAAATATAACATTATTTTCACACATAACATAGATAATATCATGAGATAAATCACATTACCCAATGCATTTTAGGGATAAAAAATTCCAATCCCACTCATTGCATCATAATATTTACATAATTAGGTATGCCACATAGGACATATAACAATCAAAGTCGTGAAATAAATCCATGGAAAACAATGTGCTTCATAAGGATTATATAAATAATAATTTCACAAATGAAATATTTTGTTTCAAAATGAATAAGGGAAATCATACTTGGACATAATCCATCATTATTCTTGAGTGGATAAGAATCATTTCATGATGAGTAAAATATGGTGTTTTGGAAATTGATGTTTATTTTAAAAAATAGTTTTTATTAGAAAAAATTATGAAATGTTAGGAAAAATTATACCCCTAAAGGAAAGGGGAATGTAAATTTGAATTAAATGACATTAACATTCAAACTATGGAAGACAGAATAACCCATATAAAGGAATTGGGTTCAAGACTCTGCTTAACTTGATTCTTGCTTAATTTCACTGCATTTATGACTCCAGAATAATAATAATAGATTTATTAATAAATTTATCTAGAAATTAATTATAGATATTTATAAAACTAATTATTATTTATAATATTTTTATTATATTAATTAATTTCCATTTAAGAAATTGAAGCGTTTAGATTTCATGTTTTTCTTAAAAGTTTCCCATTTCTCATAGATTTTTCTATTTTTATTGAAAATAATTTATATAAAAGTATGATTATCCAAAAAATCATATAATACATGTATGTAATTATTTATATATTATATATAATTAATAATATCCATCCATGAAGGTGGTTAAAAGAAATTTTCTTGGCAATGTCTTTGAAGGTGGTTAACTGACTTTTAATAGGATATTGTCGAAAGAGGGGGAAATAGAAGTATGAAATTTATATATTTCTTAAATATGACAATCAAAGTAGGTTAAAATCATTAATATAATTTTAAATTACTGAATAATTAATTTTATAGTATATTTCTTTAAATTGATTGGGAAAAGTAAGAAATAGAAAAAGAAAACAGGGAAGAGTTAATAGAGACTTACTCTCTCATTAGAAAGGATTCTCTTGCATGACACTATAAATACCTTGGTGATTTGAGTTTAATTTATATAAAACAAATAAAAGTTTTATATGGGACTTTATAGGTATGATTTTTAATATAATGGGCTTTGTAATGGTTTGGGAGAGTGGTATTCAAAGGGAAGGGAGAGGTGTTATTTATACTTGGTGAGAGGATAATTTTTAGAATAAAATATGTAATAGGATTTTAGATAAAAGGTAAAACATGTAATAGTGAATTTTTTAAAATATTAATCATATAGAGAAATAATAAAATAGGATTAAGACTTTAAATATCATTTATAATTTTAATTCACTAGTTTATTAAAAAATAAAGTGTAAAAAATGAAATTGTCATTTTAAGGAATCACATTTCACTTTAGGTTTTGGAAAGTTATTTTTATGTCAGTAAATTAAGTTTATTTTATTATAATGACTCATTTATGAAATAAATTATATCATGGATTAAAATAATGTTAAATAAATGTTTATGTCACCATTACATCATGAATGACGTAATTTAAGATACAATTGTTAAGTAAAATACGATATTTTTACTTTTGATTGGAAATTAGATGTATTTTTGATAATTAAAAAAAATAAATCATTGGATAATTTAGAAATTTTTACTTAAAAAATTATAAACATTTTATCTAAATAAATTTTCTAAATAGGAAATTATATTTTTTAATATAAAAATTATGATTTTTATAAAATACTTTAAAATACTGTTTATTAAAAATGTGCTTATATTTTTCTTATGTTTTTGTAATCATGATATATTTTTTTGAATTATAGAATTTATATTTACAAAAATTAATATTTATAAATAATATTTATATAAAATTTTATTATTTTTGAGTAAAATTAATATTCCAACACTCACGTTTCTATTCTCAAAGGGCAGGTTTCTATTTTCTAGCAGTTAGGGAACTATTTCAATAACCACATTACTTTCTATAAATACCTATAATTTACTTTATTCATTAAAAAAATTTATTCATACAAATGTTTGATATTTCCATTTTCTAAGATGTTTATTGGTTTACTAATATTTTTTTTCTTTTCTATAGTGTTGGCAGTGGGTGCAACGATTTTAGTAGATTTGGGAAATCCATATTATCCCATTTTTTTATTTTATATTTTTGGTCCAGTAATAATGTTTAGAATTTTAATTGGTTCATATATTATTGTTATAGTATTTAGTAATTAAATACGTTTTTTTGGTTTCTTTATTTTTATTATACTATATTGTATATTATTACACTCATTTAATTCAAGATACAAATATCTTTTATAAATTAAGGGTTGTTACACTCTTCCCCCTTTATGAATCTCAACCCTAAAATTTCAACTCATATTATCAGTTTATAATAGTTGATGGTACTTCTATTTTATTGTTTTCTTTGGTTCCAATGTAACATCTTTATACTTATGGTTCCTGCATAACACTTTTACAAGGTTATTTTTTTATTACTTAGAACATTGTCTCTAAAAAACAAGATCTTCAATGGCTGCTCTTCATATGAGAGGTCATTCTATAATTTTACCACCTCTTGATTTAGAACATTTGAGGGATAGGGTATTTACTTCCATAGGAGTGATACATGGAACATACCATGAACATTATCTATACATTTCTAAAATATGATCACAAATGTCAAAGGGACCACTATGCCATGGGCTATGATTCCATTTCATTCCAAACCACATTAATCACTTCCATGGTGATATTAGAAGGAAAACATTTTCTCTAACAATGAACTCTAATCCCATTCAATGGTTATCAACATATTTATTTATCTGAATCAAGGCATAATTTATATGTTGTTCTATAAATTGAAACTTCATTATCATTTATTGTAAAAGATCAGGTTCAAGTATGTTTAATTCCTTAACATAATATTTACTAGTTTTAGTTCTAAATAATTTCGAAATTAGATCTTTATATGAAGCCATTAGAATACTCGAGTACAATCTATTATTATGTGAGAACTCAACCAATAGGATATGATGATTCCTTCCTCTATTAAATTACATTGAGAAGGCTATTAGCATTTCCTCGAGCATATAAATAGTTCTTTTAGACTAGCCATCAGTTTGGTAGTGATAGGTTATGCCCAAATTCAATTTAGTACTCAAATCATGTTAAATACTTAGGAAACATTTAGATGTGAACCTTGGATCATGATCAGAGACTTTCAAAATATTAATCCCACAAAATCTCACATCTTATTTCAGACATATCATGGAAAGTTTTTCAGGTGTGAAATATTCCCGAACAACAATAAAGTGGGAATTCTTGTTGAGTCGATCCACCATAAACTATATAACATTGTTTTATTTGTATGTCATTAGGAGAACCATAAAGAAGTACACTGGTAAATTCTCCCATTTCTATGTTGGTATATACTATTTTTTCATCACCCCTTTGGAATTCTATCGCTTTGATTTAACTTGGTGACATAACAAACACTATGAGATATACTCCACAATCTCCTTCTTCATGTTATCCCACCAGAACCGTTCTCGTCAATCAGGATACCTCATAGTAATTCTAAAATTTATGGCTAAATATGATATGTGTCCACTATAAAATATGTCATTCATTATCTCAAGTGATTACGACATAAAAATTTTCATTCCAAACCAAATAACACCATCATAATCAATGTGGAACTCATGTAACTTCACTTCCTTTACTGATTTCACCATATTTTGTAACTCCAGATCACCCCTTTAAGCATCCATGATATTCTCGTGGATAGATGGTTTGATAATAGTTTATGATAAGTAGGATATATTCCCCAAAAATATAAATTAACAATACATACATTACATATCCCAGAAGATAGTGTCTCTCTCAATATCAATCATTAATAGAGGGGCAAGTTATTTTCTTCTAAGAGCATCGACTACCTTGTTTGACTTTCTAAGATGGTTGTGAATAGGGAAATAGTAGTCCTTTATTAGCTCTAACCACCTTCATTGATTTATGCTGATATCCTTATGTGTGAATATATACTTTATAATCTTATGATCGGTACACTTTCACCATAAAGTAGAGGCATAAGTTTTAGAGAGAAGATAACAATTGTTAACTCTAGATCACGGGTTGTGTAGTTGTGATCATGGATCATTAACTATCGTGAGGTATTTATTATCACTTTTTAATTCTAAATGAGGAAAAATATGAAATTTTATTTAAAACATCAATGTATACCACAAATCATTCTCCACCTGTGGGTAGTGTGAGTACATGTGTAGTGATTAACCTTTTTTGAGCTCCTTGAAGCATTCCATACATTTTCACATGAAGACTTACTTTACTGATTTCTATTTTAACATAGTCAAAAGTCTAGAAAATAATGAGAAATTTCTCACAAAACATCAGTAGTACCCAACCAATCCATGAAAACTATATATATCTTTGACACTATTGGGTCTAGTCCATTCCCCAATTTCATTTTTTATGGTTCTATAGAAATTCCCTCACTTGTGAACACGTTCTTAAAAAATGTGTCTTATTGCATCAAAACGTAATAGATGATGAACATAACATACATTTTATTCTTCCTAAAAGATGACATCATACTACTTATATAATATTAATGTTCCCCCTTTATCTTGGAGTAAATGAAAATATCATCGATAAACACTACCAAAATTTTTTCTAGGTACCCTATACAGATTCTATTCATCATGTCCATAACGAATGAAGGGGAATTACTAAGTCTGAAGGGAATCACTATGAAATCATACTACCAATACCTTGTACAATGAGTATCATTCTAGATATATTCCTTCTTCAACTTTATTTGTTGATATCTAGAATGAATATAAAAAATTGATAAGTACTGATCTTGTCATAGTTTATTGAAAAAGTAATCAATACATGGAAGAGGATACTTAATCTTTATGGTAATATTGTTGAGATCCTAATAAATGATACACAACCGCATTGATCCATACATTTTTTGAAAAATATCACTCGCGCATCCAAGGTGATTCACTAGGGCGTGTAGACCCTTTGTCCAAATTACATTGTAGATTCTTCTTTAAGGATCTTAGTTAGATTAGGGTCTCCCTGTAGGGAAATTTTCATATAGGAGTGGCTTTAGGTATGATCTCTATTGAGAACTCTACCTCACATTCTAGGGGAATTTTGGGTAACTATTTGGGAAAATATATCAGCTTAGTAACTAACAATTTGAATTTAGTAGATGTTGATACCTTCCTTTAACTCATCCATTTGGGAATGGTATACTTATTCAAAATGAATAAACACCCAAAAAACTGAGGTATTTTCCAAAATAGATACACGATATTCCTTGAATTTGTATAAGATAATTGGATGGTTCAGAATATGAAAGGAAACTTTTTTCGGAATGTTTATGTGTGCTCTATATAATGAGAGAAAATTCATGCCCAATATAGAATCAAATTACACAATGGGAATTATTAGGATATTTTCTGGAATAATCATCCCACTTACGACAAAAAGAGAATATTAAAATAGATGGGTTGTAATGATTGAACCACTAGGAGTTTTATGGGATATATCTACTTCAAGGTATTCGGGAATGAATTTTATAGTACTAAAAACATTTAAATTATAAAGAAATGTGTAGAACCAAAATCAAATAAAACCTTTTCCATTTTTCACTGAATAGGAAGTGTACCATGTACAACTTCATTCTCATGATCCACTTAAATAGTAGTGATTGAATAAGATTTCCCTGGCTCCTCTGGCTTTGGGGGTTACTAAAACTGATTATCCACAAGGACTAGTGATTTAGTGTACAAGATTGCATTGCTACCTTGTTCCCTATAGTTAATTTATTAAACCAAAAGATATGAATTAAGAGGTTCTCTCCTCTACTATATCATCTTGTATGAAATCTTCATGTCCCTAAAAAATTCATAAGCTTGGTGGAATTCTCTACCACAGTTGATGAAATTCACCATCCCATTGAGACAATTCCCATGACGTTTCTTTCCACATTTTTAAAATCTGGTAGTTGGATAATATTTCCACTATTTTAATTTAACCCACCACCATAAAACTAAATTATTTTCCTTTTTATCTATATAAAAATGAGGCCAATATTTGATCTCCATCTATAATTTGAGGGAAAATCAAACCAATTATTCATAACTCACAATGTATCAGATAGCAAGAGCCTTTTATAGGTGTGGTTTTAAACAACTAAAGAATATATATATATATATATATATATATATATATATATATTATCATTATTGATAAGAAAACCCAAGGTGTATCTTGAAAGTATTGTGATGTTTTCATAGTATGAAACGACATATTAACCTCCCCTTTTCTGCAAATCTATTAATTCTCTCTCAATATTTGTTCTTAGAGTTCGAGGGATATACTTAGTAAGAAATATTTTCTTAAATTATTCCCACTATATCTCCTCCATTTAATCATTTATATTGGTTTTATCGATCAAAACCTGACATTGATTGGAATCTCCATATAAACGATAAAATACCATAGTCAAATTCTCTTTCTCAGAATAATGGATCATAGAAAAGATATTATTCATTGAGTTAACCCACTGTTCCTAGACAAATGGATCAGAAGTTCCACTAAATTTTGGTGGTCGTTTCCACATAAAGGACTCAATGGATATGTGATCCTTCATGGGTTTATAAGGAAGTTCCACGCGGTTCAGGTTATTGTTCATATCCAGTGATAGCTAGGTTAGAGTTACCACATTTTTTAACTCCTCCCCCATGGTATTAGGGACACCATTCGATCAATCATTGCATTGTAAATCACACAATTTGTCAACATAGGTTTCCATTGTTCCCATTATTTTATAAAATATAATTTTTTTGAATAAAAGATTAATCAACAAAGAATGAATAAATAATTTATTATTTTGAATAATTAACTTTAATGGCATATCAGATGGGATCTATATGTTATCCTTTTTATAAAACAATGTTTCTTTGATGTTTACTTGTACTTAGTACTATCCTAAGGGTTTTCAATAATTTATTATATTCCGAATTCTGAAATTAATTAAGTTATGCTCTGATACCCACTATATCAATTTTAATTTTTCTTACACTACTATTGCATCACTGTAAAGATAAACAACATAATAGAATTAAAAATCTAGGATCCAAAGGCTAAGTGTCTTGAAAAAATTAAGCTCATACATAGCTTGTACATAATACAACCTAATAATTTATTCAAATTAGTTTTATTTATCCTTCCAAAATCTCTCATTCTTCTTATTACATATAATCACTTGAGGATATATGTTAATTAAATGGGGAGATAAAATACTAGTTAGAGGAATAATTAGAAACATGAATAAATATAATATGGGCGATCATAATCATAATCATCATATCACAAGAATAAAATAAACATCAACTTCATAATGGTAACATGTTATAATATCAATGAATATGGATGTTCATAAAAATGAGAAATCATGTCATAGTGGTCAAATCCCACACATAGTTGTGTAATAACCAAACATCATGTTCACATATAAAATATGCGCATAATCATAAAATAATCCATTTTAAAAAAGATAGCATCATGTTCACACACAATACAAGTAATCTTTTGAGATGCATCACCTTACACACTGTATTTTAGGGATAAATAATTCCGATCCCACTCCTCACATCAGAATATATACATAATAATGCATGCAACATAGAACATATAACAATCGTAATCATGAAAGGAACCCAATGAAAATAATGGGTTTCATAATTATTTCATAAATAATAAATTCATGAATAAATTATTTTCTTCCCAATTGAACAATATAAATCATATATGGACATAAAACATAATTTTTCTTGATTGGACAAGAAGAATTTTAAGAGGAGAAAAATACCATGTTTTGGAAATTGAAGTCACTTTAAAAAAGAAGATTTTATTATAATTTTTTTAACATGGTTGGAAAATGTATATCCCCACAAGATAAAATTAGATTAATTTTAAAGAACATAATATAAAAACTCATACCAAAAAAATAGGATAACCCAAATAAAGGAATTGATTTTGAGAATCCCTTTACCTTAATTCCCTCTTTACTTCATTACTTTTGCGCCTCCTGAATAATAAAATTATATTTATTTAATCATTGATCCAGAAATTAATAATAATCATTTATATGATAATTTAATAATTTTAATCATTTTATTATATTTCCATATTTTTATTGATGAAATTTAAGCATTTTGATATCACATTTTTCTTAAAAACATCACATTTCTCTTTGATTTCCCTATTTTTGTTCAATGTAATTTATAGAAAATTATGATAAAAAAGAATATTATAATACATATAAATAATTATTTATTTATTATATATAGTTAATACTCTCCGTACATTAATGTGGTTATAGTAATTGTCATGAAAATGTTTCTTTAGGTGGTTAACTGACCATTAATGAGACATTATCAAAAAAGTGGGAAAGGGAAGTATGAAATTTATATTTGTCATAAATATGAAAATAATAATAGGTTAAATTCGATAATATATCTTTCACGTAAATTATAATTAATTTTATATTATATGGCTTTTAAGGGAAGAACCATAAGAATAAATGGGGTGAGTTAATAGAGACTTACTCTCTCTTCTGTGTAGCTTCTCCTGTATGACACTATAACTCCATTGGTGATTGGGGTTGTATTATTCCATAATGTCCCTAAGTATTCTAAGAGGATTTATAGGGAAGAATTTATAATATCATTAAATTTTTAATGGGTGGGAGGGGTGTTTTTCTGAGGGACGGGAGATGGGTTATTTATACATGATGATATGTTATTTTAAGAATAAAATATTGAATAAAATATTATATAAATGGTAAGACATATAATAATGAATTTTTGACAAAATAAATCAAATATAAATATAATATAATTAGTTTAAGTATTTATAAAACCTTTATATTTTGAATCTATTATTTAAATATAATGTGGGGAAAAGAGAAATTGTAATGTTAATGAATCAGTTTTGACTTTAGGTTATGAGAAGTTATTTTTTAGATTAGAAATTAATTTTATTTTTTAAATGTATCATTTATGAAATAAAATATTTAATGGCTGATCCAAAACTTCCATAAGGGATTATTTCATCATGAAATAATTAATGATAAAATTTAAGATACACTGGTAAAGTGAAAATTTAATATTTACTATTCACCAGAAAATTGATGTATTTCAGAGAATTTCAAAAATACAACCATTGGGTAAATTAAATGTTCTGATATAAAAAATGATGTTGATTTTTTCTAAATAAATTTATAACATAATAAATTTTTAATTTTTAATATAAAAATCATGAATTGTTTGAAATATATTAAATTGATGTTTATTAAAAATCTGATTATATATTTTCAAAGTTGTTCAAATCATGAAATGTTTTTAGAATTATTAATTTTTGTTTATATAAATTAATAATAATAAATATTATTTAAATCATTATTTTTTATTTTTGGGTAAAATTATTCTTCTAATGGCCATGTTACTATTCCCAATGGTTAGGTTTGTATTCCCAATAGTTAGGTTACTATTAAAACAGTCACATTACCTTCTATATGTACCTATAATTTCCTTCATTCATTAGTAAATTCAATTCAACATGAGGTTCTATATTTTAATTTTCTTATATGTTGATTGGATTATTAATATTTTTTTAATTTTTCTATAGTTTTGGTATTAGGGGTGATGATTCTAGTAGATTGGAGTGATCTATATTTTTCCATTTTAGATTTTAGATTTCATAATTTTTGTCCAAATGTAGTGTTTATAATTTTAATTGGTCTCATTAATGATTAATGTAATATTATTTAGTAATGAAATAATTTTTTTAGTTTTATTATGTGTATAATGTAACGCCCCGACCCCAGTTACCCATATTCGGTGCATTATTGCGTAACATTGGCATGATCACAAAAGATCAAGTCTCGAATGACTGATTAGTTTTGTAGCCTTGGAAACACTAGATACATTCATAAATGTTACATTACCTCATAAAGTGAAAACTACGATAACATAGTCCTCATAGTCCACACCCAAATCCCCTTCAAACTATCCCTACAGGTCAGTCATAAAATATTTCTTCACATCCTGGAAAAAATAAAACATAGAAAGGGGTGAGCTCAGATGCTCAGTAAGGATAAAAATAAAGCGGAAACATTCAAAAATAAACATAAACATTTAAGGCAATGTATAACTAAAACAAAAGACTTTTAAACTTGAAAATTATCATGATATGGAAAAAGTAAAATGAAATAATGCCATTTACATACTCACATGGATATTATACTAGTTTAATAATCACATGCAATATCAATAACCACTTTTATTATGATGTAATTCATAATGCCAGACTATCATAACCACGTAACCAAGGCCTCATTCCAAGACAATAAATATAATTTTTTCAAGTCCTCGAGCCAAGACACTAGTTTTTCTCATGAGACCTACTAATGCATCGAGGAGCTATAGCGGGCTCCACCCATCACTTATTAAGTCCAATGCATTCCTCATATGAGCAGGTTTAAACATATCATAAACCATAACAAAATCGTATCACATAAAACATGCATAAAGGAAACATAAGATTTCCACATTTCAATCACAAGATATCAATACAACACATTGATATAATAAATAAATACTTTGAAAACCATTTTCAATACCAAAATAAAAAGAAAATTAAAACTTTGTATTTATTTTTCATTTAAAAAAAGCTATGGCTTGTAGAGGAAGCTGAAACTCAAATAATGGTCACGGCGGCGGAGAAGTCGTCGTCGCCGCGTACGTAAGACAAAACATTCATTTTTTCATTTAGTAAAAACATTTCGTATAAAATATTCCTTTCGAATAAATGTAAAAGTCAAAGGGGTTTATACACCGTATAAAAGATAGTTGAGTATAAAACAAAATATGCCTCAATGAAAGGAGATTGCGACGAAGTACCTTACAAAGATCATTTTTTAAATAAAATAGATCTATTATGTGTATTCAATATAAGTACACATAAATAAAGTACAAATACAAGATAAGACATAATAATATCATGACATAATTTGAATGTAAGAGATTAACCCAACGAACAGAAATTGGGTTACGAAGCTCCCTTACCTCGTGTCTGACTTGACTCGAACGTTCTATAACATCCTGAATAATAAACTTTAGTTAATTTATAATTGCTTAATAACCTTTTTCAAGTTCATTATTCCTTTTATATCACTTATTACCATGTTATTATGTAATTTTTTATGTTAATAATGGTTGTTTTGTAGATCTTTGGTACTTGAGTCAAAAATAAACTTCTTATAATTACAAGTTGTTAATGTGGTAAAATATCCATTATATCCAGAATTATATTCATGATGTAGATATCATATATATCATATATATCTATTATATTCATTAATTCATAATATTATGTAATATTTAGAGGTAAGAAATGAAATGCACCATTCATGGAGACGGTAAGCCGTACGTACGCATGAACGCTACATTCATTTCTATTTCATATTTAATGGAATGAAATCATAATGATATAAATGTGTATTATAATTCCAGTATAATTTCATATATTATATAATTACTCCATCCTTTTTACGTCCCACATATGACATTAACGATTCAAATCACTTTGAGGGGGCGGTAGTCCGCACTTCCTAAAATGAAATTATCGCGTTTACCCATAATGGAAATCCTAAAGGAATGCCATAAATGAGAAATACAGAAGCATAAAAAAACATAAACATAATATATATATCATATATGAAAATATTGTCATCGTAATGTCCACCATTAGAGGTGTCAAAATAATATTGAACAATCATCATTTCGTGAGGTAGTAATTCGCCACCCACAGAAACAGTATGTTCTTTAACCATTAGACGAAGGTATGTGTAAGTGTAAATAAAATAATTCTCTTGAAAACATACTATTATATTTTAGATACTGGTTTTGTTAAAAAATAAAGGAATAAAAAGAGTTTAAGGGGTTGGAGAAGCAAAATAAAACAAAAGAACATAAGAGAAGACATTACCTTAAAATCGGGTAAGTCTTTTTGATTTGAGCCAAAGGCTTCCTTGGGAAGACATCTGCCCAAAGTGAGGCTTCTAGAAGTAAGATAGGGATGTTTAGAGAGTATTTGGGCAGAGTTTGGCCAAGCCAAATGGCTTTAATGGTGTGAATAAGGTGGTAGTGGTGGTTTTCTTTTATAAGAGGAGAGGAGGGGAACTCTTGGAAAGTAATAAAATGTTACATTATTATGAAGTGCTTTTCAAATTTCAAAGGTCCAAAAATTATATATTTCGAGACTGAGGTGATAAGGGTTCTAAATATACCCATATAATAGGTTTTGGACAAGTGTAAGTCTTATATTTTACATTATCTTTTCATTTTATTTAAATTGTTAATTAATGAGGTAATCGGTGCATCATCATGGTGTCATTAAAATTTTAATTTATTTAATGTCTAAAAATTATATAAAAAATAGCATGATGTAGGAAATATTTTTACCTTTCCAATTAATATTTATATTCTAAAAGGTAACTTATATAACCCCATGTAATAATTGTTTTAGTAAAACAACACATGTTTGTGACAATTTTATTTTTACTTTAAATAAAAAGTAATTAATGTCATTTTATTACCCAAGAGGCTCCATGGGGTCCCCATGTTGACCCATGAATTTTTATTGTCAGCCATGACTCACCCAATAAGGGCAGGACAAATGTCAAGATATTTTCATATTTTTATAATATCATTTTTACCCTAAATTTCGCTAATTACCATTAATCGCGATTAATAAAACATAAATGTTACTATTCACCAAAAATTATTTTATTCCCATTGAAACACATTTTAATTCCTAATGACAACAATGTATTTAGGATTATTGAAAATCAAATCACAGAAGTGGTAATGTTTTATTTACATGAAAAATTAGTTTTTAAACTACCACTTAGTGGTTTCACTATTCATCAAAAAATTAAAGTTTTTCAGAAAAATACCAAAAATTCACCCTAAGCTATATTTGATATTCATAATTCAAAAATTATGTCTATTTTACAAAATTAAAAACATATAAGTTGGTTTAATTAATTTAATAATTAATTCCCGCTCTCACAACGAATATCTTGTTTGTAAGAAGCAATATATATCAAAATATTGACAATTGTTTGTGTCCAATTTCAAAGTGAAATTAATTATAATGACCACCATTGGATAAAATGGTAAAAATATATTCTCATTATACTTTAAAACCACTCAATCGTATAATTTTTCACTATAAATTATTTTGATTAAAAAATTTGTTTTTAAGTATTTTCTCTATTCATAGAAAATTGGATGCTCTCAGAAAATTAAAAAAAATTCAACATAGGATAATTTTGATATTCCAAATACAAAAATGAAGTCCATTTTGAAATATAAAATTTATTTAATTTCATAAAGTGGGTAGTACTATTCATAACTGCTACTTTGATTGGTCTTGGTTTGTTAGAATCTCGAACTTGCGTACAATGCAAGCTATTGCATTATTGAAAGAGAAGCATACCGTGAAAGCTTGGGGTGTTACATTCTCCAATCCTTCAATAAATTGTGTCCTCGCAATTTGAAAATGTTTTTCGAAAATAAAAGGTTGAAAATAGAAAATACCTTTATGGAAAACCACATCAGAAATAGGGTTAATAAAAATATAACATTAAAAGAAAGAAAGAGAAGTACAAAGGTCACCCGAGATAGCCAATACTAGAATTCTATGAAAACATGGATATGATGGAAAAACAAACCATAAAGGTTTTATGGAGAGTTGTATAAAATAGTATTAGGAGAATATTTAACTACAAGAAAATCACAAACTTGTGATTGGTTAAACGATCATTGATTCCCCAGTAGGAAAAGTTAACCGACAACATTTTTGTTTTAAGTTACCTTTCATAAAGTTGAGGAAATTATTTAGGAGATTTACTAAGAATGTAAGGAAATATACATACTTTTCATGTAGACCTTTATTATTTAATAAATTTTTACCACAAAACCATCTTTCACTCAAAAAGATAATAGAACTCAAAAATATTATATTTATCCTAATCTTATAAGGTTCCAAATATTAACACATACAATTTAGATTATGAAAACTATTTTTTAATAACCAGGGACATCTTGTAGGCTAGTGGTAGGTAATAACGGCTTGTCACACTATGGTTGTGGGTTCGATTCCTACAGCATTGTCCGACGCGACGGGTTATCCCCTGACCTGAAGGTTTTCCTTTTCCTAAACTATATTATTATAATATTCCAAAAATAATCTTCATAAATATTTTAACCTTAAATAATACTACCCAAAGTTCAACTTAATCCATTCCAACCTTTATAGTTATCCAAAATACCTCTTTCCTGACTTTTTCTAAAAGGTCTCTAAATTCCAAAATCAATTGTATCATCAGATTCCTCAAACAATGTAATGTTTCTCTTATTGTCACGTACAAAAATATGATTACCTCCATAATATTAAAACCTTAATGAAAACAAGAAGTACTGCAGTACAATCATTATATATATCACATTATTCTTTTAACTAGAATATAATAATTGAGTCCAAAAGCACCGATACATTAATTATTCCACTTCAACTATAGTAACAGCATAAGATTTTCCTTGATCTCTTGGACTTTTCTAAGGTAAGTTTTTCTGACACTTAGGATATTCATTTTCATAATTCCCCATTTCCCTATAATTTTAGCATTCAACATTGATCACCTCTTTCTTTCCCTTGCAATCACGAGACTGGTGAACTTTTCTCCACATTTATAACAAACTCCCATTCCCTTCAAGAAAGTACCGGGGTGTTTCTTCCCACATTTACTGCAGGAATGATATTCAACTTTTCACTTCTTCTCCTTATTTCCATTTCTAGATTGATCAGAAGATCTCTTCTTTTCTTGCTTTTCTTTAAAGTCATAAGACTTAGAGAATTCCTTTTCCCTCTTGATAGAACACAAGACAATATCTTCGTATGATGAGAAGTTTTGTGAGACTAATTCTCGATGGAGAAATGTTTTTAACCCATCAAAGAAATGATCAATATTAGTTATTGGGTTACATATATAATCTGGAGCATGGCTTGTTAACCTTGAAAAGTTAGCCTCATACATTGCGACATTCTCATCCTCCTTCTACCTCAGACTCAGAAATTTCCTTTCCATATCTGCTCAATGGTCACGTGGAAAGTATTTTTCTAAGAAAATTTCCTTAAACACCCTCCATTACATACTTGATACTTCTTAGTCTTCCTTTGTGTTTTGAATCAATGACCACCATTGATCAACATCTCCGGTGAGGCGGTAAACTGCCATGATAACCTTTTCCCTTTCACTACTCTCCAAGGCATGGGATATTTTCTCTAAGGAATTTATCCATTGCTCAGCTACTAAGGGATTTGTACTCCCATTGAATATTGGTGTTTGTTTCCTCATGAAGCGGTCGAACATTGATCCTCCATGTTGCGGATCACGGTGCTCCACGTTGCGGATCAGGGTGCTCCATACGAGTAAGGTTATTATTCATAACCTGAGTGATTTGTCCCAGTATGGTGATAAGTTGATCAACACCAGTTGTATCACCAGCTCTATTATAATTATCTTGATCAGGAGGGAAATCCCTACATGGAGTGCGTGCATTGATACGGTTTCCATTCCTTCCACTAGGCACCATTTCTAAACAATGTCATAAACTAGATTAGTTTATGAATCAAAATACATAATTCCATAATTGTAATACACTTAACATAAATTGAACATTTTATGGATATAATACATAATCATAAAAATGTTTTCTTTGAGGAAGTATATACTCATAAACCCTTCATAATGGTTAATAAGGAAAATGGGAATTATCCTAAGAATATCCCCCAGGAGTGTCGTAACTAAGAGTATAGCAAGGCCCGTTGTCATGCCCCAGTTCTCGTTCGAGTCTAGCTCAAAGCGGTGTTTTCTGGTTTTACCCCAAGGTAAATCTATACCAGAGCCTCCTCTACCTGCTCATATCCAGAAAGGGATGTATTGCTCGGAAAACACACAAAATCTCTATAATACCAAAATTCTTGGAAGTTCTTCTATACTAATCCTCAAATATTATCTTAGGTCTATGTGCTCTAATCAGAGTTTATTTAAATCTAGCATCCAAGGTTAGTACTAAACCGCCTCTAATACTAACTATAACGCATCGACCCCAGTTACCCAGAGTCGGTGCATTATTGCATAACATTGGCATGATAAAAAAATATCATGTCTCGAAAGTCTAATTAGTTTAGTAGCGTTGGAAAAACTAGATACATTCATAAATGTTACATTACATCATAAAGTCAAAAATATAATAACATAGTCTCCATAGTCCGCACTCAAATCCCCTTCAGACTATCCCTGCAGGTCAGTCATAAAATATTTCTTCACATCCTGAGAAAAATAAAACATGGAAAGGGGTGAGCTTAGATGCTCAGTAAGGATAACAATACAACAGAAACTTTCATAAATAAACATAAACATTTAAGGGAATGTATAACTAAAACAAAATCCTTTTAAACGTGAACTTTAGCATAATGTGGAAAAAGTAAAATGAAATAATTCCATTAATTACTCACATGGATATTCTACTAGTCCAATAATCACATGCAATATCAATAACCACTTTCATAATGATGGAATGCATAATGCCAGACTATCATAACCACGTAGACAAGGCCTCGTGCCAAGACTACAATTAAGATTTTGTCAAGGCCTTGTTCCAAGACACTAGTTTGTCTCATGAGACCTACTGAATCATCGAGGAGCTATAGTGGGCTCCACCCGTCACTTATTAAGTCCAATGTATTCCTCATATGAACAGGTTTAAACATATCATAAACCATAACATAATCGTATCACATAAAACATGCATAAAGGATACATAATATTTCCACATTTCAATCACAAGATATCAATACAACACATTGATATAATAAAAAAACTTTAAAACCCATTTTCAATACCAAAACAAAAGAAAATTAAAACATTGTATTTATTTTTCATTTAAAAAAAGTTATGTCTTGTAGAGGAAGCCGAAACTCAAATAACGGTCACAATGGCGGAGAAGTCATTTTTTCCCCATACGTAAGACAAAACATTCCTTTTTTCATTTATTAAAAATGCTTCGTATAAAACATTCCTTTTGAATTAATGTAAAAGTTAAAGGGGTTTATACACCGTGTAAAAGAAAGTTCAGTATAAAACAAAATATGCCTCAATGAAAGGAGATTGAGACGAAGTCCCATAAAAAGATCATTTATAAATAAAATATATCTATTATGTGTATTCACTATAAGTACACATAAATAAAGTACAAATAAAAGATATGAAATAATAATATCATGACATAATTTGAAAGTAGGAGATTAACCCAATGAACGGAAATTGGGTTCAGAAGTTCCCTTACCTCATGTCCGACTTGACTCGACCATTCTTTAACCTCCTGAATAATAAACTAGAGTTAATTTATAATTTATTAATAAACTTTTCAAGTTTATTATTACTTTTATATCACTTATTACCATGTTATTATGTAATTATTTATGTTAATAACGGTCGTTTTGTCGATCTTTGGTACTTGAGTCAAAAATTAACTTCTTGTATTTACAAGTTGTTCATGTGGTAAAATATCCATTATATCCAAAATTATATTCATGATTTAGATATCATATATATCATATATATCCATTATTTGCATTCATTCATAATATTATGTAACAATTAGGGGTAAGAAATGAAATGCACCATTCATGGAGACGGTAACCCGTACGTACGCATGAACGCTACTTTCATTTCTATTTCATATTTAATGGAATGAAATAATAATGATATAAAGGTGTATTATAATTCCAGTATAATTTCATATATAATATCGTTTACTCCATCCTTTTTATGTCCCATATATGGCATTAATGATTCAAATCACTTCGAGGGGGCGGTAGTCCGCACTTCCTAAAATGAAATTATCGCGTTTACCCATAATGGAAATCATAAAGGAATGCTATAAATGAGAAATAAAGAAGCATATGGAAAACATAAAAATAATATATATATCATATATGAAAATAGTGTCATCATAATGTCCACCATGAGGGGTGTTAAAAGAAGATTGAACAATCATCATTTCGTGAGGCAGTAATTCATCACCCACAGAAAGAGTATGTTCTTTAACCATTAGAAGAAGGTACGTGTAAGTGTAAATAAAATAATTCTCATGAAAAAATCCTAGTATATTTTATATACTGGTGTTGTTACAAAATAAATGAATAAGAAGAGTTTAAGGGGTTGGAGAAGCAAAATAAAACAAAAGAATATAAGAGAAGACATTACCTTAAAATCAGGTAAGTCTTTTTGATTTGAGACAAAGGCTTCCTTGGGAAGACTTCAGCCCAAAGTGAGGCTTCTAGGAGTAATAGAGGGATGTTTAGAGAGTATTTGGATAGAGGTTGGATGATCCAAATGGATTTAATGGTGTGAATGAGGTGGTAGTGGTGGGGGCATTTTATAAGAGGAGATGAGGGGAACTCATGGAATGTAATGAAATGTTACATTATTACGAAGTGCTTTTCAGATTTCAAAGGTCCCAAAATTATATATTTCGATGTTAAGGTGATAAGGGTTCGAAATATACCCATCCAATAGGTTTTTTAAAAGTGTATGCCTTAGATTTTACATTATCGTTTCATTTTATTTAAACTGTTAATTAATGAGGTAATCAATGCATCATCATGGTGTCATTAAAAATTTTAATTTATTCATTGTCTAAAAATTATATAAAAAATATCATGATGTAGGAAATATTTTTTATCTTTCCAATGAATATTTATAGTCTAAAAGTTAACTTATATAACCCCATGTAACAATTGTTTTAGTAAAACAACACATGTTTGTGAAAATTTTATTTTTACTTTAAAAAAATGTTATTAATGCCATTTTCTTACCCAAGTGGCTTCATGGGGTCCCCAAGTTGACCCATGGATTGTCTTGGTCGGCCATGAATCACCAAATAAGGGTAGGAAAAGTGTCAAAATATTTTCACATTTATATAATATCATTTTTACCTTAAATTTCACTAATTACCTTTAATCTCGATTAATAAAACTTAAAAGTTACTATTCACCAAAAAATTATTTTAATCCCATTGAACCAAATTTTACTTCCTAATGACAACCATGTTTGTCGGATTTTTGAAAATCAAACCACAGAAGTGGTAATGTTTTATTTACATGAAAAATTAGTTTTTAAACTACCACTTAGTGGTTTCACTATTCATAAAAAATTGATGTTTTTTCAGAAAAATACCAAATATTCACCCTAAGATATATTTGATATTACTAATTAAAAAATTATGTATATTTTAATAAATTCAAAAAATATAAGTTGGTTTAATTAATTTAATAATTAATTTCCGCTGTCACAAAAAATAGAGTGTTTTTAAGAAGCAATATATATCAAAATATTGACAATTGTTTATGTCGAATTTCAAAGTGAAATTAATTCTAAGGACATCCATTGGATAAAATGATAAAAATATATTCTCATTATACTTTAAAACCAGTCAATAGTATAATTTATCACTATAAATTATTTTGATTAAAAAAGTTGTTTTTAAGTATTTCCAAAATTCATAGAAAATTGGATGTTCTCAGAAAATTACAAAAAATTCAACTTAGGATAAATTTGATATTCTGAATACAAAAATGAAGTCCATTTTGAAATATAAAATTTATATAATTTCAAAAAGTGAGTATTACTATTCATAACTGCTACTTTGATTAGTCGCGGTGTGTTAGAATCTCGAACTTGCGTACAATGCAAGCTATTGCATTATTGAAAGAGAAGCATATTGTGAAAGCTTGGGGTGATACATATAATACTATATAGAATATTATAACACTTATTTATTTATTAAGACTAATATCATTTAAAAAATAAGGTTTGTTAAAATTTAATATTCTTAGAAAGATTCATTGGCTTACAAAGTTTTCTAGAACTATTAAAATACCCATAAATATGAAGTGGAGGGTGTTTTTATATTTTACCCATTGGTTTTATGAACTAATTTTAGTATTAGTTTTGATACATTTATTGAGAAGGTCATTGATTCCTATTACTGTTGGTAGTTATAGGATAGGAAATCAATTTTTATAATTCCCAAACCCCTTGAATTTAAAGCACTAAGAACTGTTAAAATCATTATTGGAGTAATTATTTTTTATTATCATTTTTTTTCATCTATTTTTCAATTTATGATCTTGATGGATACCTCTACCACATCTGAAACATCTCATTGACCATCTTAAGAAAACATTTTTCTTCACCCCAAATATTTTACATATAGGTGGTTGAATATTCTTTCTTTAAATATATTTATTTCCTAAATTTTCATGAGTTTCCACCCTTATCTTTTTTAGGTTTAGTATTTCAACTATGATCACATGGTTTGTTATATTTCATTATAGCGTGATTATAATAATTTAAAAATATCTCATCCCAACACCCACTCTAATTAGTTGACCATTTATATAATCACCACATTGTCCCTCACATCTAATTTCAAATTTAATTCCATATGGTTCCAGTCATTTATAAAAAAAATTAAAGTGAGTGAAAAAAATTAAAAATATGAGGGAATAATAATAATCATAAAATTAATCCAACCACAAATTATCAAGTTGGTTTTAATTTTATCATCGGCACATAGTTCCTTTACATCAACATATATAAATCTTAGTTTTAATTTGATTATTTTAAGTATGTGTATCATATGCTTATCAACTTAATAACTCAATGTAACTATTATATAAATCCCTCATAATGGTTCATAATGAACCATATGATCAATTAAATCATTTCCCCTGGGATTTTCTAGATTGGTGTACAACCTTATGCCCTTTCATCGTGCATCAGAATGATGATCATGTCATTATTCAACCAACTCTTTCAAGGGTGATTACCCCTAGAGTCATCTATTCCATAAAAAAAAAAAAAAATCCAATTTACAATATTCAAATTTGGATTTTATCATTTTAAAACCACTTACATAAGAATATCGCAATATTTCATTTTATTATCATATACTTAGACCTAAGGATATGTAACCCTAACACCAAAGGTAACATAAATAATATCGAAAAGTAAAAAACCCCGAAACTAATATAAATTAATATGATAAAATATATACATAAAATAAATAGATTAACAATATCATGATTCCTATCATACATTTTACAAACAATCACACGACCCAAAGACAGAAAGGTTTAATATCTTGGAGATTAGATACATAACATATTATTTAAAAAACTATCAAAACATTCATTATAATAAAGCCTTGATAAACCCTTTTCTAGAGATCACTCATGATATATTTATCTTTATAACATGGGGAATGGAAAAATTAGATGTTGGTGAGATCATACACTTTTAAGGAATGAAAATTTTATAACATGAATTAAAACATGAGGGAGACATAAACGTCATTATAAATGTCAAAAGACCTTATATGATATTCAAAATACATGATAGAGTAACATAATATTGTAAAATGAATTTTAAGTAAGCATAAGAGATATTACCGAGATAAAAATACCTATCAATAATCAGATAACATGTGTGTATTATATTAAAGTGTGGAATACAATAATAATACTATATTATCATGAAAATATAGAATTTCATGGCAATTAAATGCATCTAAAAAAATTTGGAATTACTTGATAAAATACGTGGAGATGTGTCAAAATAGTGAAAATATAAATTATTATGAAGAAATTGTTTCCCATCACACTCATAGAAGAAACTGTGAATAAAGCTTCCCACTTTCGATTCACAATGAAAACCTATAAACAAGGCTTCCTGAATCTCATTCACACAAAATTTTTTTAAAAAAATCCTCAAATTTATAATATCTTACAAAATAAAATATAGATATAAAGGTAATGATATTTCAATGGGGTTTATTCATTGTGAGTAATTCCAACAATCATAGTTTTTTTTAATGATTTCGTGAGTTCCTTCCATGTTTAATGCACTTATATTCTGACATGTTCAGATTCCCAATTTTTCTCAAATGTTTTTCTGAAATAAAAATTAAATTTTTTGTTTTAAATTAAGGAAACATTTCATCATTTCATTTTATATGAACCCCTATCTAATGGATTTTAGGGTGATATAAGATCCCACATATCTTCATCCATACATTTGTGTGCTGCATATAATTAACTATAATCATATCTAAAAGAACCCATGAAAAAATAATGGGTTTCATAAAAAATTTATAAACATAAAATACCATGAAATTAATAAATCAAATTATATAAAAATATAATTAAAAAAGGAATCATATCATAATAACAAATATTGGCTGATAAAAACATCACTTTGTGACAGATAAAACATGGAGGGTAAATATAATTGAAAAAAAACAAAAGATTTCACCAATACTTTTGAAGAATTATAAAATATAATAATATTTTGAAAGGTAATATAAGAATTTATAAAAACTTATTATAAATTATTAAAAATAAAATACACTTCTAATCACATAATGGAACTAAAAATAAAATTTGGAGTGTATGATAAAACATTTTATTTTGAAATGATGGGAAACCTTTTTGATCATTTTCAAATAACCTAATTGAAAACCCAAATAGTTAAAAGGATAATAAAAACTTTATTTTTAAATTAATAATAGGGTGAAAATTGATCATAAGATATAAGAATAATATAATTTTCTAAGTGGGAAAAGAAAAATTATGATGAAAAGTAAAAAATGTATATGGAAGAAAATTCTATTAAATGAAATGAAAATATTTTTAATAAAAACGAATTTTCACGACACAATTGAATCAAGAATAAAGAATTATTTTTTGAAAAATTATTTACACAAAAAATTAGGTGTAAAAACAATATAACATCATCATAGGATATAGTATGTGAATATTTAAATATAATAGTCAAAGAAGAGGAATTATGCCTCAAGGGAAGGATTTGAGTCATGAAAACCCCTTACCTTCTATTCCATATTACTTGAATGCACTATAAATTTATATAAAACAAAAATAAATATATACTATTTATGAACTATATTCCTACCCACCATTTTAAGTATTTCCATTTATAATCATAATATACATGTTTATTAGTCATATTTGGCATATATTTTAATATTGGGAATTTAAAGTAATGACCGTTTGTAGTATTTATGTAGGAGTAGTGTTGGTATTGGTTTTTATTCCCAATTTAATTATTGAAATTTGATAAAATATATAATAATGAATTTATTATAATTATATATTCATATTAAATTTCCTTTCTTTAGTACATTAGTCTTTATTTTAGAGGATAAAAATGACAAAAAATTTTCTTTAATGATTTTAAACCTACGAAGGGTTTTCTATTAATTAATGGGTAAAATATTGTTGTATAATTTCCAAAAAAATAATAATTTCCAGATTTATATCATATTATACTAGTAATACTGATATCATAATAATACATTAAATAATTTCATAATATTCTTTTATTAGGGGGTCAAACCGATCGAAACATGAACATAACACGTTTAATCAATGTTTATGAGGTGATTTTGGTATAATATCATTACAAAAATAGTATAATTAAGTAATTTAGTGCTTATTAGTTAGATAAATAATATTTATAATTTATTTAGTATAATATGTAATTTATATAAAAATATTGTACAATTTTAATTATATAATTTATTCTTAGTTTTTTTAAGAGATTGAATTTACGATAATCTCTTATTGATATATCACTAATAGTATCTCCATTTTTTCAGAATATAAATTTAATTATATGATCAAAATAATATTTATCTATTAAAAACATATTCATGTATATCTATGTAATGTTGTGATGAAATTAAAAATAGATTTCGATCATTCCGTGAAGGTGGTAGTCCACACATACAAATGGATGTTGATTTCATTTTCCATAAAATGTGAAAAGGGAGTAATATGGTTTATGATTTAATAATATAAAATATAAAATGAAAATAATAATTATATATTAAATTACCTATTAATACCATCCTTTTACATTGGTAATGTAAAATTAAATATGGTGTGTCGTGGAGGTGATAGTCTACACAAAACACGATTCATGATTTTAGTTTTTATTAATTTAACAGGGGTGGTGTTTAATGATTTTATAATCATTATAAAAACATAAAAGAAGTTTAATTATATTGAAGCTATCATTTTAAGATAGTGTAATGGAATTAAATTAATATAAATAAGTAGAATAAAATAATGAGAGTTTTGGAACTTATACCACAGTTCTTGGATTATCTCCTTTGTAAAGGGGTTGAAACCAATAGATATGGTCTTTTGAGAATACTAAAATTCCATTAAGGAAGACACGAGTGTCAGGAAGATTTTTGGGTATATTTTTGGAAAAATATAAATGGATTTTTAGGGGGATTGAGGAGAGGGGTGACCCTATTAAAATTGAAAATGAGTTTCATTTTTTTAAATACACAAGACATTTCAATAATGGGATGTCACTCTCAAGGAACGTTGATAAAAAATTGATAAATTATGGATTAAAGGAGATATAAGTTCAAGAATAACATCAAAAAATTAATTAAAAATGTTTTAAACATGTTAGGTCTTTCTCCTATTTTGGGAGAAGTGTTCATTTGAGATATTTTGATTCATATGTCTCACCCCAATTTACCCAAATTTTGGTGGTTAAGCGGTAAAATGTAGAGTAGATTGGGTTGTCGATTCCTCAGAGACATGAGAAGAAACCTATACACACGCACATTCTATAGAATGGTTTTATCTATCAAATGGCCAATATTTCATTAATTTATACAGTTTTAATCATACACTATGTGACTTAAGTGAAATCAAATTATGAGATGGGTTGATCCTAGATTATTACAAGGGGCGGATTGGATGCAATTCTTTTTTAACGATTTCAATTTCTTATATTTGAGATGGGTTTATTAAAGAAGATTAAACAAATTCATAACTTAATAGATTTATACCAAAAAACCATAATAATAATAATATATACACATGGAGGATGAAATTTTTGAGCACTCCAAGGTAAAGGTTCTTATTAGCACTTGATGTATGTGGCCTTAAAATTCAACAAAGACGAATACATTTTAAAATCATCCAATAAAAATGACATTTAAAAGATGTGATTAAAAATTAACGGGGTGATAAATAACATCCAATCCAGACCCTTGATACTTACTTGAAAAAACAATAAGTGGGTTAGCCCTACATTGATGATATAGATACAATAGAAGCGAGAAGTAGACTCATGAGGGAGGAATTGAAGAATTGAAAAAAGAAAACAATCAGTCCACCATTGTGTGAATAATTTCACAAGTTTTGGTATGAATAAATTCACACCATAAATCAAGGATATCAATGTGATAATAATAAAAATATAATAAGATAATTTGAATAATTTTTATTGAAAACTAAGGCGATTCGACCAACTTAAAAATAAAAAAGAACATTACAATGGAAAAGTGAAAGCATAACACTACAGTGAACGAAAGGATCAAATATGGATAAATTCTCCAAAATAACTTCCTTAAATAGGAATTTTGGGAGCCTTAGGTCGAGCCCCCATCATTACAAGTCTTCTAAATTAATGGTGGTAGGCCAAGGTGGGTGGAAAATTTGGTGAGAGTGGACCTTTCCACCCTTGACAAAAAAACCGAGCAACATGCATGCCTTTTACAGGTTGGTAGAAAAGATCATACAAAAGAAATAAATATGGTGGGACTTATAATAAAAATATGAATATTTGTATTTCCCCTTAATTTCTATAAAACATCATCCAAAATTAGTTTTGTGAGATATTAATATCTTTGTGGGATGTTTTTTGGGCTGATGAATCTGGACTAATATTGTATCTTAAACATTGGCCAATTGGAACTCTAGTCAAACATCAAAATTATCTTTCTACATTTTTTAATGAAATTTTCCCCTTGATTTCCTCAATCCTCAGTTTAATTTTAAGAATTATTGGGCTTGGAATGTTGCTGATATAGTCTCTTTATTGGGATGTTGTCCAGTTTAGTTTTCTCCAAATGTTGTTGGTTCAAGGACAAAATTGGTGGTCTTCAATGTGAATATTCAAGTGCTCCAAAAAAATTAATTGTTCCTTATATTAAGGAATAACTAAAAAATAAAATATTAAAATAAAATCAAGAACATTTTGTATGTTATTATGTGTTCACTAATGTACAATGTAATAATGCATTTTAATAGGGAATTACAATCATAATGTGAAATAATGTTCAAAGTGTAAAATGAAATAAAATTATGTATATGAGTAATACAACATATAAATATTATATATATTAAATGTGAATATTAGCCTCATTCCGTGGCTAATTACACCACCAACTTGAGTTTTTCTAATCCCAAAAAAAGTATATCTAAAAATATGAAATTCGAATTCCCTTTTTCAAAAACATTTAAATTAAAATGGTTCTCAAAAGTCCTCATTCCAAAACATTATGAAACCTATTAAAATAATATAACAAAATAGGTCCATAAGAATATCCCAATCCCAATCCCGTTCCTTTATTAAAATTCATATCTACATTTAATCCATTTCAATTGAGTATGATGATGTGTTGTGGGTCAAATAAGACATGGGGGTTTATTTATATTCAAGGGGAAAATGATGGAAGTAGTAGGTGGAATCACATTTCAATATTAAGATGAGTATTAAAATTAGTTTTTTTTATAATTTTTTATTTTTTTCATTCAATTTTTTCATGGTAATTGAAATTGAACACAATAGAGTCAAACCATGTAGAGAGACTTTTCCAATGACTCCCAAGCTCGAAGACCTTATAACACCAAGTGAAACCAACATAATCAGGCATCATCTTGAGTTAAATTAATAAAAAACAATGCCAAATTACAAAAAATAGAGATAAAATTAGTAACCCTGGGCCAGAAAACTTTTGAGTCATGATCGTCAAGTGATAAAATCCATGCATTAGGTAGTTTCATTGCTCTACATGCAAATTTATTACCTTTTTGATTTTTTGAATACAAATTTTAAAACTAAAATTATAAAAAAACCAATGATATTTATTTGGGGGACCCCATGAACTCAATATAATTTCCCACTATCCAAAGGACACACGCTATGAGTTTTTTGGATGAAAATATAAATGATGAAATATCACATTAGACAACCCAAATTTACAAAATCTATGAACATGAACTTAAACATGAATTAAATTCATAATACTGGAATGAAAATATCTTTTGATATTAAAATTAAAACTATTCAATGTGTATTATCGTGTTCAAGGTTAATGAAATTTTTCCATCCATTCATTTTTTATATTCAAAAACATTTAGTAAATTTAATTTTTTAAAATTTTTTTTTTCATCTCCCCCAACATAAAATAACATTGTCACCAGTGTATGATGAAAGTAAAATTTATAAGGGGTTAGACGTAGATAAGGGAAGTTCAAAAAGGAAATGGAAAATGATGATCATGGAATTAGTTCACCAAGTGGAAAAAGTTGAAGTTCGTGTTGCACCCATTTAATCGCTTGATATCCATGTCACTCATAGAGTTCCCTAGTGGAAAAGGGAAATAAAAAAAAACAAATATATATATATATATATCATAAAAAATTAAAAAAATTATATATATATAAATATAATAATTATTTAATAAGGAATCACTATAACCCATAGGTCAGTGGTAGGAGCACAACCCTGACTCCCTTCAGTCTGGGGTTCGTGTCCCCCGGGTTCACCGATTTTGACGTGGTTTGCCCCACAACCTACGACGTGTTCTTTTATATATATATATTTTAATTTATGATATATTTATATTGGTATTTTTATTTTTACCAACAAAACTATAAAAATAAACTGTTGATACATTGTCTTCATTTTAAATTTCATGGTAAGGTATTACTCAAGAATCAAACCACATGAAACGAATGAATATGGAACTCTTCTTTCATACACATCCATACTCATAATAGGAGAGCAGGTCAATAGTCTATGGTACTATCATATGAAGAATTATGAATTTTTTTAAAATATAAAATTTATTTATTAATCCTATTTTAAAATAAAGATGATTCAGAAAGTTGAAAACCACTGGTTTCCTCCCATGCAATGGTTTTTTTTAATATCGTTAACTCGCCTTAGACCCTTAATTGTTTATGTATTTTACTCATCTAAGGTTAGTTCACACATTTTTTCTTCAACATAATATTTTCGTAATTTTTCAATTAATGGTTTGACTCTATGACCATTAACATTAAATGGTTGACCATTGGTGGGATCTTGAATTTCTATAGCCCAATGGGGTTACACCTTATCCACTATGTATGAACCTGACCATCTAGAACACAACTTTACCGGGTATAAATGAAGTTTAAAACTATAGAAAAGAATAGTTTTACATAGTACAATGTGTTTTTTTGAATATTTTGATATTTGTAGGCTTGTACATTAGCTTTATTGATCCTTTAATTTTCACAAGCCTCCAACCTATGTTCATCATGATCATTAGGATCTAATTTATTTTTTGTTTCATCCAATGAGAGGTCATAATTTATTTTCATAATATCCCCAAAGGCCTTATGTTCAATCTCCACTAGAAAATGGAACAATTTACCATAAACCAATATATATGGGGATATTCCTAAAATAGGTTTATATGCAGTTTGATAGGCCCAAAGAGTATCTAAGAGTTTTCTCATCCAATATTTCTTTGATGGATTAACCATTTTCTCAATAATTTGATTGATTTATCGATTGACCAGCTCAGATTGACCATTGGTATGAGGGTGTTAAGCAGTGAAAACGTTTTGAGAAATTCCATACTTGTCCATTAGTGCTGATAATGGATGATTGCAAAAATGAGTTCTATGATCACAAATGATTTCCATAAGAATTCCAAATCCATAGATTATTTTTTTCCTTGATAAATGTAATTATAGTTTTATGATCAGATGCTTTTTTAGTAATGGCCTCAACCCATTTGGAGATGTAACCAGAAACTAAAAAGATATACAAATATCCCCTAGAGTTTGGGAAGGGACCCATGAAATCGATTACCCAGAAATCAATTATTTCAATCACTAAGATGGGAGTCATTGTAATTTGATTCCTTTTTTTGTGATGAACACAACTTGTTGACACCTAGGAAATCTTTGAAAAAATGTGTAGGAGTCCCATGAGAGTGTGGTCCAGAATAGACCACCCTGAAGAACTTTAGCAGAAGTTATTTTAGAGGAAAAGTTTCCTCCACATGCCTCACTATGACAGAATTTAAGGATGGACACTTGTGTAGATTCTAGGATACACCTCCTAATTACTTGGTCAGGGTAGAATATATAATGGTATGGATCATCAAACATATAGTTCCTAACATCATAAAGTAATTTCCTTTGAGTTTGAGTCCCTAAGAGTTTTAAAATGACTTCTATAACTAAGATGTTTTCTATGTCGGAATACCATGGGAAATGACTCACTAAATAGAGGTGATCATCATGAAATGAATTAGAAATAAAAATGTTATTTGAGCTATCTTTGAATTCCAACATAGATAGGTGATCAACTACAAAATTTTCAACATCCTTTTTATCCTTGATTGTGTGGTAAAATTCTTGTAAGAGAAGGACCAACCTAATCAGTCTAGCCTTAGCATCTTGTTTTTGGATGAGGTAGTTTAGTGTAGAATGGTCAGTGAAAAAAAATGGGTTATCCCAAGAGATAGTAACTAAAATTTTATATGGAAAACACAACAACAAGTAACTCATTTTCAGTGGTGGTGTATTTGATTTGTGAATCGTTTAAATATTTGGTGGCATAAGCAATTACACATGTTTTTTTCTTACATTGTTGTCCTAATATTGATCCTACAATGAAGTCACTATCATCACACATGTGCTCAAAAGTAATTTTACAATTTAGATATTACATGATATGTGGAGAGATAAGAGTTTACTTGAGTGTAGAGAATGATTCCTCACAGCTTCCATTCCATAAAAATGGAGCATCTTTCACCAGTAGAGAAGAAAGTGGTCGAGAAATTGAGCTGGAATTCTTAATAAACCTTCTATAGAAACTATAATTTCCTAATAAAAGCCTCACTTGTTTGATAGTTTTGGGTGATGGAAAGTGAAAAATGATGTAAACCTTGTCTTTATCAACTTCAATCATCATACTCAAGACTAGATGTCCAAGGACTAGTCCCTCTTTAAAAATGAAATGGGATTTATCCCAGTTTAAGACCAGATTCTTTTCTTCACGTCTTCAAAAAAATCTCCCCAAATTCCTTAAACATCCTTCAAATATATCCCTAAATATAGAGAATTCATCCATGAAGACCTATAGAAAATCCCCTACCATGTCCTAGAAGATTCTCATCATGCACGACTAGATAGTTCCAGGGGCATTACATAACCCAAAGGGCATGAGATTGAAAGAAACGTGCCGATTGGAAAAGTGAATGTAGTCTTCCTCTGATCCTCTAGGTATACCTAAATTTGATTATACCATCAGTACCCATATAAAAAATAGTAGAAGGCGTGACCTATGAATCTCTCAAAGATTTGGGAAATGAATGGTAAGGGGAAATGATCCTTCTGGGTAAATGAGTTTATCTTCCTATAGTCTATGCAGACTCTCCAACCACTACTCACCCTACCTGGATGAATCTATACATCCTTATTGGTTATCACTGTGATTCCGTCCTTCTTTGGGACAAATTTAATTTGGCTTACCCACTCACTCTCATCAATTATATAGATGATACTATCTTTTATCAATTTTAGATTTTATTTTCTCACTACTTCCATGATATTAGGATTTATTTTCGGTTGAGGTTGATAAAATGGATTTGAATCAGATTTGAGAACAATCCTATGAGTCATAATAAGTTGGATATTCTCAGGAATATCATATTGGGTACATACAATGGATTTCTTGTGTTTCCTAAGGACATCGATAAGCGTCCCCTCATGATTTTCTTGAAGAGAAGAAGAAATGACAATAGGATGTGTTCCATTTTCTCAGAGGAAGGCATACTTCAGTGCATAAGGAAGTTCATTCAATTCAAGATCAGGTTGGTCCAAAAGTTTTGCAGAAGATTGGGGCATTGGCTCAAAGTCAATTTATTTTTTTAGAGTTTCAGATTGGATTGATTTATCACATGTATAAGTTTCAGATACTAGATTGGTTTGATCATTGTTATGAAAGGGAGTTGGGGTGGTCTCCATGAATGTGGTTTCCTAAAATATTTCACTAATTGTTTGTCATATCATTTCATCAGAGGAGTAATATGAAAGTTATTCTAGCCATGGAGATATAATATCTTAATGAGGACAAAAGAAACTAATCTTGTCCTGACATAAACATTCCCCAAATATTCCTTGACGTTCTATGGATTCATTATCAATGCTTCCTATCATGTTTACTTCATGAATTTCCTCATCATCCCCTATTTTTTGGCTTCCATTATAGATTTTCATGTGTAGACTCATGTTTCCAAAGGTGATGGTCATGTTCCCATTTTAGAATTCGATAACAAATTGATTGTTGAATGGAAGGGATGACCAAGGATGAATGGGGTTTGTTCCTTGTTTCCTAAGTTTGGATTATTTTCTAGGACAATGAAGTCATGAGGGTAGATAATGTTTTCTACTTTTACCAGAATGTGCTTTAAAATACCCTTTGGAACCCTAATGCTTTGATCAGTAAGTTGAAGTGTGAAAGATGTGGGTTAGATCTCTTCCAGGCTTAACTGGAAGTACACGACATATAGAATGATATTTATACTGTCAGCTAGATCACAGAAGGCATTGAAATTTTTTTCCCTTTTAAATCAACATTGATGTAAGTGAATCATGGGTCTTTCACCTTTGGTGGAAGGGTTCCTAGGATTGTTGTGCTAACATTTTCTTCTAGAAGGACTTGGTTCTTATGTTAGAATTCCATTTTAAATGTACATATTTCCATTATGTATTTTGAGTATACAATAATTGTTTTAATAGAATCAAGAAGTGGATTTTTTATCTTGACTTGTGAGAATATTTCCCTCAATGTTTCATTCAATTTAGGCTTGGTTTTCCCCCTCATACGTTGAGGAAATAGTTCATGTTGTTGGTTTGTTTGTTGAAGGGTTGTTTCATTCACATTCATTTCAGTATCCTTAGTTTGATCATGTGGTTTATTTGACTTTAATTAGCGTTTAAAGATTCATATGGTTTCCTACTTATTTGTTCGGGTTTATCAATTGATTTCATACTTCTTAAAACTATCACAACCTTTAGTGTTCATGATTTGTTTGAGTGAAATCGGAATATCCCCTTAATGTTGAGGATGGTACTTCCTAAGTAGGGAAGGGTTACTTTTATGTTTTTATGATTTAAAGTTCTTGTTTAAGAGAAGAGAATTATGAGTTCATTTTTTCCATTTGTTTACACAACTAATGAGGTATTGGAAGAGGGACATATTGGGTAAGGGATTTTTCTGGTTGGTTTATCCCAGGAGGATACATTAGATTTTGGATGGGTTTTCTATATTGGATAAAAGGATGTTTTTATTGTAATGGTTGTAGTTGGAATTGGTTATTGTTTTGGAAATTTTTTATATGGTAGTGGTTTGGTCCTTGTGGCTGACTAGGTTGTTGGTTGTATTTACAGCAGAAGCCTGGGTGGTCATTATACCTTGGGTTGAATGTGTTTTGGTATTGGGGATTTTTTAAGTTTAGGGAATTGACATCAGCAGGTGGTCCTCCATGAAGAACATCCTTTATGGATTTAATGGTTGGGAAGTTGTCTATTTTTCGGTCTTGTTTGTCAAAAATTGTGCAAATAGGGTCTATGGTTTGGATTTTATGGATTTTCCTAACGTCTATCTCTTTGACATTACTAGTGAGTGTTGTGAGTTTAGTCCTATTGATTTACTCTTCCCTAAGTGTGTTAATTACACCCGATTTTGGTGGCTTCTCATATTAAGGTGATGTTCCCCATGTTTGATTTTGTTCAGCAAGACTTTCTAGTTACTTTTAAGCATCATTTGGGGCTTTGTTTTTAAATGTCCTATTACACATCGTGTCAATGAATTGTTTGTTCCCTGGCCCAATCCCTTCATAGAAAAACTATCACTTGTTCAAGAATAGAAATACCATGACATGGAACAATGTTTAGGCTGTCTTTGTACCACTCCCATGTTTCATAGAATGACTCTCCCTATTTTTCAAAAAAGTTTTGGTTGCTCTTTCTAAGTGCAATTGTTTTGTGGCGGGGGAAGTATTTTTTGTAAAATACTCTTTGTAATTGGTCCAATGAGTTGATGGATGGTGGTATAAAATTTTTTATCCATTTTTTAGCTTGATTATTTAAATAAAAAGGAAATGGGCTCATATTATATGATTCTAGTATATGTGTGGGACACATGGTTTCAACAATGTCATTGAACTCCTTAACTTGAAGGTAGGGCATCTCAGACTCCATTCCATTGAATGTGTGAAGGTGATTTTAGACATGGGTATTAGATATGTATTTATCATCTTATAGTGATTTTTTTCTAATTCATGAGGGGGTATTGGTCCAGGAAGGTGTGAGGTAGTAATTCATGGTCTGATCGACTGCATTCTCCAAGTTTGGGGCTGCCTCAATTAGATTTTTATTTTGGTTCCCACCTTGGTTAATAATTTGGTTTCTTTGAAGGCCTTCCATTGAAATGGGATCAATTATTGACTCTAGAGTACTAGTAATAATAGTATCTAATGGAAATATTTCCCTTGGTGTACTTGAATCCCCAACCCCAGGACTATCAACCCTAACTAGATGGTTTTATTGGTCATGAGTATACGTGGACATGAAAAAAAAATGAGAAAGGGAAAAGATAATAAAATTTTGAAGAGAATAAAAGATATAGGGGAGAATATCATGGGTTTTGATATGACTAAATTGGGACCTCAGCAATGGCTCCAAAATTTGGTCTCACCAAAATTTACCCTAGTTTTTAGGGTTAAGTGGTCAAATGTAGAGTAGCTTGGGTTGTCGATTCCTCAGAGACCTAATAAGAAACCTATAGACACAAACTTCTTATAGAATGATTTTAGATTTTATGTGGCCCAATTTTGGTTGATTTAAATAGTTTTAATTGAACACTACATGATTTAAGTGAAATAAAATTATGATAAGGGTTTATCCTAGGTTACTACAAGGGGTGTATTAGATGGAATTATTTTTTAATGATTTCAATTTCTTATATTCAAGATGCGTTTATTCAAGAAGATCAAAAAACTTTATAAATTACTAGTTTTATACCAAAACATTATAATACTAATCACCGATAAACAAGGAGGACCAAATTTATGAGCACTCTTAGATACTGTTTCATATTAGCACTTGAAGTATGTAGCCTTAAAATTAAACAAGGACGAGGATGTTTTAAAATCATCAAATAATAATCTGAATTAAAAGAAGTGATTAGACAATAATGTGGTGATAAATAACATCCAATCCAGACCCTTTCTACTCCCTTGGATCAACCCATAAGTGGGTTATCCCTCCATCAATGATATGGTTTCAATGGAAGTGAGAAGTAGACTCATGAGGGAGGAATTGAAGAAGTAAAAAAACCAAAAAAACCAAAAAAATAACTCAATCGTTGTGTGAATAATTTCACAAGGTTTGGTATGAATAAATATACACAATAAATAAACAGTATAAATGCGATAATAATAAAAATAGAATAAGATAAGATGAATAATTTTTATTGAAAACTGTGATGATTCGAACAACTTACAAATGAAGAAGAACATTACAAAGGAAAAGTGGCAACAAAACAGTACAATGAAAGAAAGCATAAAAGTTGGATAAATCCTCCAAAACCAATGCCTTAAATAGAAATTTTTGGAGCCTTGGGTCAATCCCCCATCTATATAAGTCTCCTCATTTGATATTGTTAGGCCATGTTGGGTGGAAATTTGAGGGAGAGTGGACTTTTCCACCCTTAAAAAGAAATATGATCCAACTTGCATGAATTTGATAGGTGAGTCCAAAATAGAATCAAAATGAATGAATTCTGAATGAAATATAAGAAATATATGAATATATGGATTTCCCCTACCTGTTAATAAATTTTAGCCAAAATTAATATTTGGTTTTAGAGATATTATTACATTTGTGGGATGTTTTTCTAGGACGTTGAATCTGGACCAATATTGTATCTTCAACTTGGGATGCTTGAAAATATATTAAAACATCAGAATTATCTTTGTAATCTGTTGAATGAAATGTTTCTCTTGATGTACTATATCTTAAGATCAATTTTTAGAATTGTTGTGCTTGTATCTTGGCCTCTACAGTCTCTTTATTAGGTTGTTGTCTAGTTTACTTTTCCCAGAATATTGTTTGTTCAAGGCCAACATTGGTGGTCTTCCATGTGAATCTTCAAGTGATCAGAAAACATGAACTGTTCCTTATATAATGGGATACGTAAAAATAAAATATGAAAATAAAATAAAGACCATTTTGTATTTTAGGAGGTGTTCAAAAATGTACCATGTAATAGTAAATTTTAAGAGGGAATTATAATCATAGTGTGAATTAATGTTCAAAGTGTAAAATGCACTAAAATACTGTATATGAATAATAAAGTATATGAATATTACATAAATTAACTATTAATATTAACCTCATTCAGTGTCTAATCATTCATGTATGTGGATGAGATCATCTAATTTCAGGGGATACTTTAATGATTCTATATAACCATGAAACTCAATTAGTATAATTTTTAGTGGATATTTTAGGTTGCATTTGGGACACAATTAAATTTGAGTGTGGAATTATACCACAAAAAGATATCCATATCCTGAGAAAATTTTTGGATTTGGATGATATATTGAGGGATTGTGTTATTGTTTTAGGATAGATATGGGAAGATCACCTAACTATAATAGAGTTGTTATACTAAAAAAATACCTCTATATTATTGGGATTTCATATTTAATTATCTATATGAGATACCTTACATGTCTTCCCTTTCCTAGAAGGTTATTGATGAGTAATTTCTTATGGGTTTGTAGTTTGTGTGGTTTTTCATGGAAAAGGTGAAGGTGATCTAGGAGAGGATGAGGATAACTAAAATATAACAGAATAACTACACTAACTGATTAAAATGACCATTTTATTTTGAGGAGGGATACTATATTTTTCTGAAGGTCTCACAATAAAGAATTTTTTAGTGGTTTAGTCGGGGGATCAATCTATCATCATGGTTTATCGAGTCATTACAGATCTTATGCTGGGTAGGAGACGTTTCACATCACCAATCACTTACCTTGTAGTTGGATAGGGTAAATAAAATCTTCCACATGTCATATTTGAGGAGATAGATACATTACTCAACACATGTTAATGGATGAGGTGAGATGGATATCAAGGATGAGGACACCTTATCAGAGTTAGTAATGGTGATTTAGGATTAATAAGAGAGGACCCTATGGGGTAATATAATACCATTGGTTCATTTTATATGGTAGTAAGGGAACCTTTAGGAGATATCATGGGAATGTGATATTGATATAATAGCTTTGTACACTCAAATATCTGAGTGAGTTTTTATTTTTGTGTTGAATATTCTTGATGGTGGGGAGGATTTAACAACTTTTAATTTTTCACCCAAACCGGGATAATTTTTTAAATAATATTATCTGAGATTTTATCTAAACTATTTTCTTATAAAATGTATCACTAGTTACTTTGGACATTATATTAAATATAATAAATCAATCTATATTACTTTGTTTTTTGATATTTAAGAATGAATTATATCTCTTAAAAAGACAACATAATTTCAACTGCATCACTAAAACTTGATTCAGGATGAGGAGTTTAACCAAAGAATTGTGTAATTTGTGTTAATGTTTTGAGCATCGAACCCAATATTTTCAATGGTATTTTATTAAAAATACAGATAACCATAATTCTATAATTTTTAATCATTAGTGACCCTATCAATTAGAGTTATAGGTCATGGAAAAAACCATTACTTAGAGAAATTATGATAATTAGATATTTAGAGTGTGTGTTCTTTGAGGAAACCATCAATGGACTTGATTTAGATGTGAATTTCATATAATAGTGAATTGATCTTTATGAAAGTTTCATTATTTTATTATTTATTTATTCTTCATTATTTATTATGTAAATAATAATTATTAAGATATTATTTTTGGATTTAATTTATTATCATGAATCATTCATACAGAATTTTCATTATTATATTTTTTCAGCTTATGTGCAGTGAATGATGGATATTTTATGATTAATTGAATGGTGGATAACCAAATTTAGGAAACTAGACCCCCCTTACATCAGGATGAGTTGGGAACTCCCGGTAGTAGTACTATGTAATCATCTATATTTGTAGATACCACAAGGTTTATTTGATTAACCAATCATAATTATACCCCTCCCACTTTTCCCTATCATTCATGAGGATGAAGGTCAACTAATCCTAGGGATTTATGAAGATAGTGAGTATAGTGTTGTGAGGTTCAACCTGAGATGGTTTCTTAGTGGGGAGGTAGTGTGATTATGTGTGAAAAAACTAGCATATGGAGGTTGTGGTCAGAGGGGAGGAAATGGCTCTACTTAGACTACTTTGGAATAAACGAAGAAGCAGTTTGATTAGTTGGGAATTTTACTTTTGTTTTTTGATTGACTGAGATTATACAACTAAAATAACTTCCACATAGTGAGTGGTTCACTTGGAGAAGATGATATATTGGACAAAAAATGATAAATCCAACAACATCACCATCATATCATAAGAAGTGTGGGTCGGCTAGTCTGAATATCCTAATGTGTGTCACACTTGGAAGTGAGTGTGAGGGAAAATATTATATTGGGTATCCAACATGACTAGGCTCCTGAAATAGTGTGACTAATCCTTCAATACAGGTGCGGTGATAGACTAACTGGGTACATCCTAACCAAACCCACAACATAGAATTGGCACATGTGAAACCATACACCATGCACTACCCCATTGGGGAATCCACCTTTAAGCGACACCACATGAAATGCCCAGTGGCCACCACATGGAGCCCTTGAGGCACCACATAAATTAAAATCTCAATAGTGTTTAATTTTTCATAAATTTCACATTTTTTCTAGATTTTTTAAAATTAAATATCATATCGTTGGATTTATTCTATTTTTAGTGTAATAGTTTGACCTGTTTTCCCATTTGAGGTCATTTTCAAGGTAATGTGGGAGAATTTATCTCTTTCATTTATAGGGATAATGATGGAATTTTGGGATGCTGAAAAAAGTGTATCTATGATTTTTTACTCCGTTGTACATGTGATAGTGTTAGGATACAAGTACCTCACATATTTATGGAGTTTGATATCCCTTATATACTTGGAGAATGGGTTCTCAATGTTCTAGCATGGGGTCAATACTACCTTCATCCCAAAAAGGTATGGTTATTACACACATTATATAAAGATATAAAATTCACCACATAAAAGTGTGTGTATTTTATCTATAATGTAAATTACTGTAAAATAAAAATATTTTAGTTTTTTTTTTCTTTTATTAATTAATTTAATCTCTTAAAAAGATTAATTTCCACAAAACACTGACCTTAAATGAACTCTAAAATATATTTATTTTCTCCAAACCATTATCAACTAGCCATTAAAATAGTGGGAATGAATAACATTAACTAAATTATTAAAATATAGTTTACATATATTTATAAAATGAATTCATTGGCTATAAAATTAATTTGAAAATAAAATAAAAATCAATTGAACATGAAGGATGTGTTTTTTATAAAATATACTTTTATTCCCACAATGGAATTTTATATTAATCAACTAAATTATAAACTGTTAGTAAAAAATAGTAATAAAATTTATATTTTATATATTCGATAAAATGTATTTGAATTCATTCAGTATGTTTTACATATTAAGATAAGAATAAATCCAATTTTAAGAAAAGAAGTAATATTTATCTAAAAGGATGTTTTTCAGTCTATTTAGGACGCACCCCTTCTAAATATATATTTTTATAATTTTATAATTTCTATTTGAAAAATTAATTTTTTTGAAATAAAAATATCAAAATTTTATTAGGGTAAAATTTTGGTATTTTTCATAGGTGTTTATTTTACAATTAATTGTGAAAAATATTGAATTTTATTTAAAATACTCTCTCTCAAATAAATTATTTATATAGATAAATTATATTTTAAATTTGTTTTAATATATAATATTTTCAATTATACATCTATAAAACCAATTTTGGAAATTTTAATTAATTTTAAATTGATCTTGGATAGAAAAATATTTGAAAAATTGTAAATTTTCACTTTTAAAACTCTATTTTTCATTTCATATGTGGGATTAATTTTAAATATATATATTTCTAATTTTTTGAATTTAATTAGGTAAAACGGATTCCATATTTTGAATAAAATGATCAAAATTACGTTTTAAGGGGTATTCAATTTTTATTTATAAAAAAGTTACCATGGTAAAAATATTATTTACCACAATATAGGCAAAGAAATTACAATTGAGAAAGATAAAAGGTAAAATGTTAACATTCCTAACAAATAAAAAATTTAATGCGTGTATAAATAAATTATAGACCCTAAACATTCTACACAAAATTAACCAAAAATATAAATATTATAAATTTATTCCACCTCAATGTGGTTGGCTTGAATTATAAAATATTTCTTATTTAATCACTTAAATATACCTCTCCTCAAGTAAAAATACTAACCCTCACCACCCCATAATGACCCACAAAAATTTATGCTCCTAAAATATTTTCAATAAATTATAACCCTCACTCTCCACACATACATGTTCTTCTGGTCTCAAAAAAACCCAACCCTATATCTTTTAATAAGTGATCTAAATGAAGTCCACCGAAGAAGAGGCACCATTCTTAAATAATAACTTTTCATTTGTTACATTATACAACACTAGAATTATTATTTTATATTTGTTAAATAATAAAATTATTTTCATAAATATAATGAGATCTTGTTATTTCAAGTGTATGACCTAAAATTTCAAACACTTCGACACAATTTGATACAGAATCAGCATTTATGTGTACAACAGACTACATCCAAGCATATCGATGTCATTAGTTATTCCTCATTCACCTTTTATGGCTTTGAATAATTTTGGATTTATAGTTGAAATATGATATATATTATATTTATAATTTCATTAGGATTCTGGAATTATTATACAACACATAACATAATTTTTTCATTTTTTTGGGAATATGACAACATCATTTGTGGACGTGTGGACTACCACCTCTTCAAAGTGATCTGATTCATTAACTCTTTATATGGAATGTATTATGGTTGAGATTAAAAAAATACGTGTCATATATGAAATAAAAATGATAATAGAATTGATATATATATATACATATATATAATTTACTTTCCCTCATTCAATATGATATGAAAATGGAAACATCATTCATGCATACGTACAACCAACCATCTACAAGAATAATGTATTCCATTTCCTATCAATAAATTTTATGGATTTTTATAAAAATGTACATAATGAATATATATGATATTTATATAATGTTTTACATAATGGATATTATTAAATCATGATACATATAAGAGGAATAATAGATAATATGTCAAAACATACTCAAAAAACAAAGTAGTTATTACCTAAAATAATGAATGTATTGGGAGATTACTAATGAAAGAGTAATAATATGATATAAAAGGGAAATATATGATATCATAAATATCAATATGGTTATTTAATCAGTTATTAAAATTCTTAATAAATTATACAAGATGTTAAAGAACATTTGACGAGAAGGAAGTGTGAGGTTAGAGTTTATTGCCTCATCGTTTTCCTCCAATGGCCCTAAGGCCTTCATTTTTTATTGATTTTTGATAATCCACCTTTCAAGGGGTGAGGTGGAACCCTTACAAGGCCCATAGGCGTAAGTGTTTCATGGACCATTGGCCTTAGAGGAATTAATTTTCCTATAGGCTTCAAACATTACATATAACCCAGACTAACTACTTGAAAAACTACTCCTCCCCAACATCTTCATCGTTAAATCAGCTCTCTACCTTCACATGGCTGTTCGGCTAGGAATTCCCGGGCATGCACAGGCTTGTCCCAATGACAGGTTCCATATCCTCTCATTCTTGCAATCTGATTAGCTTGTACTGTGGTGAAAGCTCCTTGCTCATCCTCTTTATAGAGCTTGTTCCTCGTAGGTTGTCTTGTTTTCATCAGCACTTAAGGTGGCCTGAAAGCCTTGAGGTGGCCTGAAGGCCTTACTGACCCGAAGGAATGGGTGGCCCAAATGCCTTAAAGGACTCAGCGACCAAATCGGTTTCCCGGAGGCCCAAAAAGAGGCATATTCTCGGCTGCTACAGTGCCAAACAGTACTTGCTACAGCTCCCGCTATAGTACCCGCTACAGTATTGTATAGTTCCCGCTACAGTGCAGCTATAGTACTTGCTATAGTACTGCTACAGTACTCGGAAATGATGTCTCCCCCTAGATTTGATCCTAGGTCTCCCGGATTTACTTGTAGAGTCCTTACCAACCGGGCTAAGGCTCATGTGCTTGTCCCACCTTTTCTTTTATTAGATATATGCCTTATTCACCACTTATTTATTTTGTGTGGGGTATATAATGAACATGAATGTAATATACAATCCTTATAATTTAATTTTTGTTTATTTAAATATCCATTTTATGATATATATTTAATTGGGTTTACATTTCAAAATTTACCAAATCGGTAAGGTTGTTTTGTCTCAGTTTTCATTCTTTGAGACACATGCGGTGTTAAGAACCTGTATTACTTTTGGGGGTGTATATACTACACATTGAAATTTTTTATCATGAATTGAGTTATTTTTATGATATTATATATATCATTTATTATTAATATATCTTTGATCATTTTTATACAAAATTTGTGTGTTCTAAAAGTGTTTTCAAAAAGTTTTCTAATTATATTTTAATTATTTTCAAGGAATAATAATTTCAAAGATGTTTAAATTTTTTTAAAAGCCTCATTTATATGTATTAATGTTTCATTTTATTGACAAATGTTTTTCTAAATGTTTTATTGTTTAAAAATAATTTTTCAAAATAAAAAGGATATTTTCCTCAAGAATTATTTTAAGTGATATCTAAATATTATTTTCCATATATGATAACATTATTTGATGTTACTTATGATTTACTGGCGGAATTATTCAAATAGATTATCCTTATTATTTTCTTGTTTGTTTTATTTTTATTATGGATTTATATTTTTGAAACTCATTCATTTTCCATCTATTATTATATGATGAATAATTTATGCAACGTATTTATTTTAATGGGTTTTGATATGATGAATGTTTTTTGTTATTATGGGAAACATATGTATGGTTTTTTATTATGTTATGTGTAAGACCAATATGTCCCTCAAATTGATTGGGTAATGATATTACATCTCATTATATATACATTAGTGTAATAGGTATTCATCCTCATTCAGACAAGACTGGAAGAGGAAGTGAAACCAGTCAGTAAAGGGCCTTGTCCGCCATCATATATTGGGAGTGAACCTTGAATACTACGATGGTTTGGGTAGTGAACCCATTCAACTACGATTGTATTGAAAAATAACCTTGAGTAATAATGAAATTATTTTCTTTGCTTATGTGTTTTACATAATTTATTGTTTCATTCCAAAGTTATTATTTTATGATTTAGGTCTTTTGAAATTTTATTGTTTATTATGTGACTCAAGATTATGATATTTGATATGCATGGTATTATTTTAAAATTTTATGTTCATATTCTTATACCCTTATGTTTATGTTTTGATTTATATCTCCCTAATTTACCCTTACTGAGAATATTATCTCATCCCATTATTATGTTTCTTTCCCCGAGGATATAAATTGAGGTATTAGGTTTGATATATAAAAAAGGGACCGCGCTATGAAGTAATTAATAGGTAATAATTTAGTTGTTTTATGAACTATTTATTTTTGTTTCCATGTTTCCAAAGACCCAAAACCCATATGAATCTTTCATGGATTTTTTGTAATATTTTTTTTCATCTATTTAGATGTAATTTCTATATATGGAAAGTGTGGGTCATTACAGGTGGTATTAGTGCAAGTTTTAGTTATGCTTTGGAAACTAAAATGAGAAAACATTATTAAGAACACTAAGTGTATTTCAAGGTGATAATTATAGTGTTTTGGTAACTATTATGAACAATATATGTTAAACCTAATATGTCATGGATTGAATTTTATAGTATTTTTAGTGATTCTCAAACTATTCTTTTTGGTTTTAGCCAATTAATGGAACTGGAAGAAACTGGATCACTATTGAATGTGACATACCATTTTTTAATCAAAAGTAAAATGGGATGATTACTAGAGTGGATGACTTTATGATTATTCCTAATTAGTTTTCATAGAACCCGATTAAGGATGTTTGTATTAACAAACACTCAATCTCAACAAAAAAGAGAAGGAAAGAGTTTGATGAGATTTTGGGAGGTGGGAACCATGGAGGAAAGAAGATTTGGTTCCATACATGTCAACAATGTTGTAAAAACACCCAAGTGGATTCCTTAAAATAAAAAGCAGATATTTTGAGTATGGAAAAGAATGAAAGAAATAAAGTACCTACAAAGGAAAAAATGAACTAATAAGTCAATACAAGGGTTGAGAATATTGGTCTCTAAAGGGAATTATCAATAGAAGAATGATTTAAATGTAGAAAGTATGGGAATCAATGTCCTTGGGGAAATTTTATTGAAGAAAAAATGAAATTTGGTATGAGTAATGGTTATTTTGATACTACACATGACATGTGAAAGGAAAGAATTAGTGAGGAAAAAGATGACGAAGCTTAGTTAATTGTTTGAGACAGAAATGTGATGAATAAAGTATTTATGTATTGGAACTCAAATATTATGTTATAAAAACCATGGAATATATAACTATTGTTCAGAATAAGTTTTTTATTCAATATTTAAAAGGATATGTTGAATCTTGATGATGGAATGGTAACATGATTTAATGTTAAGGTGATATTATTAGAGAAAACATTATTATGGGAAAGATAATCCTTAACATGTGCATAAATATATGTTTTATTATGATTAAATAAATGTGATAAAATTCATAACCCTGTAAGAAATTAGTAATATAATGAAAATGTGGTTTAATGATTTATTTTATTGAAGTTTTGGATTTATTGTATGGAGAAAGGGTTTATTTTTTAAAGAATTATTTTTTTCACTAAGGGTTTATGTTAATTCAAGTTATTACCATATTTTAAGAGAATAGATGATTATGGTATTCACATGTTTGGTATGTGACAATTAAGGGATATATCAAGTTAATTGGGAGAATAATGATGTGTTTATTATGGGATTTTAGTAACCTTCTTTCAAATGTTTTCGATTTTATTCCCTTGGAAGATTCATAATGGTTACCATTTCCTGAATTGTTTTACGTTGGAATTTCAACACCAAAATCAGATTTTTTATTTCATGAAATCACTTTTAAGGGCAAGAGGAAAACCATGTACAAGCCAAAGTGCTTGTACCCTAGTGGTACAAGCTCCTGCTTGGCATCCAAACGACCCAGGATCAAATCCAGGAAGGGGTGAATTTCCGGGTTACTATAGCAGCTATGGAACTGTAGCAGCGGCGACACTGTAGAGGTGGAGGGACTATAACAGGTACTGTAACTGTACTGTTCACCGAGGGGTCCTTTGGTCCAAAAAATTGGGCTTTAAAGCCTTGTATTCAGGCCACTTGGCCTTGGGACTTCGGGCTATGTAATGGGTCACCCTCTACCCAGTCTAAAGAGGTCTTTGCTTTAAATAATAAATTGAGGCTTCGAACCCAACCTTAAAAAAAAGGAAAACCATGTACAAGAAATGAAAGGAATATCATACCTCAAAGGGGTTAGCGTAGTCATTCTACGTAAAAATAAAATAGTTGGAATGGAAAACTCTATATAATTTCCATTGAATAAATTTTACATAAAACTATTGATTTCCGTTAATATGATCCCCAAATTATAATTTCTTATGTTACTATGCCCACACATGTTCTTATAGGATTTTCATTCCTTCATTGAATACATGTGTAAAAATTATATTCTATTTTTTGATGTAGGAATGTTGTTCTTCATTCCAATTGACATGAAAAAATCTTTCAATAATAGGATGAGAATCCTCATTAGAGAGGTTGATATTGAAAGGGTCCTCTAACATATCTTTATTTGAATGAAGAAGAAGATCCTAAAACTCTATTCCATCAGAAACCACCTTTTCAGAATCCGTAGGTTAATCATTAGTGGTTGGAGCTTACTTACCCTATGTACTGAGCTCTTTTATAACACCATTAACTAATGTTGGTTCATCCTTACTATTGTCCAGATGCTCTACCATAGAGTATCCCTGCTTCGGCTTAATATCTTCCATTGTCTTTCTTATCTTCACTTTTCTATTTGGACACCTACCTCTAGTTTCTTATTCAGTGGGGGATAAGTTACATACTAACTCATTGGACCTCTATTTAGATTCCAACATGATCTCTATTAGTTTAAGAAGGTATGAGTATTCCTTCTTCCCTTTACCCTTATTCTTCTTGGCAATATTGAAGTGTCCTGAGTCTGGAGAACCCTTCCTCACTATTTTTCTACTAAGGATATAAATAATTCTGATGATATCTACCTCCAAACTATCACTAGAAACATGACTAAATATTTCCTTTATTGAATCACCCCATACATATCTTGACACTCATTGCATACCCTTGCCCATTTAGGTTCATTTAGGGAAGACTCAACATTCCACAGGGATTCAAACCAGTTTCCAAGATAGGTCATCGACATCTTCCTTCCAGGGATGGGCACCTTAACTTCCTTCACCATGCCCTATAAAACCTATATTGAGAACCCTTAGATCTCACACCCCATATAACCTACCTTAGTTGGAACCTGCAACACTATTTCATTCTTTTGAAAACTTCCCGAGCGCACTACACCATAATAATATGTAGAATTTGATGAAAAAGGATTAGATTATTTGAGTAAACCCAGTACCACACTTTTCAATATTACTGAAGGACCATGAATTGGATTTGGGGACATATCATTCCTCACCTGGTTTAAAATATCAATATCCTTTAGATTAATAATACAATTGACTTGCATCATCCTAGATGGGGTGATCTATAATTGACCCAATAGTTTCCTCTAGGAGGGCTATTCTAGTTGACTATTGGTTTAATAAATTATATTTTCAAATACCCTCTTTAAATCCTTGATGGAATGTTATCGGCAGATGGACCAAACTCTTTAAATAAGCACATAAATACTTACAAGATTAAAAAACTATAGCCTTTTTACTTATAAAATTTTCCTCTATAGTGATATATATTCAGTTCACTGGTGAATTGGAGACATGATCTTCAATACACATACAAGGGGAATTTTTTTGAAAAACAAAACTTGTTCTACTACCTGAAAAAAATAATGGATGTCTAGATTATTGATAAAATTGATGACAACAATATTTTGAAAAGGAATCTTTAATCATGGACGAATTACCCATGATTACATGGTAGAAGAATCTCACTTCATTTGGAAGGAATCTGACCACCTTATTAAGTATAAGTAAGTCCCATTACATGTGTGTGGAACACTGGACCAGTCATGAATCAACTCCTACAATGAAGTGAAATGTACCATGACATAAAATTTATCATGGAGGAAAAAAATTATTATATACTTAAAACACCAGGATCCAAAGAAGAACCTATCAATGGTATCAACTAGTGGACAATGAGATTTGAATTGAGCGACTAGATTCAGGTCCATAATACCAATGGATTACGTGATCTATATGGGTGAGATTTAAATTTGGGTGATCCATTGTAATGTTGTAGAACCTTAAGACTTGTGTAAATAATGGAAATGAGGGTAAAAAGAGAGATGAGACAACAAATAAAATGAAGGAGATCTATCCACTAAATGAGATGCATGCTGAGCTCCCACCCATCTGATGAGGAGGGGGAGCACCATCATCATACTACGGCATCACCGAGGGGAGAGAGAGAAGAAGATCCACTTTTTATCCTTCAACCACAACCAGTATTTTGTTAAGTTGAACTGTGGATGAGTTTTTTTGATATTAATGTGTCACTTGAAAATATAAATATTTTCTAATATTGAATAACCTGTGCTAACATTGTTTTTTAGATGATAACGAGTGATAGAAGGAATGAAATATCATCCCATTATATATCTTATCATCCATTGGTTCTACAGGTACTAACAATGAAACATCATTCCTTGGAGTACAAAATTAATCAGAAGTTGATCAATGTGAAACCAAAGAGTAATATCATACTTATGAGAATATATCAAATAAGTATATCTTCTTAAATGATTTTTAAAATAAATTTTTATTCATTTATAATTATTTTTGATGATATGAATGACCTTTTTATACCTATTTGGTCAATGAATTTGTGGTTGTTAACCTAATAATGACAATTTTCTCCATTATTATACATCAAAACTTGATAGTTATAATTCTCTTCCATGTCCATGTTTTCACTTTATAGTAATGGTTTTATAATCAGAATGCTATTAATTTGGTGATATTTTTCTTTTAAATTCCATATTTTTATGAGGAAGTTTTGTTGACCCCTTTTCCAATGTGGGAATCCCATAAAGGAAATTTTCAAAAATCCAAATTTTTTTGTAGTGATATTTTAAATTTTGAGGAATTGATTTCATTAAATTATTGATCATTTTTTGGTGGTAGCTTATAGATTGATGGTTCTACTAAATCTCTCTCATGTTTATTATTTGTTACATTTACCTAACCTAAAAAAGTAACTACCTGATCCTTCACTTGTACTAAAATCAGAGGTTGTACTAATTGGGAGAGGTATTTATTATAATGAACAACCCATAGAAATTATGGAATTTAGATATAAATTTATTGTAAACAATACAAATCACATGGTTTAAGGTTTAAGGGAAAACCACTAATTTTTTGGAATCAACATGGGAACATGAGGATGTGATATGGTAGAGGTAGCCCCATTTGATTATATTAATGTAAAATATTAAAAGGAGGAAATTACTTTTAAGTGAAATATAATGTAATTACCAAATATTTTACTTTATGTATATTTTTTATATAAATTTAATCTCTTCGATAGATTACTTTGCATAAACAATGAGATTAAACAAACACCAAAATATTATTATTCTAACACAACCATTATCACCTATAATTTGTAATAGAATGAATGGATGAGATTAACTAAATTATTAAAATATAGTTTACACATTTTTATAAAATGAATACATTGGTAACCAGTTAATTAGAATAGTAAATTAAAACCAATCTAACACGAAGGATGTGTTTTTTTATAAAAAACTATTTTTATGCCCATAATAGAATTTTATATCCATAAAATAAAATAATAAATATTAGTAAAATACATTAAAAAATTTTATTTTTTATATATTTAATATTTTTTTAATTCATCTAATACGTATTGTATGCTTAAGATAAGAATAAATCCAATTTTAAGCCTAAAATTTTTATATTTTTCTAAAATCAAATTTTCCACATATTGATAAAGAACATATTTTAAATCAATATTTTGATAATTTTATATGTTAGTAATGATAAAATTAAGTTATTTTTGAATTTGGAAAATCAAAATTATCTAAGAGTGATGTTTTGGTATTTTTTTGGAGAAGATTTATTTTTTAATGAATACTGAAAAATATTGAATTTTAATTAGAACCTTCTTTTTCATATCAATTATTTATATAGTTAAATTATATTTTGAATATGGTTTAATATATAATTTTTTCAATTATTCATCAATAACACAAATTTCGGCCATTTTATTCAATTCCACATTGAAATTTGATATAAAAATGCTTTAAACTTTTGAACTTTTCACTTTGAAAATATGATTTATCATTTTATATATGGGATTAATTATCCATTATAATTTTAAAATTATGTGAATTTAATTAGGTAAAATGGATTAAATATTTGTAATCATAATTTCTAAATTATTTTTTAAGGTCATTTTTTTATTTATAAAACAATTACTATGTAAAAAAATTCTTTACCACAATATAGGTAAAATATTGACAAGGGTTAATGTTATAAGATAAAATATCAACATACAAAAAATATTCCACATTTATTCGGTTGTTAAGTTATTTATTGAACTAATAAAGACTAAAAATCATTAATTAAAATTATAATATTTTTTTAATTATTTTAACCTCAATGAGGTTTGTTTTAATTATAAATTTTTGATTTTTTAATCACTTAATCCCACCTTTCATCAAGTATAAATACCACCCCTTACCACCTAATTCGGAGCCAATATACATTAATATACTCAAATATTTTTGAAAAATTACCATTCCCACTCTCCCCACATCCACGTTCTATTGGTCTTAACAAAATTACATTCGTAGATCCTTTAAGAAGAGATCTAAAGAAAGTCTGCCCGAAGAAGATGCAACGTTCTTCAACAAGCAATTTTATTTTATTTCTTTATACAACTTTTAAATTATTCTCATATCTTGATTAAAAAAAAATCATATTTAATATACTATGATGTTTTTATAGAATGGTTGTGATGGGAAACATCACACACTTTTATATAATGGGATACACAATTGTAATACGCGTGTACAATAGACTACAACCATGAAAAATGATGTCGTTCATTCTTCAATTTACACCTTTCATGGTTGGGAATAATGAGGTTTTCTTAGTTTATATATGATATATATTTTATTTATAATGTATTTATGATTCATTAATTATTATATAACATATACCTTCATGCTTTCTCTTTTTTGGGAATAGGATAACATTGTTTGTGGATGTGCGCACCACCGCCTCCTCAAAGAGATGTTATTCATTCAAACTATACATGGAATGTATCAAGGATGAGTTTAATAAATATATTTATCATATATTAAATTACTATAATACTATAATTCTAATATAAATATATATAATTTACTTTTCTTTCTTTCAATATGATATGAAAATGGATACAACGTTCTGATGTACGTATGACCTACCTACTACATGAATGATGTTATCCATTTCCTATCACTAAATATTATGGATTATTATAAATATTTATATAATTAATATATATAATATTTATTTCATATTTTAAATTATTTATATTATTATACCATGATATAATTTAGAGGAACAACAAATGATATGTCAAAACATTCTTGAAGCACCAGAGCCTCTGCCCGGTAGGTGAGGACACGACAAGTGCATCCAAGAGACCTGAGTTAAAATCAATATAAAGACATAATTATCAATATAATTTAGTATTATTGTTGTAGGTACTATTCAGTACTATAGTAGTAGGTAACTATTCACTTGTTTGGGATTTTGGGCCACAGGTTTGGTCCTCGGGTCCATCAAGGCATTCGGTCCACCCAAATACTTCGGTCCAGTAAGGATTTTGTGCCACCTCAGGGACTATGAGACACCTAAAGGATTTTAGGACACCTCATGTCTTTCGGGCCACTTGAAATTGTGCTTAATGGACCTGGTAGACTCTACAAGGAGCAGAATATGGATTGGATTCAGATCAGACCCATTCACCAGATAAGAAGCTAATAGATTTCAAATAAAGAGAGGGTTTTTAATTTCCATGCGGACTAGCCTATTCGTGCATGGGAATCCTAGCAAAAAATCTATATAACGGTGGAGAGCTGACATCATAATATAGAATATGGGGAGGAACAGTTCCAAGTAGTTATACTAGGGATATTTTTTAATGACCTATAAGTCATGTAACATCTAATCCTATGGGGACTGTAAGGGTTCAACCTCATCCCATAAAAGTGGGATTACTATAAATCAATAAACAATATTGACTTTAGTCCATTCAGGTCAAAAAATATTCGAAAAACAAAGTAGTTATTACCCAAAACCATTAAAATACTGAAAGATTATTAACAGAAGGGTAATAATATGTTATAAATGGATAATATATGATATCATAAATATTAATATTGTTATTTAAATATTTAATAACGTGATTTCTGAAATTTCACATGAGGTTAATGAATATTTGACTGAAATAATGTGTGAGGTTAGGGTCTCCCATCTCTCTTTTCCATTTTTTAGATATATGGATTATTCACCACTTATTTGTTTTGTATTGTCTATATACTAACCATTAATGTAATATATGATATTTATAATTTGATTTATGGTTATTTACATATCCATTTTAGGATCTCTATTTCATAAGGATTACCTTTCAAAATTTACTAAATCGGTAAGGTAGTTTTGTCAAAATTTTCTTTCTTTGAGACACATTTTTATGCAGGTATATTCATTTAGGAGGTGTATATACTGAATGTTTACATATTTTATGATGAGTATAATTATTTTCATGATTTTATATGTTTCATTTAATGATATTATCTCTTTTATGGGAAATTTGTTTTATTTAAAAGACATGTTTTCTAATAATATTTTCTAAATATTTTTAAATGTTATTTTAATAATCCTAAAGGAAAAAAGATTTAAAAGATTTTTAAAATGTTTTTCTTAATATTTATTTAAATATATTTGAGATTATTTTCAATGAAAATGGTTTTTCCATTATTTATATTTAAAAATTATTTAAAAAAATAATATTTTCCTCAGGAATTATTTAATGTTATATCTCAATTTTGTTTCCCATTTATGGTAACAATATTTAACATTACTTATGATTTACTAGGGAAATTTTTCAAGGACCTTATCCTTATTATTTTTATAGTCTCATTATTTTTATGATGGATTTATACTTTTAAAACTAATTTCTTTTCCATGGGTTATGTATTGATGAAGTGTTTATAAAACCTATTTCTTTTCATGGATTCTGATATTATGAATGATTTTTGTTCTTGTGGCACATGTTTGTATGGTTTTTCATTAGGTGAAGGTTAGGACCTATATCTACCACCAATGCATTGATTAATTATTTTATATCTTATGATATAGACATGACTAGTATTATTCTGGAACTCAGTTTATATAGGACATTAATGGAATGTGAAATCAATTTAGTAAAGGTCATTGTTTTCCTTGACATTCCTGGGAGTAAAACTTGACTACTAAAATAGATTGGGGATTGAACCTATTTCACTATGATAGTCTTTTAAAATATTCTTTACTAATAATGAAATGATTTTATATAATTAAGTGTTTTCCATAATTCTTTATTCATGTCAAATTTATTATTACATGATTCATGTCATATGAATTTTAATCGTTTATTCGATGACTCAAGATCGTGATATTTGATATCAAGGTTATAATTTTCAGATGTTATGTTTATATTAATATAACCTTATGTTTGTTTTATGATTCATCTCTCCTTTTTTACCCTCAATTAGAATTTTAGCTCACCATTTTCTTATGTTTATTTTCCCCAAGATACAAATAAAGGTATTAGGTAAGATATATAAAAATAGGATAAAGTTATGAAGTAATATGTAGAAGAAATTGTAATTGTTTTATTAACTAGTTGTTTTTGTTTCCATGTTTCCAAAGATACTAAACCCATTAAATTATGGAATATTTATTCTGTAATATGAATAATCATCTATTTAGATGTAATATATATGTATGAAAATAGTGTTTAATTGTATGTACTCTATTATTTGACATGCCATGATTGAAAAATAACAAATCCTATAACAATATTGTTACTCCCGTTGTTAGTACTCTTATTACATGATAAAGTGTGGGTATCCCATAAAACACCCTAATAGGTGATGTTGTTTTGGTATACCTAGTTTTATTAGTTTATTGGGTTACTAATGATGTATGATTCTAGTGTAAATGGGATATAGAGAGTTGTATGTATCTATTTCCTTGAGATATATATGATTAAAACATATCCTTGTTATATTTATCATCTTGTTTGTGACATGGGAAGCTCAATGGTTGTCATAGTGGACATGGCGTTAGTAGAGAAAGAGTTTAGTGGAGATCATTGGTGAGAAAAAGGAGGTGTTATTGGTAGGTCTTGTTAAATAGTGGTTTTTATTCCTATATAGTTGTTATAGGTTTGTTTATATTTGGGATATTGGGAATATTTTACCCCTTTACAAGGTATTTCGATATTTTTGATACCACATAATTTAATATTTTATATTAAAATATAACAATTTATTTATTTTTAAAGCATGTATTATTTTTTAAATCATCTGTGGAGACAAATGTTATTTGTAGGTTCATTTGAAAAAATACACCCATGTGGTGTATTGTGACCACATGATAATTGTTTCTAGACCCTAGTCTATTGGAAGTAGTTTTGTGATAGAAAAATCACCCCATCAACTCATCCTAATGAGACCCTAGTGGGCTGGTTCATGTAACCCTAGACAGTATATACCATAATCATTATGTTATGATGATGTAATATAATGAGTCATTAAACATATAATAATTCTAGTAATAGTTGATTTATAAGGAAATTCAGTTTAATAATGGTGTTAAATCTGTGGAATATGAACATAATATAAGGGTTATGACATGAAAAAGTATTGAGATAAGTTTTGTAGTCCAAAATAACAACATGATTTAGATTATATATCTCACAAATAGTCCCAAAACCCAAGGACGTAAAGGATAAGTGCCTTGTGTATTAGCTAAATAACATATTATTTATAACACTTGATAAAATTTCATAATAATTGAGATCTTATAAATAATTTTCTAGATATATCACATGACATATCCTCTTTGGAAACCAAGGTAATATAAATATAATAAATCGGCGACCTCAGACACTCAGTAAGGGAAAAAAATCATAACATGAATTATAACATGAATATTATGTAACTATCAAAATAATGTATCAAAATAACTCATATTATAATCATAAAGCATAAAATAGAAACATATGATTCTATAAATATGATTATGGAAGCATGAAAGATATGACCTGTATCAAAATACATATCAATAATCATATAAATAATTGACAATGATAATAAAAATTTATAATACCTTAGTAATAAGGTGTAATCATGAATATATTTAGTTAAATGGAAGTGAAAATAATCATGAAAATTTGGTGATAAAAAATTTGTAATGTGGTATAACCATGACTAAAGAAAGGTTTATGAACAAAGCTTTCCATATCACATTTACACAACAACTTTTCAACAAGGATTCCTACATCTTATTCCTGAAATATTTCATAATCTCATGCAAAATAAAACCTTGAAAAATGTATTTTATGGTGATATATGACACAAACCATCAACATCCACACATATGAGTCCCCTAAATAACAAATATATTCATATATTAAGAAACCCATGAAAAATTATTTTTTTTAAAAACTACAAAAAAATAACATAACACAAACATAATAAACCACAATATATAAAAATATCATCCTAAAAAATAAATATTATCATTATAATATATATAGGGTGATAAAAACATCACATCATAAAATGTTAACCATTTAGGGTAAATAGAAGTGAAAATAATTTTTTTTCACAAAACCATTTAAATCATTAAATAATATAATTATTTTTAAGGTAAACAGAATATGTTTTAAAACATTATAATAAATATTTACAAATAAAATAAACTATTAAGTAAATAAATGTTATAAAATTAAATTTTTAAGTGGATGATAAAACATTCTTGTTTTGAAAGGAGGGAGAAACCCGTTGAAAAGTTTGAAATAACATTATTGTAAACACAATTTATTAAAATTATGATGAAACCTTCATTTTAAAATAAATAATGGGGATAAAAGGTAAATTTGAGATAAAAAATAATTTTACTTTCTACTAGGGAAATGTAGAACATTGTTTAGGAGTAAAAAATGGATATGATAGAAAAACCCATTACATGAAATATGAATTATTCTTCCAAAAATTCATTTTCATAAAAAATAATATCATTAATGAAGAATAATTTTGTGTAAAACATGATTTCCCTATTATATAAGATTTAAGTAAAACATAATGTCATTATAGTTTAAATAAATCAATGTTTCAAATATAATAGTCAAAGTAGAGTGATTTTGACCCAAGGGAATAATTTGAGTTATGAAAACCCCTTAACATTATTCCCACTAAGTCAAATTCAATATATCCTCTCATAAAACAAATATAAATATATTAATATAATATTTAAAAAAATATTCATACATTAAAATATCTATATTTTCTACTTATAATCAATATATACATCTATATTAGTTAGTTTTTTTTCCAATTTTCAAACACCAAGTGTTTATATTGTTGACTATTTTTAGTTGTTTCATAGGAGTAGTATTAGTATTTTTTATTCTTCAAAACTTCATTAAAGTTACTATGATGTATGAATTAAATTTATTTATTATATTCAAATTTCATTTTATAAATACATAATCCTTATCCTACAAGATGAAATCGATAACGATCATTTTCAGTGATTTTCATCCTATAAAGGGTGTACTTGTAATTAAAATGTTATATATTGATAAATACTTTCAATAAAAAAATTATTATTTATATATTTATATAATATTACACTTTTAAGTATGTTATCATAATAATCCATGATATAATTTCCTACAATTCTTCATGTATGAGGTCAAACCGACCCAACCATGAACATATAATGATTAAAAGATGTTTATGAGGTGATTTAATTTCAATATATTTACAATATTAGAATAATTACATAATTTATTTATTTCTAGTGTGAAAAATAAGAATTAAAAATTAATTATATGATGAATTAGTGGATATGTAAATATTACATAATTTTAATTAATGATTTTCCTCTTAGTGTTGATGTTTTAAATGATTGGATTTATATTAATAATTTGTTGATAATATTATTAATAGGTTTTAAAATTTAAAATAAATGAAAATTACTGGTTTAATGACCATAATATTTATTCATTCAAACAATTCCGGTGAATACAAATGTAAGGCGACGACGAAATGAAAAATTGAAATCGATCATTCCATAAAGGCGGTAGTCCACACATACACATGGTTGGTGAATTATTTTTCTATAGAATTGGAAAGTGATTAATTAAAATATATATTATAATTAAAAATTATTTTTTCTATTTGGACATTCCTTTTAAGGTGGTGAAGTAAAACAAATCATGTGGCATCATGGAGGTGGTTGTCCACAGAACACAAAATTCATGATTTTAATTTTCTTAATGAAAGAAGGGAGGATAGTGAATTTTTATACCATTATTATAATAAAATGCTAGTATAATATTTATAATTATGATTTCATTTTAATATTTTCAAATTATGTTTTACAAAGAAAAAAACCATATAAAAAAATAGAAAAAAAGAAAGTGATGTTAGGAGCTGATACCTCACTTCTTGTATTATATAATTTTTGAAGGGGATTAAACCTTCTTAGGATTGTATTTCGAAAAGGAAAAAACATTATTAAGGTGTATATTATTGTGTATGAAATGTTTCGGAAGATATATGGATGAAAATATGGTTTTTTTGTTCTGATTTTCTATATAGAGAGGGGTTCCCTTTTATATGTTAAAAGGAGGGGTGTTTTCATTAATAACCAAAAATTTTCAATAATGGAAAGTCACTTTGATGGGAAGTGGATCCAAAATTGATAAATAATGGATATATTAAGAGATATGGTAGATCAAAACCTCCAAAACTTAGTTAAAAACATTTTTAAATACTTTACGAACATAATCTCTAAAGTTACATATTTTTACCATTTTAGTTTTTACCACTGTAACTTGTTCTCACCAAGGTAATTTATATTTATGAAAAAAATTAAATTGTAAATAACATATTATTTATACATAATTTTTCCAAATTTTAAATCTATATTTTTTATTATATATTTAAAATTTAAAAAAATTAACTTTGTAATACTAAATGTATACTGAATTAACAATAATTTATTAGAAAAAATATAACCTAAGATCTAAAATGTAAAATATGGGTTTATAAAATAATTATTTTTAAAATTTAAAACTCACTTATAAAATAATATTTAGTCTATGAAAAAATTTCATAGAATTTAAATTCATACTTATAGACTAACAATGATATAAAATCCATAATATCAGAAATAACTATATATTTCACTATTCACATAAAATTCAAACGTTTTAAAAAAATCCCTAAAATTCATCATAAAATTATATTATATTTCTTAATAAAAATAATATTACTTTTTTCAAATTATATTTTTAATATTTCATAACTAAATATTTAAATAAAATACCAAAATATATCATAAAACTGTAAATATTGGGAAATAGTTTTATTTAAAAATGTTAACTATTATTTATTCTTTTATCCTGTCATCTATTAATTATTTTATTGGTGATATATTATTCATATTATAAATATATAATTTGCGAATTTATCATATTATATATATTTTATTGAAATAAAACACTAATTAGAGAGAAATATATTTTTAAGCAAAAAATGATTTTATTAGACACATTTCATTAGGATGAAAAGTTGTACTCATTTTCATTATACACATTTTTCATATTTTGGGGAATCATATTCATTATTATTAATTCAATATATACATTTTAATAAAAATATTTAGTAATTTTATTTTACCAAAATATTTCATGGTTTTCATTTAAGTTTGATGTTGAAAGTTGATCAAGCTATCAAACAAATTATTAATATACAGATTATATATTGTGAAATCTCAAGTAATTACATTCCTCCAATAAATAAATTGTGTTTTAAAAATTTTAATTAATACTGAAAAATTAAATTATCTAATGTTAAAAATAAATATGACTTATAGTATAATTTCTAGGGAGATATAAGCCTTATAATATTGAAAACATATCATTCTTCTATGAACTGGCATAACCCTAATATTTATTTTTATTCAAACCATTTAAGACAAGTGTCTATAATTATTTGGTATAGAGACCCAAATTATATAATTTACATATAAAAGGAGTTTATAATCATACTTACATTGATATACTATCATATGTTGATATGTCATGTGATATAATTATTACAAATAATTCTTTCTCTAAGTAGAGAGAACCAATCTATTTAAAAAATATCATTAAAAGTATTTAAAGGAAGAAAAATAATATATTAATGAAGAAATTTTTTATGAAACATCTTATTGGGATACGATATTCATAAAAATATAAGTTTTCTTCAATATTAAATTCATTTTGGTGATGATTTATATAGAAACCTTTTTTTTCATACATGACTATTACATCATATTCAAGATAAACAACATAACAACGTTACAAATATTAGATACAAACGTTTAGTGCCTTGGTAAAATATGGATCATACATAAACTGTACATAATAAATAACATCAATTTATTTAAATCCTTCTTATTTAACCTTATAAATTATCAGCTTCTCCTTAGTACATAAAATCAGTTGAGGATACACATCAATGAAGGGGGTGAGATAAAATCCCAATAAGAGGAATAATAAGGAACATGAATCAATATAATGTGGGTGAGCATAATAATAATAATAATAATAATAATATAATGATGATAGGATAAAAATAAACATCATGAAGGTAACATGGGACACTAGAATGGAATGTGGAAATTCATAAAAAAGAAACATCATGTCATAGTGGTAAAATACCACACATAGCTTTGAACAATGAGAACATCATTATGACACATAATATATGGGCATAACCCTAACATCATCTTTTTGAAAAAAATATAACATTATTTTCAAACATAATACATATAATCTCATTAGATACATCACATTACCCAATGCATTTGAGGGCTATAAAATTCTGAGACCACTCTACACATCATAATATTTATATTATCATGCATGCCTCATATGAAATATAACAATCATAGTATTGATATAAATCCAATGAATATAATGGGTTTCATAAGGATTACATATATAATAATTTAAAAAATAAAATATTTTATTCACAAATGAATAATGGAAATCATACATTGACATAATCTATCATTATTATTGAGTGGATAAGAAGCATTTCATGAGGAATAAAATATGGTGTTTTTGAAAAAGAATTCAATTTAGAAAAAATAGTATTTTATTAGAAAAAAATATGAAATATTAGGAAAAATTATATCCCTGAAGTAAAAGGGAATGTAAATTTTATGTAAATGACATGAACATTGAATCTATGGAAGAGAGAATAACCCATAGAAAGGAATTGGGTTCGAGATTCCCCTTACCTTAATTCCCGCTTAATTTCACTGCATTTACACCTCATGAAAAATAAAAATAGATTTATTAAAACATTTATATAGAAATTAATTATAGTTATTTATAGAACTAATTATCTTGATAATATTTTTATTATTTTTATTATTTTTTGTTGATGAAATAGAAGCTTTTTAATGACATGTTTTTCTTAAAAATTTCCCATTTCTCTTATGTTTTTTCTATTTTCATTCAAAGTCAATTGTATAAATATATTATTAACTTAAGAATATTATAATACATGTAATTAATAATTTATATATTATATATAATTAATTGTATCCATACATGAATGTGGTTAAAGTAATTTTTTTGGCAATGTCTCCGTATGTGGTTTACTAACCTTACAAGATATTATTGAAAGAGGGGGAAATGAAAGTATGAAATTTATATTTTTATTAAATATGATAATTAAATTACGTTAAAATCATTAATTAAATTTTAAAATACTGAATAATTAATTTAATAGTGTATTATTTTTATTGGAATTGGGAAAAATAAGGAAGATAAGAAGAAAATAGGGATGAGTTAATAGGGACTTACTCTCTCCGTCGCCTAGCTTCTCTTGTATGAATCTATAATTCCCTTGGTGACTTGAGTTGTATTTCTATAGAATATCCATAAGTATTCTATGGAAATTTATGGGGAATATTTTGAAATAAAATCATATTTGTAATGGGTTGGGGTAGTGGTATTCAAAGGGAAGGGAGAGGGGTTATTTATTCATGGGGAGAGGGGTATTTTTAAAATAAAATATTTAATAAAATTATATATTAATGGTAAAACATGAAATAGTGAAGTTTTGACAATATATATAATATATAAATAAAATAAGATAGTATCAATACATTAAATACAATTTATATTTTAAATACACTAGATTATTAAAAAAGAAAGTGAAAAAATGAAATTTTTATTTTAAGGAATCACATTTTACTTTAGGTTTTGGAAAGTTATTTTTATGTTTGAAAATTATGTTTATTATATATTAATGACTTATTTATGAAATAAATTATATCATGGATGAACATCAAGTTCAATAAAGTATTATGTCACAACTACATCATCAAAGATGTAATTTTAGATAAATTATTATGTAAAAAACTATATTTTTACTATTCACTAAAAATTTGATGTACTTTTCAAAACTAAAAAAATACCACCATTGGATAATTTAGAAATTTTGATTTAAAATATTATATTCATTTTATCTAAACAAATTACTAGAATAGGAAATTATAATTTTGTAATATAAAAATTAGGATTTTTATGAAATACTTTAAAATACAGTTTATTAAAAATGTGTTTATATTTTCTTTGAGTTTTTGTAATCCTGATACTTTTTTTGAATTATAGTATTTATATTTCCAAAAATTAATATTAACAAATTTTATTTATATCAAAATTTATAATTTCTAGGTAAAATTAATATTCTCACAGTCAGGTTACTATTCCCAATGGACATGTTACTATTTCCAAAAGTTAGGGTATTTTTCCAATAACCACATTACTTAATGTAAATAACTACAATTTCGTTTATTCATTATTAAAATTAATTCCCACCATGATTCTATATTTCCATTTTCTATGATTTTTATCAGTTTAATAATATTTTTTTCTTTTCGATAGTGTTTGTTGTGGGTGAGATGATTCTAGTAGATTTGGGAAATCCATATTTTTCCATTTCTTATTTTCTATTTTATAATTTTGTTCCAGTTATAATGTTTAGAATTTTAATTAGTTTACTATTGATTAATTTTATAGTATTTAGTAATGAAATAAATTTTTTGTTTCTTTATTTGTATGATATAAGATTTTGTATTATAAAACTCATTTAACTCAAGATACAAATATCTTTTATAAAAAGGGTTGTTAAACTCTTCCCCCTTTATAAATCTAAACCCTAAAATTTAAACTCAAATTATCAGTTAACAATAGTTGAGGTTACTTTACTTTCATTTTTTTATCCAGTTCCCAAGTCACATCTTCATACTTAGGGTTTTTATAACACTTTGACAAGGTTAGTTTTCTTATTAATTATAACATTGTATATATAATACAATATATTAACTGGATGCTTTTCATATGAGAGGTCATTCTATAGTTTTACCACCTCTTGATTTATTACATGTGAGGGAAAAGGTACTTACTTCCTCATGAGTGATACACGGAAAAAATCGAGAACATGATCCATACAATTCTCATATACGATCAAGGATCTAAAAGGGTCCATTCTGACTTGTGCTAATATTTCATTTCTTTCCAAACCACATGAATCTCTTCTATGGTGATATTAAAATGAAAACATTATCTCTAACAGCAAACTCTAATCCCATTCAATGGTTATAAATATATCTATTTCTCTAAATCAGAGCATCTTTTATATGTTAATGTATAGATTGAAAGTTATCTATCATTTTTGTAAAAGATCAGGTTCAACTAAATTTTATTCCTTAATTTAATACCTACTAGTTGTAGTTATACAAAACTTCCAATATATATATTTATATGAAGCCATTTTAATAATCGAGTAGAATCTATTATTATGTGATAACTCAACCAATGGGATATGATGAACCCATCCTCCTTTAAATTCCATTGAGAAGTCTATTAGCATTTCCTCAAGCATCTAAATAGTCCTTTTAGATTAGAAAAAAGTTTGGTGGTGATAGGTCATTCCCAAATTCAATTTTGTACTCAATTCATGTTAAATAATTCTGAAACATTTAGACATAAACCTTAAATCATGATTAGGGATGTTCATAAGAGGAATCCCATACAATCTCACAACTTCTTTCACATATATCATGGGATGTTGTTCAAGTGAGAAATATTCACGAATAGCAATAAAGTGGGAATTCTTGGTGAGTCCATCCACCATAAACCATTTCACATTGTTTTATTTGTATGTCTTCTGGAGACCCATGAATATGTACATGGGTATATTCTTCCATTTCCATGTGGTAATAAACATTGTTTTCATCACCCCTTTGGAATTCTATCGCTCTGATTTAAATTACTGACATACCAAACACTGTGAGAAATACTCCATAATCTCCTTCTTCATGTTTTCCCACCAGAACTGTTCTTGAAGATCACGATACATCTTAGTAATTCTACAATGGATGGAGAAATATGATATATGTCTACTACACAATATATCATTCTTTATCACATGTGATGAAGGCACAAAATCCTCATTCCAAACCAAATAACACAATAATAATCAATGTGGAACTCATGTAGCTTCCCTTCCTTTACTGCTTTCACCTTATTTTGTAGCTCTAGATTACCCCTATGAGAATCCTTTATATTATCTTGGATAAATGGTTATATAACCATTTAATAAAGGAAGGATGCATTTCACACAATTGTGAATTAACATTCCATCCATTACATATCCAAGAATATAGGGTCTCACTCAATATCCATCATGAATAGAGTAGAAAGTTAGTTTCTCATAAGAGCATTGGCTACCTTGTTTTCCTATTCAGGATGGTAGTGAATAGAGAAATAATATTCCTTGACTAGTTTTAACCACATTCTTTGATTCATGATGAGATCCTTATGTGTGAATATATACTCTATCATCTTATGATCGATACACTTATCACTATGGATATAGTGCCACATAATTTTTAGAGGGAAGATCATAGTTGATAACTCTAGATGAGGGATTCTATAGTTATGATCATGGATCTTCAACTATAATGAGGTATATTCTATCACTTTATCATTATAAATGTGTAAAAATACCAATATTTTCTTTGAAATATGAATGTATACCACAAAAACTTCTCCACTTGTTGGTAGTGTGAGTATAGGTGTATTGATTAACCACTTCTTGGGCTCCATGAAACATTTGTTACATTCTTCCATCAAGACTTACTTTACCCCAATCCATGTCAACTTAGTTAGAAGGATAGAAAATAATGAGAAATTCCTCACTCAAATTCAGTAGTACCCAACCAATCCAAGAAAACTACAGAATTCTGTGACACTATTGGATCTAGTGAATTCCGCAATTTTAGTTTTTAAGGTTCTATATAAATTCCCTCACTTTTGATCAAGTTCCCCAAGAATGTGGCTTACTGCATCAAAAAGTCATAGTTTATGAACTTAGCATACAATTTATCCTTCCTTAAATTCACCAGCACAATCCTTATATGATCCTAATGTTTCCCTTTATCTTGTATTAAATGAGAATATCATTGATAAACACTACCGATTTTTTTCTAGGAATCCTATAATGATTATATTCATCATGTACATAATGGATGCAGTAAAATTAGCAAGTCTGAAGAGAATCACTATGAAATCACAGTTCCTATACCTTGTACAAAAATTATCCTTCTTAATATATTTATTCTTCAAATTTAGTTGATGATATCTATAATTAATATCTACCTTGGAGAAGTACTGATATTATCATAGTTTATTGAAAATGTTATCAGTCCATAGAAGAGGATAGTTTTTCTTTATGGTGATATTGTTGAGCTCTCGATAATTGTTTCACAAACACATTGGTCCATACATATTTTGAAAAATATCACTAGCGCAACCAAGGTGATTCAATGGGGTGTGTAAACCCTTTGTAAAAATTACCTTGAAGCTGCTTCTTTATAGATTCTAGTTAGACTAGGTTCATATTTTAAGGAAATTTTCAGATAGGAGTGGCTTCAGGTATGAGATCTAATGAGGAGTCCACCTCACAATATGGGGAATATCTGAGTAACTATTTGAGAATGTATAACCGCTTATTAACTAAGAATGTGAATTTACTATAGGATGATACATTCATTTAACTCATCCATTTGGGAATGGTATGGTCATTCAGAAGGAATAAACACCCATAACACTGAGGGATTTTCCAAAAGAGATACATGATATTCCTTGAATTTGTATAGGATCATTGGATGGTTCAAAATATGAAAAGATATTTCTATTTACCGAATGTTTATTTGTTATCTATATAATGAGAAACAATTCATTCATAGTATAGCATAAAATTTATTTAAGGAAATTATTATGAGATTTTATGGAATAATAATCCCACTAATGACTATAGAAGAGTCCAACACTTGGGTTGTAATGATTGAACCACTTTGTGTTTTTATGGATATCCATACATCAAGGTATCATGGCATCAATTAAATAGTTCAAAAAACACTTGTAGGTTATAAAAGAATGCGTACGACAAAAATCAAATAATACTTTTTCCATTTTTGAGTGAATAGGAAGTGTAACATGTACAACATCATTTTAATAATCCATTTCAATAGTAGTGATAAAATATTCTTTCCCTTGATCCTTTGTCTACATTGGTTACTGTCACTATTTACCCTCAAGGACCCATGGTTTAGTTTACAGGATTGCATTGTTACCTTGTTCCCTACAATTTAAGCATTATACCATAAGAATTGTATTAGGAGGTTCCCTCCACTTCTATATCATATTTTTTTGACTTATTTATGTAACTTAAACATTCATAATCTTAGTGGAATTATCTCTCACACAAGTATCATTTCTTCATCCCATTGAGACAATTCCCATGATTTTTCTTCCCACATTTCTGACATTGGATAGTTGGATCATATTTTCTCCTTTTAAATTTCACCCGAAATCTTGAAACTACATTATCCACTTTTTATCTTTATAACCATGATGTCAATATCTTATCTCTATCTCTAATATGAGGAAACATCAAACTACTTCTTCATGACTCACAATGTAATAGACAGATAGGGCCTTTTATAGGTGCTGTTTTAAAACAATAAAGAATCTAAATATGTTTTTATAATTATTGATAACAAAACACGAGGTGTATATTTATAGTCTTATGGTGTTTTCCTAATAAGATGCGAGAGATTCACCTTCATTTTTCTCCAAATCTATTAATTATATATCTATATTTGTTCTAAGAGTCAAGGTATATACTAACTAAGAAATATTTTCTTAAATAATTCCCACTATATCTCCTCCTTTTTATCCTTTATATTGGTGTTATCCATCAAAACACGACATTTTTTGGCTTCTCTATATAAATGATAAAATTACAATGTCAAATTCTCCTTCTAAGAACAATGGATCATAAAAAAAATTCTTTTTTGAGTTAACTCACTGTTCCTGGACAAGTGGATCAGAAGTTCCACTAAATGCTGGTGGTCATTTCAACATAAATGACTCAATGGCTATCAGATCCTTCTTGGGTGAAGAAAAATGTTCCATGTGGTTCAGTTTATTATTCATATCCAGTGATAGTTGGGTTAGAGTTTCCAAGAAGTTTTTAACTCCACCTTCTATGGTATTAGGTATATCATTCGAGAAATAATTTCATTGTAACTTAAAAAAGTTTTTGGAAGGTTTTTTACTAGTTCCAATTATTCTCTAATATAGAAAAGATTTGAAAAAAACATAATTTAACAAATGATGACTCAATAATTTATTATTTTTAATAATTAACTTTAAAGGCATATCTTATGGGATCTATATGTTATCCTTTTTATAAAACAGAGTTTCTTAAATGTTTACATGTACTTTGTCTTATCTTAAGTGTTATCAGTAATTTTTTCTAATCCTAATTCTAAAATTAACTAAACAATGCTCTGATACCAACTATAGTAATTTTACTTTTTCTTACATCACTATTGTAACATTTTAATGATAAAGAACATAATTGCAATAAAAATCTTGGATCCAAATGTTTATTATCTTGGAAAAATAAGGATCATACATATATTATACATAATAAAACATAAAAATTTATTCCAATACTTTTTTGTTATCCTTATAAAATCTCTCATTCTTCTCATTTCATATAATCACATGAGGATATACATTAATTAAATGGGTGAGCAAAATACTAGTAAGAGGGTGAATAAGAAACGTGAATAAATATTATATTGGTGATCATAATCATAATCATAATATCATATGAATAAAATAAACATCAACATAATGATGGTAACATTTGATATTTTCATGGAATGTGGAAATTCATAAAAATGATAAATCATATCAGTGTGGTAAAATACCACACATAATTTTGAAATAACCTAACATCATGTTCACATTAAAAATATGTGAATAATCATAACATAATATATTTTAAAAAATATAGCAACATGATCACACATAATAAAAGTAATAAAATGAGATATATAACATTACACAATGTATTTTAGGGATATATAATTCTAATCCCACTCATCAGATCAAGAAATTTACATAATCATGCATGCCACATAGAACGTATAAGAATCATAATCATAAAATGAACCGAAGGAAGAGAATGGGTTTCATTATTATTTCACAAAGATTAAATTCATGAATAAAATATGTGGTTCCCATATGAGTAATACAAATAATATATAGACATAAAATGACATTATTCTTGAGTGGACAACTAGAATTTCAAGAGGAGTAAAATACCATGATATAGAAATTGAAGTCTCATTAAAAAAGAGGATTTTATTAGAATTTTTTCATGGTAGGAAAATCACTATCCGCAAAGGAAAATTTAAATTAAATTTTATTCACATAATATGAGAATTCATACCCTTGAAGATAGGATAACCCAAAAAAAGTAATTGAGTTTGAGAATCGCTTTACCTTAATTCCCGCTTTATTTTGTTTCATTTACACCCCCCGAATAATAATATTATATTTAATAAAACATTGATATAGAAATTAATTATAGTCATTTATATGAAATTTTAAAAATTTTATTCATTATATTATATTTTTATATTTCTATTGATGAAATTTAATCATTTTGATATGACCTTTTTTTTAAAACATCATGTTTCTCATTGATTTCCCTATTCCCATTCAAAGTAATTTATTGAAAGGTATGATTATAGAAATAATATTATAATAAATATAAATAATTATATTTATATATATATTATATATAACTAATAATATCCATACTTAAATTTGGATATATGAATTGTTCTGGAAATGTCTCTATAGGTGGTTACCTGGCCTTTAATGGGACATTGTTGAAAGAGCAGGAAAGGGATGTATAAAATTTATATTTTTCATAAATATGATAATAATAGTAGGTTAACATCAATAATAAAATTTAAACATAATTTATAATTAATTTTATATTATGTGGGTTTTAAAGGAATTGGGTAAAAGAAGAAAGATAAGAGTAAAAGAGGGATGAGTTAATAGATACTTACTCTCTTCTTGGTGTAGCTTCTCTTATACGAAACTATAACTCCATTACTGTTTGGAGTTGGATTTTTACATAATGTCCCTAATAATTCTAAGAGGATTTATAGGGATGATTTGGGTAGATATTGGGATTTATAATTCTTGGAAGGACTGATTTTCCATGTTATGGAAGAGGGGTTATTTATACATGAGAAGAGGGGTATTTTTATAATAAAATAAGTAATAAATTATTATATAAAAGGTATAACATTTAATAGTAATTTTTTTACAATATAAATAAAATATAAATAAAATATAGTTGAATTAAATATTTATAACTCCTTTAAAAATCGAATCTTTTATTTTATTAACAAGTGTAAAAAAGAGAAATTGTTATGTTAAAGAATAACTTTTAACTCTAGGTTTTGGGAAGTTCATTATTTGGAATAGAAATTAATATTATTTAATTTTAATGATTCATTTTTGAAATAAAATATTTAATGGATTATCCACATGTTCCATTAGGTATTATTCCATTATTAAATCATTAATGGTAAAATTTAAGATACTTTGTTTAAGTAAAAAACTTAATTTTTCCCATTTACCCTAAATTTGAAGTATTTCACAAAATTTTAAGAAATTATCCATTGGATAAGTTAAATGTTATAATTTATAAAATGAATGTAAATTTATCAAAATAGATTTCTAACATAAGGAATTTTTTAATTTTTATTAGAAAAATCCTTATTTTTATGGAATACATTAAATTAATATTAATTAAAAATGTGATTATATATTCTCAATGTTTTTTAAATAATGATAGTTATTTTTTTTAGAATTTTTAATTTTCAATTTATATAAATTATTAATAGTAAATTTTATTTATAACATAATTTATTATTTTGGGTAAAATTAGTTTTCTGACGCCTATGTTACTATTCCTGATTGCCTGGTTTTTATTCCCAATGGCCATGTTAGTGGTACAATAGTCACATTACCTCCTATAAATACATTTAATTTCCTTAATTAATTATTAAATTGAATTCAACTTGACATTATATGTTTCCATTTTCTAATATGTTTATTGGATTATTAATATTTTATAATTTTATATATTGTTGGTACTATGGGAGACGATTCTAGTAGATTGGAGTGATCCATATTTTCCCATTTTAGCTTTTATATTTTAGATTTGTTGTCTAATTATAGTGTTTAGTATTTTTATTGGTTTCATTATTGATTAATGTAAAAATATTTATTAATGAAATAATATTTTTCAGTTTGATTATGTGAATAATATTATATAGTATATTATAACACTTATTTATTTCAAGAGAAAAATATCATTTAAAAAATTAGAGTTATTATAATTTAATATTATTATAAATATTTCTTAGATTAACTTGTTTTATAGATCTATTTAAATACCCAAAAATATGGAGTGGAGGGTGTTTTTATATTTTTCCCATTTCTTTCATAAACTACTTTTAGTATTAGTTTTTTTATATTTTTTTAGAAGGTCATTTAGCCCTATTACCATTGGTTGTCCAAGGATAAGAAATCAGATTGTATAAATCCCAAACCCCTTCAATTTAAAGCATTATGAAGTGTTAAAATCATTAGTGGATTAATTATTATATTATATTATCATGTTTTCATCCATTTGGGATTTTTTGATTTTGATAAATAACTCAACCACATCTAAACCATCTCCTTGAACCTCTTAATTTAACATTATGCTTCAACCCAAATTTTTTACTTATTGGTATTTCAACTAATCTCACATGGTTTATAATATTTTATGATTGTTGGATTGTCATAATTTTAAAAATATCTCAGCCCAACACCCACTCTAATGTTTTGATCATTTATATAATCACTGCATTGTCACTCACGTCTATTATAAAAATTATTTCTATATAGTTCCCGCCATTTCTAAAACCAAAAATAATTAAAGTGAGTGAAAAAACATCAAAATCTAAGGGAATAATCATAATCATAAAATTAATCCAACCGTAAATCATTAGGTTGGTTTAAATTTTATCATTGGAATATAGTTTCTTTACTTCAATATATACAAATCTTAGATGGAATTTTATTATTTTATGTTGGTGTATCATACGCTTATCAACCTAATACCTCAAAGTAACATGGATATAAATCCCCCATAATAGTTCATAAATTAAAAAACGATCAACTAAATCATGCCCCATAGGAGTGTCTAGATATGGGAAAATCCTTACGCCAACTCATCATGAATCAGGGTGATGATCGAGTCATTACTTGACCAACCCTTTGCAGGGTGATTAACCCTAGTTTAATCTATTTCATAAAGACATCCAATTTATAGTATCCAAATTGGGATGTTATCCTTTGATAACTAAATACATAATAATTTAAAAATATTTAATTTTATTATCATATACTTAGACACATCTCTGGGGTTTTCACTAAGGATCTATAACCCTAACACCAAAGGTAACAAAGATAATATCGAAATGTAAAAAAAACTGGATATGATATAAATTATTATGATCAAATATATAAATAATTTAAATATCATAACAATTTCATGGTTCATATCATACATTCCATGAAAAGTCACATGAACCAAGGACATAAAGGTTTAATGTCTTGGAGATTAGATACGTAACAAATTATTTACTAAACTATCAAAACTTTCAACATAATAAAGAATCTATAGACTCTTTTCTAGAAATCTATCATGATATATTTATCTTAATAACATGGGGAATAGAAACATTAGAAGTGGGTGAGATTAGACACTTTGTAAGGGAATAAAATTTCATAACCTAGAGTAGAATATGAGAGAGACAAACAAATCATAATAAAAGATCAAAAGACCTTATATGATATTCAAAATAAATGATAGAGTAACATAATATCACAATTTTAATTCTAAGGAATCACACAAGATATTTCCTAGATCAAAATACCTATCAATAATCAGATAACATGTGTGGATGATATTAATGTGTGGAATACATTAATAATAATGCATAATAATGAAAATATGAAATTTCATTGAAATTAAATGCATCTAAAAAATTTGGAATTACAAGATTTACAACTTATGAATGTTGAATAACAATGATCATATAAATTATTATGAACAAATATTTTCCCATCACATTCACACAATAACTTGTGATTAATTCTTCATAATTTACATTCTCAAAAAAAAAAACATATAAACAAGGCTTCCTGAATCTCAGTCACACAAAACAATTGTGAACAAATACTCCAATTTTGAATATCTTTCCAAGGAAGATATAGATTTTAAGCAAATGATAATTCAATGGGGTTTCTTCATGGTGAGTAATTAAAACAACCTTATTTTTTCTATAATGATTTTTTGAGTTCCTTTTTTTTATGAACTTACGTTCTTGAATGTTAGGATTCCCACATTTCCAAAAATGTTTTATGGAAATAAAAATTTAATTTTCATTTGTAGATTCATGAAATATTTCATCATTTCATTTTATATGAACCCTTATCTAATGGATTTGATGGTGATATAATTTCCCACAAATCGTTATCCATACATATCAGTGCCACATAAAATAAACTATAACCATATCTTAAGGAACCCATTAAAAAATAATGGGTTTCATAAAAAATTCAGAAACATCATATTCCATGAACATATTAAATCATATGATATAAAAATATCATTAAAAAGGATTCAATTAATAATAACATATATTAGGTGATAAAAACATCACTTTATGAAATATAAATATAGAGGGGAAATATAAGGGAAAAAACAAAAAGATTTCTCCAAACCTTGTGATGAATTATAATATAAAAAAGTATTTTTGAATGGAGATATAATAATTTTTAAAACCTTATTATAATGTCTTAAAAATAAAATACTCTTTTAATCACATTATGTAAATAAAAATAAAGTGTGGAGTGGATGATAAAACATTTTATTTTAAAACAATGGGAAAATGTTTTAAACATTTTGAAATAACCTTTTTAATAACCAAACTAGTTAAAAGGATAATAAAACCATTATATTAAAATGAATAATAGGCTGAAAAGGGTTAATTAGATATAAAAATAATATAATTTTCTACTTGGGAAAATATAATTATTAAAAAATGTAAAAAAAATGTATATGGAAGAAAATTCCAATAAAATAATTAAAAATATCCTTAATAAAAATAATTTTTCATGAAACAATTGAATAAAAAAGAGAGAATAATTATTTGAAACATTATTTACAAAGAAAATAAGGTGTAAATTCAATATAAAATCATCACAGGATATAATATATGAATATTTAAAGATGACAGTCAAAGAAGATAAATTATGCCTCAAGGGAAGGATTTGAGTCCTTAAAACCCCTTACCTTTTATTTAATATTAATTGAACTCACTATAAAATCGTATAAAAAACATAAATATATACTATTTATAAACTATACTAATACCCATTATTGTTTATTATTTTCATTTATAATCATTATCTACATATATATTAGTCATAATTTTCTTATTGTTCAATATTGTGTGTCTACAAGGCAGAATATTTGTAATGTTTTCCTAGGAGTAGTGTTTGTATTTGTTTTTATTCCAAATCTCATTATTGCGTTTTGATTAAATTTAAAATAATGGATTAATTATAATTATCTATTAATTTTATATTTCCTTTCATTAATACTTTATTATTTATCCTATAGGATAAAATTGACAACAAACATTTTTTTGACGATTTTCAATCTATACAGGGTTTTTTATTAATTAATTTGTCAAATATTAATGATTAATTTACAAAAAAAATAATTATTTTCAAATTTATATATTATTATAGTAGTAATTATTTTCTCATAACCATACATTATATAAGTTTAAAATAGTCTTTGAGTAAGTGGTCAAACCGATCGAAACATGAACATACCATGATTAATGTATGTTTATGAGGTGAATTTTGTGTAATATATTTTCACCAATAGTATAATTAAGTAATTTAGTGTTTATTAACGAGATAAATCATTTATATAATTTATTTATTATAATATTTATTATATATGAAAATATTTTATAATTTTAATTATATAATTTATTCTTAGTATGTTTTTAAAAATTGAATTTATGATAATTGCTTATTGATATAACATTAACAGTTCTCCATTTTTTCATACTGGAATTTTAATTATATGGTAAAAATAATATTTATATGTTAAAATAATAATCATTAACATCCATGTATATTATCGATGAAATTAAAAATATATGTCGATCATTTGGTAGAGGTGGTAGTCCACACATACCCATGGACAACAATTTAATTTTCTAAAGAATGTGAAAATAAGTAATATGGTTTATGATTTAAAAATAAAAAATAAAAAATTAAAATAATAATTATATTTTAAATTAACTATTGTTACTATCCATTTAAATCAGTAATTTAAAATGAAATACGGTGTGTCGTAGAGGTGGTATTCCACACAACACATGATTCAAGATTGTAATTTTTATTAATTTAGAGAGGGAGGGTGGTCAATGGTTTTAAAATAATTATAAAAATAAAATAATAATAATTATAATTATTTAATCATTTTGATATAGTGTAATGGAAATTTATGAAGAATAAATAAACATAAAAAAATAGAAGAAAATATTGAGGGGTTATGCACTTATAGCACAATTCTTGGATCATCTATTTTGTAAAGGGGTTTGAAAGCATGTGATATGGTAATTTGAAAATACTAAAATTCCCTTAAGGTGGATAAGAGTGTTGGGGATATTTTTGGGTAGTTTTTTGGAAATATAAAATGGGGGTTTTGGGGGGATTGAGGAGAGGGGTGCCTATATTATAAGAGAAAAGAATTTTCATTTTTATAAATACCATAAAATATTCAATAATGAGATGTCACTCTCAAGGAAACGTGGATCAGTAGTTGAGAAACAATGTAGTGAAGAAAAGATAAGGTCAAGAATAACTTTCAACAATTAATTAAAAATGTTTTAAACATGTTTGGACCTTCACCTCTATTAATACCAATTTTTACCATTTTAGTTTTTACCATAGTAATTTGTCCTTTATTTCTAAAATTAATATGGTAATGATTATATAATTTTGAAATAATGATTAAAAATTTAATTTTTAATTTTTTTAATTTTATAGGTTGATAAAAAATAATTTTAAAATACAAAATTTATAATGAATTGATTTTTTTTGAAAAAATGTAATATATGATATAAAATGTTAAAAATGGGTATATAAATTTAATTTTTATAAAATTAGAAATTAATTTTTTTTAAAATAATTTTTACATAGTGAAGGGTTTCATGAATTTTAAATTCATAAATATAGATTAATAATTTCATAAAATTTGCAATATTTGAATGAAAAAGTTATTTTACAATCCACTAAAAATCTATTGTTTCCGAAAAATACAAAAAATTAAGAATATACGATTATTCCTAATCCAGAAACGATTTTAAATTTTAAAAATTAAATATATAATATATTAGAATATTATATGTCAAAAAAATCCAAAAATATTGAGGAAACCTGTTCATATTAGAAAACATGTTTCTAAAATGTTAACTATAATTTATTCTTATTTACTATAATTTATTAATAATTTATTTTAAATATATTATTAAAATTATAAAGGTATATTTTTTGTAATTTAATAATAATATTCTTATATTCTAGTGATAAATCACAAATTTTTAGAGAATCTATATTTTTAAGCATAAAATTATTTTCTTAGTTTCATTTCTTTATCATTAAATGTAGTCTTTATTTTCATTATATACACATTTTGTATATTTTTTACTCCAATTAATTCCTTCTAATTCAATAGATAGGTTTTAATGGTCATATTAAAAATTAATATCATACCTAAATATTTCTTTGTTTTCATTTTAGTTCAGCATTACAGGTGATCTAGGGATTCAAAAATATTATTTATTTTAGGAACACATATAGTGAAAACATGGGTCACTACTTTAAGTGAGATGGGTGATTTCATTGAATAAATATAATGAATTAAAAAATTGTTGGTATAAGTGTTTTTTGATGAAACATTATTATGGCATGATAAATGATCCTCTTAAATGATGTTGGACACATACATTATTATTGGACTTGATGTTGTTGGGTAAACTAGATCATGGATGATATATTATTGAGAGTTTAACTATTTTTACTTCAATCACCCAAGAATTTATCACCATTTTAAGATGTTCACATTAACTAGGTTTTATGATATATATCAAGACTATATTTATGTTAGAGAATATCCTAAAACATACAAATATTTAGTCTTTTTTCTTTAGTTAAATATGTGTTTTCTTGGCCATGTATTTTGGATTGATGTATAATGATTAGGTAAGTTCACGTAAAGCTAACTGAAGTGCATGTAATTGTTTTATATTATCTATAGTCACTTAAAAATACTTCAAATATTTAATATTAATTTATATTTAATATTATTTTTTTTAATGTTGATTAAATTTTGTTTATGATATGTTTTTATAATATTTTTGATACTGATTTTCTTGTGTTTTATTAAGAAGGTTAATAAAAAAGTTCAATAACATTAGTGACATGATTACTGCTAATAAATCATGTATATTATGGTATTTTTCATTTTCTTCTTCTATTATATATTTTAAATTTCTTAGGCACGTTTTTTAGCTTATTAGATATCCCACTTAATTTTTTTGATGATAAGGCTTATACAATCCTATAGTTTGTGAGTTCTTGGGAATGAAAATTGAAATGAATGGGATTAGAAGGGGAATAATATAATATTAATATTTTAAGGAAACCATGTTGTCGTTGGACAACATGATATGGAAAATGGCATGGTTTCGAGTAGACATTTCATGGTTTCATCTCATGGTATAAAAAAGGCCAAATAAAAGAACATAATGGGTTAGTATCTCATGTTGAGGTTTTGGTCAGAGGTATTATTTTGGAAATAAAACATCTAATTATATTTTTAGGATGCCATGATATTTAACTATGGTTTTTGGATTTACTTTGACGACGTGAAACGACACTATGATTTTTTAAGGGATTTTATTAGTTTATTGGTTTTCCTAGATTATGATTTCATCAACACCCTATGTTTTATCAAAATTATCCCAAACGATTATATCATAAGGTGACTATAGGGGATTTATTTAAATTATTGGGTTTATTTAGGTAACATCCCTTTATATTATATTATATTTTCACCAATGAGAGATCATATTGAAGATGTTCTTATAAAAGAATCACGCAACAACAAAATTGGATCCTTTTTATAGTGGACTCAAATATCGACTTGAGATAATATATTCAACAATATTCTTCTATCACATAGAACTATTATAATTTATCTCCATGATATATTTTTGAATAAGGATTCATTCTTTCTCATCATTCCTTGATTACGTTTTATAATTTTTAGTGGTTTCTTTTTTATACACTTTTTATATATTTCTGTAATGCTTCTTGGCATTAATGGTGTGAATCATTATAATAAAATTATAGGAATATAGAAATTTATTATAGACTGTTTATTAAAAGTTGCAAGTTTATTCATAGTGATTTTATTCTAGAAAAAGATAATTCATTTTTCATAGTATTCCAAAATTATAATGGGAAATGGGTAATTTTTTTTAGGATCCTTTTTTATGGGTGAAAATTGAGAGAAAGATAGTGGAGGTTCCTTTATAATTTAATTGTCTTAGTACTTTTACAATAATGGGGTTATTTTAGTGTTAGAGTTTTGTGGGAAAATATTGTTTTTATACATTACATATTCTCTAAATATTGTGGTTATTAATCATGTTGTGATGGGTTTTATATTTTTGATAAAAAAATGATGGATATTTTAAAGTATAGTGTCATGCAGACGATGTTGTGTTTAGTACATCAATTTAATAGTGTTATGAGTGGGATAATGTGGTTATTTGATTACATGAATCCTTTATTTGTTGTGTTTTTATTGATTTTTCTGTTTGTTTGGGTATTCTATGTGTTCTTAAATGTAAGTGAGTTTTGATGTGGAAGAAGGTATGCAGAAGAACAAAATTAAGAGGTTTTTTGGTATAGTGAGGTTAATATTTTCATTATCTTACTATGTGTGGATACATTATTATATTTTGTTCTCTATAATATTTTATTTATTTTTTGTTTAATAAGTTATTTTTTTATTTATATTGAAAATAAAAATGTCAAGAGAAGGTGTTTTGGATGTGGTAGTGATCTTGCAAATGTATAAGATGTATGTATTAGGGTTATAAAATACGTGATATAACAAATATGAGAAGAATATGTGTATTATGTTTATGTTTAATTTTTGTAATAAGACTTAGGGATTTTGGAAATGTTACTAATTATTGTTCACTTATTCTTGGAGACATGTGTGGTGTGTTTTACTATCAATAGATATATACCTAGTGATAGATACTGACTCATGATTGATAGATAATAATGGTGTTAAATTTTAGGATCCTATTTATTTAATTTTGGAAGTGATATGTTGATTGTATTTCATATATATATTTTATATTATTAGTTGTGTATAAAATTTATAATTCATTGGTTTTTGAAGTCATTAACTCTAATTATTTTTTCAGGATTAATATTTTTATGGTTTATAGTTGATTTTGGTATTAATATGATTTCAATCAATAAATTTTAGGTGTTGAAATGATTTTTTGTTGAAATTGTGTTGTTTTTTGGTTGTTATGCAGATTTTTGTTTATATCGGTGATTGTTTTGGAGGTTAAACAATGGGATATGGTTTAAGGAATGTATAGTGATAATTGGATTTAATATGATGATATACTTATTTGTCGATTATTATCCTTGAATTCCTATATTATATACATGTCTACACATTCATGTCTCTCCCCCAAAAATACTAATTTGATTAAAATTAATTCTAACTGATTACTCCCAAGCTATTAACCACAAACCAATATTTATGTTAGTTTTATAGGAGAATACAATGAAATATTTCATGTTTCTATTTAAAAAGTTGTATTGGATGTTGTAAAATAAAATGAATTTGTTTAATGGATATCTATGCATATTATATTATTTTTTTCATGTTTTTAATTCATGTAGACATATTTAAATGATGGGAAAAAATTACGGGAAAAATAATCTAGTGTTAATTTCCATAATTGTTTTATTTCATAGTTATTAAAAATGGAAATGACTCCCATATTATGAGTTTACACCCTTTGTGATAGTCACCTATATGAGGCCTATTAGAGGTGACTTAGGGGACAATATCTATATTATCAATAAATTAGTGGTGTCTTGGAGTATTTGGATTAGGATAATGTCATATTAAATATTTAGTTTTAATTTATATTGATGTTCATAGTTAGGAACTATTGAGTATTTTATTGGTTTTATTATGGAATAATATTATTTAAGAATAATATGTGAAATTGGATAGGGAGACGTAAAAAGATGTTTAGTTCCCCAATTATTTTACAAAGGAATCCTAATATTATACTAAATAATTATAATTAATAATTTATATATTACAAGATCTAAACTTAGGTTGTGTCCATCCATCATCATTGATTTCAATTTCAATTAATATTAGAATAATGAATATATGATGTGGTTACTGGATTTCTTACATTGAATTAATTTGGTTTACTAAATATATTTATATTATGGTGCATATATTTTTTATTGGTGTTTATATTGAATTATATTATATTGATGATCTAATCCAACTGTTTTAGGTAAATAGAAAATAGTGTAAAATAAAACAATAAGAGGTAATGTTTTTTATATAATATAAACTGGTATTGAGTTCCTTGTTAATGAAAAGTATATTTCAATAAATACTCACGGTTTTATTAATAATTTTATTATGTGTTTCCATGGAGTTTTTATTGGTGACATATTTCAAAAATACAAATTTTTTTAAAATTATGGAAAGGCGCTAATAAAATAACATGTCTAAAGTTGTATTCCTATTTAAATATAAGATAACTAGTTTTTAGTTGATTTTATATTTGATAATATGAATGATGAATCATACATGAACTAATGGAGAGCATGTTAAAAATATTTATATATGTAAGTTTATTATGTAACTTGTTCTGAAAGCATGATAAATCTATGTGATATTATCCATGAATCCCCTATCATTAAAAATAAATCATATATTTTCAATTAATTTAATGAATAAATATTTGATGTATAGTTAATATGATGAATAATATAAATATAAATTTTATTGTGACCCCTTAATTTTACACAAATTATTACATTATTTTTAAACATAAATATCCATTAATAAAACAAAATGATCATAAAGGCCTAGTGTCTTTGCAAGACTAGGTTAATAATACATCAAAAAAAATTATAATGTGGAATAAATAATTAAATATTCATAACAAGATACTAAAATATATTTGATATTTTAAATCTTAATGGGATAAAATGGGTAATATATATAAAAGGGGTGATCTAAAAATTCCAATAAGGGAATAAACCTTTTAAGGAAACATAACATGTTAATCAATAGTATAATATGAGATTTTAAAAGATATGGTACATGATTAATCAAGTGGAAGAAAAACATAGAGATAATGATATCATTAGATCATGGAAACATGGGAAAGTGGGAATTACATACAACATGATATAAACGTATGTCAAGTCTAACTACCAATAGAATATCCCATGGTGGACAGAGACCCATAATAGAATAGGTTCACTCATTAATTCTATACACGATGTATCATGAGACTAAAATATTACCCATAACATTAGCTGAAAATATAATTATAGGCCAACACATAAAATTCATTTCATGTACATAAATATGTGTGCTACATAATAATATCTGTAATAATACAAAAACAAAAAAATTACACAGGGAATGAAATGGGTTACCTAATCTCGTCTCATAATATAATCAAAAGATATTCCTTAAATTATTAATTTGAGAGACGATTATAAAAAAATAATTACCCCCTAAAATTATTGTATAATAAGCTAGGTATATAGGTGAGAGAAATATATAAATAATTTATAAGTGTTACATAACATTAAATTGAGATAATGTGATTTATAAAGATAATGGTCGTAACCTGAAGAAAATGGTGGGTTTCATAGATTACTTACATTGAGACCGTTTTTTCATGTGTGTTATTTATGTCAAATAATAAACAATTTATGATAAATATTTACATTAGAAAAAAAATTTATTAATATTATTATTCTATTTATTTTATTCTTTACTATGTCATATTCAATTACATAACTAATTAATTTCATGTTGGATGTTTTAACATTAAACAATAAACAACTCATATGTACAAAATCAGCTTTGTGAGATGACTAAGGATAAAGAAATTTTTAATTAATCATCTACGGAATGTTAAGAAATAAATAATTATCAATTATATATATAAATTATATGTTTTAATCCTTCTATGAAATATTATCATGAAAAATTAACTCTGTTACCATTATAGAGATTATATGTTGTATGTTCACATGATTAACGTTTACATTTTTCAATGATCAAGAGATAAATATGTTAAGTTTTATTTTATCATTCAAGTATTATAATTATTTCATAAATGTAATATGATTTCTATAAACAAGCTGACATATACCATTAATGTGATGAGGTAAAAAAACTAATCACATAATAGATATTACCTAGATCAAAAATAATTATCACTAACCAAATATTTTTTTTCACAATATAAAAGTGTGGAATACATTAATAATATATCATAATCACAAAAATATGTTATTTCGTGGAAATTGAAAGCATATAAAAAATATAGAATTATATGACAAAAAACATGGGAATTTTGTATAACAATAGTCATAAATATTCTTGAGAAAAAATCTTTTACCGTCACATTCAAATAGGAACTTGTTAATAAATATTTATACATTTCATTCAGGCAGAAATCTTGTAAACAAGGCTTCCCAAATCTCATTCAGACCAAAAAATCATGAATAAATCCTCCAATTTTGAAAATCATATCAAATAAGATATGGATATTCATGTGACTACACTAACATGAGTTTTATGTATAGTGATTAATTCTAGTAATCTTAGTTTTATCTTCAATGATTTTCTGATCACATTCTGTGTTTCAAACAGTTATGTTTTGATAAGTTCGACATCCCACTTTTCTGTAAAAGGGTTTTTGAAATTAAATTTTTATTTTAAGTTATACATTCATGAAAAATTTCATCATATAATTTGATATGAACCCCTTTCCATTTCATATAAGATCCCACATATCATCATCCACACATCTGAGTGCCACATAAAATTAAATATAATCATATACTAAGGATCCTATGAAAAAATAAGGGGTTTCATAAAACCATTAAAAACATCACATAACATGAACATAATAAATCATATGATATAAAAAATTATATTTTTTAAAATTAATCATGTCATAATCACATAAGTTAGGTGATAAAAACATCACTTAATGAAATATAAAACATGGAGGGGAAATATAGGTGAAAACACAAAAACGTTTTCACCAAATTTTTTGAAGAATTATAATATAAAAAAACCATTGTGAATAGAAATATAAGACTTTTTAAAACCTTATTATAACAGATTAATAATAAAATATACTTTCAAACACAAAATGGTAATAAAAATAAAATGTGACGTGGATGTTAAAACATTTTATTTAGAAAGGATGGGAAAACCTTTTGAACATTTTGAAATAACATTGTGGAAAGCCCAAATAGTTAAAAGGATAATGAAATAATTATGTTAAAACTAATAAATGGTTGAAATGGGATCTTTATAGACGAAAATAATCTCATTTTATACATGGGAAAGGATAATTAGGACGAGATGTAAAAAATGGATATGGAAGAAAAATCTATTAAATGAAATAAAAATATTCTTAATGAAAATGGATTTTAACAAAAAAATTGAATTATCAGAAAATAATAATTCCTTGAAACATTATGTACACAAAAAATAAGGTTGATATATATTATAAAATCATCATAGTATATAATATATCAATATTTTAAGTTTATTGTCAAAGAAGAGTGATTATGACTCAAGGGAAGGATTTGGGTCCTAAAACCCCATCACCTTTTATTCTATATTAGTTGAATGTACTCTAAACTCTTATAAAACAAAATGAAATATGTACTATTTATGAAATATATTCATAACCATCATCTTTTATTATTTCCATTTATAATTATTATTTATTTTTATATTAGTCAATTTAGGCCTATTTTCTAATATTGAGTGTTTACAATGCCAACAGTTTGTAGTAGTTTTATAGGAGTAGTGTTTGTATTAGTTTCTATTTCAAAGTTCATAATTCAAATTTTATAAAATTTATAATAATGGATTAATTATAATTATCTATGAAGTTTAAATTTCTTTTCCTATGTACATTAGTCTTTATCCTAAAAGATAAAATTGACAATACAATTCTCGATATTTTCAAACTAGGAAGGGGTTCCTTATTAATTAATGAGATAAATATTTATGTATAATTTCAAGATAATAATAATTATTTATATATTTATATCATATTTTACTAGTAATTATGTTCTCAGAGTCATCCATTATATAATTTCACAATATTCTTTGATTAGGTAGACAAACTGATCGAAACATGAATATACTATGATTAATAGTTGTTAAGGGTGATTTAGTTGTAATATACTTACACCAAAAGTATAATTAAATAATTAAGTCTTTATTAGTTATATAAATCATATTTAAAATGTATTCAGTTTAGTATATAATTTATTTCAATATATAATATAATTTTAATTATAGAGTTTACTCATTAAATGATTTTCTTAAAATATTGAATTTATTATTATAACATGTTGATATATCACTAATAGTTTTTCCATTTAATCATACTATAAATTTAATGTGTTGATAAAAATAATATTTATCTATTAAAAGCATTATCATGACTATACATTTAAAGTAGTGATGAAATGAAAAATTTAAATCGATCATCCCATGAAGGTGGTAGTCTACAAGTACACATGAATGAAAATTTCATTTTCCATAAAATGTGGAATATGAGTAATATGGTATATGATTTAAGAATAATTAATATAAAAAGTAATAATAACTATAAATTAAATTATCTAATATTTCCATCCTTGAAATTATTAATGAAATAAAAATATGGTGCATCATAGAGACAGTAGTCCGCACAACACAAGATTCATGATTTTAGTTTTTATTAATTGATAAAGGGAGGATGGTTAATGCCTATAACATCAATATAATTAAATAAAAGAATATCTATTATATTTATTTTTTCATTTTACAATAATTTAATGTAATCTTTTGAAGAATAAAAGCACATAAAAAAATTGAAAAAATAAAGAGAGGTTAGGAACTTATACCACTCTTCGTGGATTATCTCCATCATAATGGTATTTAAAAATTTGAGAGATTGTATTTTGAGAATAAAAAAATTCCATTATGGTTCCTATGAGTGTAGAAGATATTTTGGGTAGATTTGTGTTTAAAAATATTGGGTTATTTGTTTGATGAATTGAGGAGAGTGGTGTCCCTATTGTAAGTCAAAAGAAGTGGAATTTTTGTAAGTACCAAAAAATTTTCAATAAAACAAGTAACTATCAAGGAAGGTGTCTTAAAAATTGAGAAATAATGAAGTGATGAATAGATAACGTGAAAAACCTCTTACAAAAAATATTTTTTTTAAACATGGGTGGTCATCCACCGATATTGTTACTCATTTTTAACAATTTAGTTTTTACCGAGCTAATTTTTCCCTTATTCCCAAAAATAAAATCATAATTATTATATATATTGGACATAATGAATAAAAATTTCAAAGACATTTATTTTCAGTTTTATAAAAGGATAAAATATTATTTTAAAAAACTAAATTTGTAATGTATTAAAAACAATTTTTTATGAAAAAAAGTATCTTAAGATCTAAAAAGTTTAATATGGGCATATAAATTTCATTTTTTTTATATTAAAATTTTATTTATTTTATAAAATTTTTTGTCTTCTAATAGGTTTTAATTAATTTAAAAATCAGAATTATAGATTAATAATGGAATAAATGTCATAATATTTGAAAATTGTTGAATTTTACTCTTCAAATAGAAATAAAATGTTCTGAAAGATACTAAAAATTAAGAATATACTATTATTGTTAATAAAAAAAAATAAATTTTTGAAATGAAATTTCTAATATTTTAGAATATAATATTTCAATAAAATCCAAAAATATTGAGGAAAACTGTTCTTATTAGAAACTATTTTCAAAATGTTAAATATAATTTATTCTTATTTACTATAATTTATTATTTAATTTATTTGAATAATATAATTTGTATTATTGGGATAAAATATTATAATATAACTATAATTTATATTTTTTGTTGTGATAAAGTACTAATTTTAGGAAAATATTTTTTTAAACATAAAATGAATTTCTTAGATGCATTTTGTTAGCCTTAAATGTATTGTTTATTTTCATTATAAACATGTTTCATATTTTGGTAACAACAATTAATTCCTTCTAATTCAATGGATAGGTATTAATGGTCATATTTAACATTAATATTTTACTGAAATATTTCTGGGTTTAAATTTTAGCCCAACATTGCATGTGATATAGGCTATTGAATATATTATTTATTTAAGGAACTCATATAGTAAAATCTTGGGACATTATTGGATGCGAGAAAGGTTATTTCATAGAATAAATATAATTACTCACATAGTTGTGGGTATACTTTTTTTTGATAAAACTCCATTATAGAATGATAAAGGAACTACTTAAATGATGTTAGACATGTAAATGATTGTTGGACTTGATGTTGTTGGGTAAGGTAGATCAAGGAGGATATTTCATAGAGAGTTTAGCTATTTTACCTTTAATCACTAGAGAGTGTCTCAAAATTTTAAGAAGATCAATTTAACTAGGTTGTATGATATAAATATCAAGACACTTGTTATTTTATGGAATAACTTACAATATAAAAATCCTTAGTCTTTTTTTAGTTAGATTCTTTTTATCTTAGTCATGTATTACAGATTGAGGTATAATGATCGAGTAAGTTCACTTAAAACTAATTGATGTGGATTTTATTTCTTTTCTATTTTTTCTAATTACTTTCAAATACATCAAATATGGAATATTCATTTATAAGTAATCTTCATTTTTTTAATATGGATGGTATTTTATTTTTGTATTAATTTTTCTAATAATTTTTATACTGATTTTTGTGTTTTATTTATAAGGATAATGAGACACTTCAATAAACTTAGTGACATTATTCTAGCTACTAACTAAAAAATATGATTGTATGATGGATTCTATACTTTTATTCCAGTTTTTAAATTATTTATGGGTTTATTTTTAGCTTATTAGATATCCCACTTATTTTTTTAGAGGATAAGGTTTACCCAATCCAACACTTTGTGAATTTTTGGGAATGAAAATTATCATGAGTAGGATTAAAAAAAGTATAATATAATATTAATATCTTAAGGAAACTATGTTATGGTTGGGTATCATGATATAGAAAATGACATGGTTTGGAGTAGATATTCCATGGTTTCATGTCATGGTATAAATATGACCCAATAAAAGAACAACATGGTTTAATGTACCATGTTAGGGTTTTGGTCAAATGTATTACTTTTTAAAGAATACCTCAATTTAGATTTTTAGGAGTCCATGATATGAAACCATGTTTTTGGGATTTACTTTGACCATGTCAAACCACACTATATGTTTTTGTAGACCGTATTATTGGTTTATTGGTTTTCCTAGATTATAAATTAATCCATACTCTATGTTTTATGAAACTTATCCAAAACATTTATATCATATTGTGAGTATATGGGACATCATAAAATTATTCGGTTTATTTAGGTAATATACCATTATAGGATATTATTTTCACACCTCTCATTGATCAAATCAAAGACATTCTTATAGAAGCATCATATTACAAAAAATTAGATTATTTTTATAGTAGACTCAAATATTTACATGAGTAATGGATTTAAGAATATTATTTTATCACATATAACTATTATAATTCATCTCCATGAAATTTTTTTATCCAAGGATTCATTTTTCTCATCATACATTGATTATTTTTCATAATTTTTAGTTGTTACATTATGATACCCTCTTTATATCATTATGATATTATTCTTGCATGAAATAGTGGGAATCATTATGGAAATTTTATCGGAATATAGGAATTTATTATAGACTATTGATAGATGTTTTTTAATTCATTAATAGTGATTTGATTTTGAAAACATATTCTTAATTTTTCATTGGATTCTTAAATTATCATGGGAAAGGGGTAGTTTTTTTATGTTACATGTTTTTTAGGGATGAAAATTGAGAGATAGATTGTAGTGGTTGGTTTATAATTGAATAGGTTTAGTGATATTCTAATAATGTGTTTGTTTTATTATTAGAGTTGTGTGGGAAAATATTTATTTTTACTTTTATTATTACCTAAATATTATTGTTATTAATAATGTTGGGATGGTTCATATTTTTTTGTTAAAAAATATGGGATATTTTAAAGTTCAGGGAACTATGGATGAGTTTTCATTTAGAATATAAATTTAATAGGATTAAAAGTGGGATATTATTGTTATGTGTTAACATGTTATCTTTACTTATTGCGTTCTGTTGATTTATTTTATTGTTTTAGTTATTATATGTGTTCTTAAAATAAAGTGAGTTGTGCTGGTTAGAAAGAAATGGTGATGATCAAAATTAAGCGGTTTTCAGGGTAGTGAGGTTACTATTTTTTATTATTTTACTATATGTGGATATATTATTATAATTTATTGCCTCTAGTATTTTATTTATTGTGTGTTTAATATGTTATTTTTTTTATTTATACCAGAAATAATGTAGTGAAGAAGTGGTGTTGTGGATGTGGTAATGATATAGTAAATTTGAAAGAGGTATGTGGTAGTGTTATAAAATTGGTGATATTATTAATAGGAGAATAATATGTGTATTATGTTGTAGTTGATTTTTATTATGATGCCTTAGGGATTGTGGAAATGTTACATATTATTGTTCTATCATTTTTGTAGATGTATTTAAGGGGTTTTACTATCGTAGAAAGATAACTAGTGAGAGATACAAACTCATGATTGATAGTTAATCATGATGTAAAATTTTAGGATCCTGTTAATTTAATTTGGGTAGTGATATTTTGATTATGTTTCTTATCTATATTTTATCTGATTAGTTCTTTATAACATTTCTAGTTCATTGGTTTCTGAAAGCATTGACTTTAATTATTGTTTTTAGGAATGATATTTTTTATGGTCTATGATTGATTTCGGTATTAATTTGTATTCAATCAATAAATTTAAGTTGTTGGAATGTGTTTTTGTTGAAATTGTGATTTTTTGGGTAGTTATGTATATTTTTGATTAGAGGGGTGATTTTTTGCGAGGTATAATAAAGAAGTAGGATTTGAAGAATGTATTATGGGGATTGAAGTTAATATGATAATATACGCATTGATTTTTTATTACCCATGAATTGGTATATTTTATACATGTATACACATTAATATCTCTTCCCTAAAAATAATGACTTGTTTAGAATTAAATCCAACTAATAACTCCCAATTTATTACCCATAAGACCCTTTTTAAGTTAGTTTTATTGGTAAATACCATTAAATATTAGTAGTGTCTTTTTAAAAAGTTGGATTGGATGATGTAGAATGACATGAATTTGTTTAATGTATAGATACACATATTATATCTTTTTTTCATGTTTTTAATTCATTTACACAAATTTCATTCTTTGAAATTAATTTTACTGGATAAATACATTAGTGTTGATTTCAATAATTTTTTTGTTTCCTAATTTTTAATAATTGTAATGACTCCAATATTAGGAATTTACACCCTTTATTCTAGTAATCGACACAAGGCCTATTATAGGTGGACCCATGGGACACTATCAATTTTATAAATAACTTAGTAGGGTCATGTAGTATTTTTTTTGGAAAATTTTCTATAAAATATTTGGTTTTTAGTTAAGTTTACGTTCATAGGTATGAATTAATGAGTATTTTCTTTGTTTTATTAGGGAATAATATTACAAAGGAATTATTTGAGGCATTGGATAGGGAGATGAGGCAATATGTTGAGTTCCCCACTGATTTTACTAAGGGATCATAATATGATACTAAATAATTAAAAGTATTAATTTATTTATTACAAGTTCGAAACTTAGGTTATACGTATACATAATCATTGATTTTAATTGCAATTTAGATTAGAATAATGAATTTATGAGGTGGTTATTAGATAGATTTTGTTGATGAATTTTTTTATTAAATATGTTTTTATTAAGGTGCCCATGTTTTTGATTTATATTGATATTTAATTATATTAGATCAAAGGGATTAGGTTGATGATCGATTATTATTGTTTTATGAAAATTTTAAATAGTGTAAAATAAAACAATTATAGGCAATTATTTCAATTTATGATAAATTGATAATGTGTGACTTGTTAATGAAAAGTATATCTTAATAAAGATGTATTGTTTTCATAAAAAAATTATTTTTTTACATGGTTCTTTTGTTAGTGACATGTTTCTAAAATAAAAAAAATACTTAAAATTACAAATAGGGACTAATGGAGTAACATGTCTAAAGTTTTATTCCTATTTAAATATTTCATAACTTGTTTTCAGTTTATTTTATGTCTGATAAGACTAATGATAAAAAATACATTAACTAATGGAAAAAATGTTCAAAATATTTAAATATTGATAGTTATTATGTAACTTTCTTTGAAAACAAGCTAATGCTTTGTGATATTATCCAATAATACCCTATCAAGAAAATGAGATACTATATTTTCAATTAATTTCATGATTAAATATTTTTTTATAGTTAATATAATATAAATATAAATTATGTTTTGACCCATTATTTTCACATATATTATTACATTATTTCTAAACAAATATCCCTTAACAAATTATAAGGATCATAAATGGCTAGTACCTTTGGAAGACCAGGTTCATAATATAACAAAACAAATTATAATGTGGAATCCTTAATTAATTTTCTATAAGATGCTCCTAAAATAAAATTTGTCTTCTAAATATATATAGGAGAACATGGGGAATACATATTAGAATGAGGTTAACTAAAAATCCCAATAAAGGAATAAACCTATTAAGGAAACATAACATGTTATTCAATGGTATAACATGGTATTGTAAAACACAAGGTATATGAGTAATCATGTCGAATAAAAAATATAGATAAAGGTATCATAAGATCATGGAAACATGTGAATTTTTACATTACATAAAATATGATATACACATAAGTGAAGTCTAACAACCAATACAATATAACATGGTGGATAGAGTCCCACAATGGATTAGGTTCACTCCTTAATCCCATACAGGACATCTCATGAGACAAAAATATTACCCAATTCATTATAAGAATATATAATTCTAGGCCAAACCATCACATTTATGTCATGTACATAAATATGTGTGTTATATATGTATATCAATTATATGATAGAGACATAAAAATTACCCATTGAATGAAATGGGTTGCACAATCTTATCTCATAAAATAATCAAAAGATATTTCATAAAGAATTCATTTGAGAGATGGTTATAAAAAAATATCTATCCCATATAATTAAGGTATAATAAGCTAGGTATAAAGGTGAGAGACATAAACACATAATTTAGAATCATTACCTGAAATTAAAGATAGATATAGTAAGTTATAGAGAGAATGGTCATAACCCGATGAAAATGGTGGGTTAGAAAGATTCCTTACCTTGAGAATAATTTTTCATATATATTATTTATCTATCTGAGTTAATTATTTAGGTTAAAAATTAATTTATTATGAACATTTTTCAAGATTATTATTTCTTATATTTTATTCATTACCGTGTCATATTCAATTACATAACTAATTAATTTCACATCAGATATAATGCCCCAGCCTAAAACCTTACTTAATATTGAATTAAATGAATAATTCACATTGAGGATCTTTTCAGGTTTATAGTTTTAGAGAATTAGATCATAACTATTACATCTCAAAGGATTACACAGTAGACACTTCTAGAAAGTTTCTTTTTTTTAAAAAAAACACGAACTCTTAAAAAAAGAGTCATGTCTAGTTCCATGTTTAAGACATCATGACTTTTCCTTGATCCCATCTTTGACCCTATTCCACATTATGTCCTGTGATAAAAATTTCTAAAAAACATGTGGTGAGCATAAAAATCTCAGTAAGGGATACACAAGAAGGAAAACTGTTAGTTTTTCAAAACAACAAGTAAACCATGAATACTTTATCAAAGCAACACCTTTCACCTTTAAGAAGTATTAAATACTCTTCACTGAATAAAAGATCATTACTTACCCTTTTCTAACCAAAAGATTACCATAAAACCCATATAAAAAACACTTAACATATAAAGGTAACTTGGGACATAATCATACTTAAATGGAATAACCATACAGTCGACTTCCACACATATCATTAAATGGAATAGCCATACAACTGACTTCCATACCCGATGCATTGGAGGTTATTATGTAACCACCCATCCTGGTATTCACGGCACCACCCATCATATGGTTTATCATGTAACCACCAGTCAAATGTCCAAGTACCATTAAAAAATCATAAGATATAAAACAAATATAATGGAAAGAAAACATTTCTACATTTTGATCACAATATATCACTCTAATATATTGAAAAAACAAATCCATTAAAAGAACAATTTTCAATACAAAAATATATAAAATAGTATATGGTATTTATTTCATTTTAAAAAAATTACGGCTTGTTGAGGAAGCCAAATAACAAATAATACTCACGACGGCGAAAAATGTCGTTGTCACCACGTACGTTTAAATAAATATTCCTTTTTGTCGTTTAGTAAAAAAATTCATATAAAAATGTTCCCTTTTAATTAAATGAAAAGGAAAAGGTGTTTTATACAGCATATAAAGGAAAGTCTTGTATTAGAACAAAATATGCCTCAATGAAAGGAGATTGAGATGAAGTCCCTTACCTCATGTCTAACTTGTCTCGATTGATCTTTAATATCCTGAATGATAATCTAAAGTTAATTTCTAATTGCATAATAACATTTTTCAAGTTTATAATTCCTTTTATATAACTTATTTCCATGTTATAAACATTATTTAATCATTTAAGGTAATAAATTTCATTTTGTCGATATTTGGTACTTAAGTGAAAAATAGACTTCTTACAATTACACGCTATTCATCTGGGAAAATGTTCATTATATCTAGAATGATATTCATGATTTGTATATCATATATATCATATATATCCAGCATATACATGTATTTATAATAGTATATAACATTTAGATGTAATAAATGAAATGCACCATTCATGGAGACGGTAAGCATTACGTACGCATGAACACTACTTTCATTTATATTTCATATTTAATGGAGTGAAATCATAATTATATAAAGTAATATTATAATTTCAGTATAATATCATATATAATATCATTAACTCTACCCTTTATACATCATACCTATGGCATTAACGAATCATCTCACTTTGAGGGGCCGATAGTCCGCACATTCTAAAATGAAATTATCGCATTTACCCATAATTGAAACAATAAAGGTATGACATAAATAAAAAATAAATTAGTATAAGGAAAACATAAAAATATTATATATCATATATAAATAGAGTTACATCTTAATGGCCACCATGAAATGTGTTAAAAGAAGATTTAACAATCATCGTTTCGTGAGGCAGAAATTCACCAACCATAGAAACAATATATTTTTTAACAATTAGACAAAGGTGTGTGCAAGTATAAATAAAATACTTCTAACAAAAAATCATAGTATATTTAAGATACTGGTGTTGTTACAAAATAAATGAATAAAAATAGTTTATGGGGTTGGAGAAGAAAAATAAAATAAAAGAACACAAGTGAAGACATTACCTTTAAATCAGGTAACTCCACCCGGTTTGAACCAAAAGAGTTTATTGAAGAGATTTATTCCTAAGATAAGGCTTCTAGGATGAACAGAGGGATGTGGAGAGATAAAATTATCAGAGCTTGGCCGAGCCAATGGCTTGATAGGTGTGGGTAAGGTGGTAGAGATGGGGGCCTTTTATAAGAGGGAGGAAGGGAAGTCTTGGAATGTTATAAAATGATACTTTATTATAAGATTATTTTTGGATTTTGAAGGTCCCAAAAGGATATATTTTGAGGATAATGTGATAAGGGTTATAATTACACCCATCTAATAGGTTTTTGACATGTATAAGTCTTAGATTTATCCTTATATTTTCATTTTATTTAAATTGTTCATTAATGAGGTAATAAGTGATCATCATGGTGTCACAAATAATTTAATTAATTTAATGTCTAAAAATTTAAAAAAAAATATCATGATGTAGGAGATATTTTTTAATTTCTAATTAATATTTATAGTCAAAAATATCACTTTTATAACCCCATGTAAAAATTGATTTAGTAAAATAATACATGTGTGTGACATTTTTATTTTAACTTTAAATAAAAAGTTATTAGTGTCATTTTCCTATCGAAGTGGCTCCATGGGGTCCCCAAGTTGTCCCATGGATTGTATTGGTTAGAAAAGACTCATAAAATAACTTTAGGACATGTTTCAAGGTAATTACATATTATTATAACATTATTTTTTACATTAAATTACACTAATTACCTCGAATCGCGATTAATAAAACTTAAAAGTTACTATTCACCAAAAAAAATTCATCCCATTGAACAAAATTTTACTCACTAATGACAACCATGTATGTTTGATTTTCAAAATTCAACTCACAAAAGTGGTAATGTTTCATTGAAAAGAAAAGATCAGTTTTTTAACTACCACTTAGTGGTTTCACTATTCATAAAAAATTGAAGTTTTTCAGAAAAATACAATAAATTCACCCTAAGATATATTTGATATTCCGAATTAAAAAATTATGTCTATTATAAAAAATAAAAAACATATTAGTTGCATTAATTAATTTAATAATTAATTCCCATTATCAAAACAAGTAGCGTGTTTTTAAAAAAACAAAATGTATCAATAGATTGACACTAGTTTAAGTCCAATTTCATTGGAAAATTAATTCCTATGACCAACATTGGATTAAATGGTAATAATATATTCTAATTTCACTTTAAAACCAATTAAAAATAAAATATAATCATATAAATAAATTATATTAAAAAGAGGTTTTGAATTAAAATACAACATTTTTCACTTATTCAATAAAAAATGAACATTAACGGAAAAATACCAAAAATTTACACAAATTAAATTTTGATGTCCCGATTCTAAAAAAGAATTTTATTTGGTCCAATATAATTAATAGGAGTGTCCAAAACTATATTTAACGAGGTTTCTCCATTAAAAGGAAATAAGTCGACCTTTTAGTGAATATTAGAGTATCTATGCCTAAAATCGAATTCTATTCTTATTTTAAGACTTTATCCTTTATTGGATAAATGTAAAAACATTTAACAAACATATATAATCATATTTTAGTTATTTCTATTTATTACCGCCAGTACAACAGCTATGTGTTAACTATTATTGAAAATAATATTATTATATTAATAGTGTGCAACGTAAGATTTCAATGAAACTCGTTGTTGCGTATCGGGTACACTATCGATCATAAAAACCCCGTAATGTAAAATTAATATTTAATTCAAAAATATTAATAAATATGAAAATGTGTTATTCTTTATTTACCTAGGATGTTAAATCCTTCCTCTATTTTGGGAATTGCATCCTCACAATTTTATTCACTTATCAAAATAAGTGGGGGTATTTATCCCTCATAACATTTTCAGATTCCCACATTGCCTCTTCAACCATAGGGTTTTTCCACAAAACCTTTACCCGGTGAATTAACTTATTCCGAAAAAATTGCTCTCTACAGTCAAGAATCTGGACAGGTTGTTCTTCATAAGAGATATTCTCTTCCAACTGAACTACTTCTAGGCTCTAATCATGAGATGGATCTGTCATATACATTCTCAACATCGAAACATTTAAAACATTGTGTACCTGAGACAAACTTGGAGGTAAGGCACTTGGTATACAACTGATCCAACACTCTGCAGAATTTTATATGGTACAATGAACCATGTACTCAGCTTTCCTTTCCTACCAAATCGCATCACACTTTTCCATGGTGAAACTTTGAGAAAAACATGATCACCTACCTCAAAAGAGAGATCCTTCCTCCTGTTGTCTGCATAACTTTTCTGCCTACGTTGAGCTGTTCTCATGTGTTTCTATATCAGCTGAACCTTTTCTGCCAACTCCTCTACCAATTCTGGTCCCATCAACGTCCTTCCACCTACTTCATCCCAAAAAGCTGGAGTTTGACACCGATTCACATATAATCCCTCAAACAGAGCCATCTGTATACTGAAATGAAAACTGTTATTATAAGACAAATCAACCAAAGAAATATGTTGGTCCCAACATCCATGATAATCCATAGAGAAAGAACATAGAATATCCTCCAAAGTCTGAATTTTTCGTTCTGACTGCCTATCTGACTGTGGATGAAAAGATGTACTAAAATTTAATTCAGTACCCTACGAATTCTGAAGGCCTTTCCAAAAGATAATGTAGACATGAGATCACGATCAGATACAATGGAGAGGGGAACTCCATGCAACCTGACTATCTCTTTAAGATACAATCTAGAAAGATCATATAGAGAGAGTGTATCTCGAATAGGAAGGAAATGAGCCGATTTAATCAATCAATCAACTATAACCCAGATTGCATTATTACCTCGAGATGTCTTCGGTAATCCCAAAATGAAGTCCATAGATATATTTTCCAATTTCCACTATGGCACCTGTAATGACTAAAGCATCCCTTTCAGTAACTGATGCTCTGTTTTAACCTTCTATCAAGTCAAACACTTCATAGTAAAATCAGCAATATCCTTTTTCATTCCATCCCACCTGTAATACTCTTGCAAATCTCTTTATATCTTAGTACTGTCAGGATGAACTAAAAACGGGGAACTATGAGCCTCACATAACAACTCATTTTTCAAATGTGAATCACAAGGCAAACATAATCTTTTCCAAAACCTCAAAACACAATCATTATCAATGTTATATTCAGGCAACTTAACCTTCTGAACCAGCTCAACCTTTTTATGAAACCAACTATCTTTCTTCTGTGCTTTCTTAATTCTGTCTGATAGAGATGATCTCACTGACACCTGAAATAAAACAGAAGAACTTCTTGCACTAAAAACTTCTATTCCAAATATCAACAAATCAAAAACCAAAGGATCTTATTCTAAACGTATCTTGGTTAATGAAGCATTACTTTTTTTTTGACTCAAAGCATCAGCCACATTATTTTCTTTTCCTGGATGGTAATGAATTATACAATCATAATACTTGATTAATTCCATCCATTTCCTCTATCTCATGTTCAATTATTTTTGAGTGAATATATACTTTAAAATTTTGTGATTGGTATATATTTCATACATTACTCAATACAAATGATGTATCCAAATTTTTAGAGAAAAAACAACAACAGCTAATTCCAAATCAGGTTTAGAGTAATTTAACTCATGAGTTCTCAACTGATGTGAAGCATAATCAATTACTTGATCATTCTGAATAGGACACAACCAATTCCCTTCAACGAAGAATCATTGTAGATAACAAACTCACCATTCCTGGAAGGAAGTTCCAAAACTGGAGCTTTCAGTAATCTTTTTTTCATCTCTTGAAAACAATCATCACATTCTTTTGTCCAGAAAAACATAACACCCTTAAGAGTTAGCTTAGTCATTGGGCTAGATAACCGTGAATTTTTTTCAAAAATCCTCCTGTAATAACCTTCCAAACCATGAAAACTATGAATCTTAGTTACATTTTTGGGTCTTGTCCATTCTTCAACAACTTTTGTTTTAGCATGATGAACGGTTATGCCATTTTTTGAAACAATGTGTCCAAGGAATGAAATTTTTTGTAACCAAAACTGATAGTTGGTGAATTTTCCATACATTTTCTTTTCTTTTAAGGTTTGAAAGATAACCCCTAAATGAATTTCATGCTCCTATTTACTTTTAGAAAACACCAAAATATCATCAATGAAAACAACCACAAACTTATCCAAGAAATAATGGAAAATTCTATTCATAAGGTCCATGAAAACAACAGGTTCATTGGTTAACCCAAAAGGAATAAATACAAATTCATAATGGCTATATCTAGTACGAAACATAGTCTTCGGAACATCTTATTCTTTTAATTTCTACTGATGGTACCCTGACCTCAAGTCAATCTTCGAAAAATACTGAGCTCCCTGGAGCTGATCAAACAAATCATCGATATGAGGAAAAGGATACTTGTTCTTAATAGTGATGTTATTCAAGGATCTATAATCAATGAAAAGTCACATTAAACCATCTTTTTTTAACAAACAAGACAGGAGAACCCCATGGTGATATGCTAGGTTGAATGAAACCTTTATCTAATAACTCCTGTAATTTCATCACTAACTCTAAAAGATCGACTTGAGACATTCAATAAGGGGGTTTTGAAATTGGCTTAGAATCAAAAAATAAGTCAACAGTAAATTCAACTTCTCGATCATGAATAATACCAGGAAAATCATCAAGAAAAACAACAAGATACTCATTTAACACAGGCACATTATTAATCTGAACATTTCCTTTATTTTCAACAATATGTGCAAGGTAACATTCATTTCCATCTTTTACTAGTTTCTCAACGTCCTGATATGTTATCAAAAGAAGGTGTTCATTCTTGTATAGAAACTGAAAATATTTCTGAAAAGAAGCATCTTTATCTCTTCAGTCAATCTTATCATGATAAATAGAAAGCCAATCCATGCCCAAAATAACATCAAAATCTACTAGAGGCAAAACAATAATGTTTGCAGGTATATTCTTTCCGCACACAAGGATATGAAGGTTCTTATAATTTCTTTTTGTCTCAACGTTCCCTCCGGGTGTTTTTACCATAATTTTAGGATTCATATCTTGAGATGGAATTACCAATTTACTAGAAAAATTCTCAGAAATGAGAGAATGTGTAGACCCTAAATAAAACAACACATTAGCATAATCTGAACAAAAAAACAGTGTACCTGATACTACTTCATTCGATGGCCCTACATCTGTTGAAGTAGTTATAAAGGATTTCACCACCCCTTTCTTCTTGTAGTATAGCTGATTTTCCCTAGTTGAGTTCTTCGTTAGACACTCATTTGGATAATGACCCATTTAATTACACATAAAACATCTTACCACTGGCTTTTCGTTGCCTCCTTGATCATCTTCCCTACATTTATGAGCAATATGACCAGACTTACCACATCGAAAGCACTTTCCAGACTTGGATAAATATTCTCCAGGAATCATTTAACCACACTTCTCACAAGATGGATATTTTTTTTCTTACCTCCTTGCTTATTTGATGAATTATTCCCCTTTTCCTACAAACTGGACTTCTTATTATGTTGTTTTTCAAAGAACACATGATCATCGTAAAACTCCATTTCCACCTTGTCCACACATCGATCAAGTTTTTCATAACTTTTGAACTCATGAGAAGCTAAAGACCTTAGATACTTTGGCTTGAACCCTGAGTAAAAAAAGTTGATTTTACTATCAAGATCTCATATTAAATTTGGAACGTACCTTGCCAGTCGAGTGAACTTTCCTTCATAAGCAGCCACTGAATCATCCTCCTGCCTAAATTCTAGGAATTGTTTTTCCATCCTAAGACGAACCACCTTAGGAATATATTTCTCAAGAAACATACCTTTGAATTCATCACAGTGAAGATCATAAATCTCATCACCATCCCTGATATTTTTCCTCATCGACCACCACTGATCAGCTTCACCTTCAAAACGGTAAAAAACAAGACTAACCTATTGATGTTCTGAACACCCCATGGCATAAAAAATTATCTCTAGTTCTTTAATCCACCCTTCTTCTAGCACAGGGTCATATGATCATCTGAATGATGGGGGATGTTGCCTCATGAAATGTTCTACCACAGACATGTTCCTATATGGTTGATCTGGCTGATCTTGTGCATGGATACCACCACCATTTATAGCATGAGTCAAATGTTCCATCACTGCATCAAACAGTTCTGTTCCGATTCCGACCATCTCAGGTTGCTGATTTGGAATGTTGTCTTCCTCCTGATGTCTTCCCAACATAGCTACCCTGTTTCATATGCAGAAAACCATTGTGAACACAGAAATATCTTAGGAGTAGCAACATGGTTATCTTTAAATGCTATACCATTTCAATCATACCATAAATTAATTTATAAATTTAACAATTTTCTAACCTCTATAGTTGTGTAAACCGACCTATGATACAAACTATAAGGCCCTAGAATAAAACCATACATAATATTGAATTAAATGAATAATTCACATTAAGGATCCTTTCAGGTTTAGAGTTTTATAGAATTAGATCATAACTATTACATCTCAAAATATTACACAGTAGACACTTCTACAATGTTTCCTTTTTAAAAAAACATGAACTCTTAAAAAAAAGAGTAATGTCTAGTTCCATGTTTAAGATAGAATGAAATTTCCTTGATCCCATCCTTGACCCTATTACACTTTATGTCCTCTGAAAAACATTTCAAAAAAAACATGGGGTGAGCATAAACATATCATTAAGGGATACACAAGAAGGAAAACTGTTAGTTTTAAGAAACATCAAGTAAACCATGAATAGTTTATCATAGCAACACTTTTCACCTTTAAGAAGTAGTAAATACTCTTCACTGAATAAAAGATCATTACATACCCTTTTATAACCAAAATATTACCCTAAAACCCATATAAAGAACACATAACATATAAAGGTAACTTGGGACATAATCATATTTAAATAGAATAACCATACGGTCGACATCCACACATATCACAAAATGGAAAAGACATACGACCAACTTCCATACCCAACACATTGGAGGTTATAATGTAACCCCCCGTACTGGTATTCACACCACCACCTGTCATATGGTTTATCACGTAACCACCCATCAAATTTCCAAGTACCATTATAAAATAAAAATACATAAAAAAAATAATGGAAGGAAAACATTTCCACATTTCGATCACAATATATAACTTAAATATATTGACATAAAATATCCATTATAAAAACAAATTTCAATACCAAAATACATAAAAGAGTATATGGTATTTATTTCATTTTAAATACATTACATCTTGTTGAAGATGCCAAAAACCAAATAATACTCGCGGCGGCGGAAAAGGTCGTTGTCACCACATACGTTAAAATAAACATTCCTTTTTGTCGTTTAGTAAAACTCTTCGTAGTAAAATATTACCTTTGAATGAAATGAAAAGTCAAATGTATTTTATAAAGTGTATAAAATAAAGTATTGTATTAGAACAAAATATTCCTCATTGAAAGAAGATTGACACGAAGTCCCTTACCTCTTGTCTGACTTGACCCGATTGCTCTTTAATATCCTTAATAATAAACTAAAGTTAATTTATATTTTCTTAAGAACCTTTTTCAAGTTTATTATTCCTTTTTTATAAATTATTTCCATGTTATAAACATTATTTAATCATATAAGTTAATAAAGTTCGTTTTGTCGATATTTGGTACTTATGTTAAAAAAGGACTTCTTACAATTACATGTTGTTCATGTGGTCAAAGGTTCATTATATCCAGAATTATATTAATGATTTTGATATCATATATATCATATATATCCAGAATAATCATGTATATATAATAGTATATAACATTTATAGGTAAGAAATGAAATGCACCGTTCATGGAGACGGTAAGCCGTACATACACATGAACACTGCCTTCATTTATATTTCGTATTTAATGGAGTGAAATCATAATGATATAAAGGTATATTATAATTACAGTATAATATAATATATAATATCATTAACTCCATCCTTTATCCATCCCACATATGGCATTAACGAATCAAACCACATTGAGAGTGCGGTAGTCCGCACTTCCTAAAATGAAATTATTGCGTTTACCCATAATGGAAACCATAAAGGTATGCCGTAAATGAAAAATACAGAAGAATAAGGAAGAAATAAACATAATATATATCCTATATAAATTTAGTGACATATTAATGGCCACCATAAAAGGTGTTAAAAGAAGATTGAACAATCATCGCTTCCTGAGGCAGAAATTCACCATCCACAAAAACAGTGTGTTCTTCAACCATTAGACAGAGGTGTGTGTAAGTGTAAATAAAATCTATCTCATAAAAAAATCCTAGTTTATTTAAGATACTGGTGTTGTTACAAAAGAAATTAATAAAAAGAGTTTAGGGGGTTGGAGGAGAAAAATAAAACAAAAGAACACAAGTGAAGACATTACCTTGAAATCAGGTAAATCCTCTTGGTTTGAACCAAAAGGGTTTCTTGAAGAGATTTATGACTAAGGTAAGGCTTATAGGATAAAAATAGGGATGTGGAGAGATAAAATGAGCAGATATTGGCCTAGAAAATAACTGGATAGGTGTGTGTAAAGTGGTAGAGGTGGGGTCCTTTTATAAGAGGGAGGAAGGGCACTCTTGGAATGTTATAAAATGACACTTTATTATAAAATGATTATCTGATTATAAAGGTCCCAAAAGGAAAACTTTAAGGTATAAGGTGATAAGGGTTATAAATCCACCCACCCAATAGGTTTCTTACAAGTTTACATCTTATATTTTACCTTATCTTTTCATTTTATTTAAATCGTTAATTAATGAGGTAATCACTGCATCAATATGGTGTCATAAATAATTTAAATTATTTAATGTCTAAAAATTAAAAAAATTATCATGATGTAGGAAATATTTTTTAATTTATATTGAATATTTATATTACAAAATATGACCTGTATAACCCCATGAAATGTTTTTTTTAAGAAAAACAGAACATGTTTGTGACATTTTTATTTTAAATTTAAATAAAAAGTTATTAATGTCATTTTCATACCCATGTGGCTCCATGGGGTCCCCAATTTGACCCATGGATTGTATTGGTCGGAGATGACTCATTAAATATTGGTAATACATGTGTCAAGGTAATTTCATATTATTATGACATTATTTTTACCTTAAATTACAGTAATTACCTCTAATCGCGATTAATAAACCTTTAAAGTTACTACTCACCAAAAAATTATTTTCATCCCATTGAACCAAATTTTACTCACTAATGACAACCATGTATGTTGGATTTTTGAAATTAAGTACAAAAAATTTGTAAAGTTTCATTTAAATGAAAAAATCCATTTTTTACGACCACTTAGTGGTTTCACTATTCATCAAAAATTGAAGTTTTTCTGAAAAATAAAAAAAATTCACCATAAGGTATATTTGATATTACAAATTTAAAAATGATGTCTATTTTACAAAATTCAAAACATATAATTTTCTTTAATCCATTTAATAATTAATTCCCGTTGTCAAAACAAGTAGCGTGTTTTTATGAAAAGAAAATATATCAAAAGATTGACACTTATTTAAGTCCAATTTCAAAGTGAAATTAATTCCAATGAACAACATTGGATTAAATGGTAAAAATATATTCTAATTTTAATTTAAAACCAATTCAAAAGATAATATAATCAAATAAATAATTTAGATTAAAAAGGGGTTTTGAATTAAAATACAACATTTTTTACTTTTTAATAGAAAAATGAACTGTATCGGAAAAATACCAAAAAATTTACCCAAAGTAAATTTTGATGTCCTGATTCTAAAACATTATTTTATTTGGTCCAATAAAATGTATAAGGGTGACCAAAACAATATTTAAAGTTGTTTCTCCATCAAAAGACGATAAGTCGACCTTTTTGTGAATATTAGAGTATCTATGCCTAAAATTGAATTCTCTTATTATTTTAAGCCTTTATATTTTATTGGATAAATGTAAAAACATTTAAGAAACATATATATTCATATTTTAGTTATTTATATTCATTACCACAAATACAATGGCTACGTGTTAACTTTCATTTAGAATAATATTATTATATTACTAGTGTGCAACGTAAGATTTCAAAGAAACTCATTGTTGCGTATCGGGTATGCTATCGAACATAGAAAACCCTTTAATGTTAAATTAATATTTAATTAAAAAATATTAATAAATATAAAAATGTCTTATTCTTTATTTACCTGGGATGTTACATCATATGTTTTAATAGTAAACAACCCATATGTAAAAAATCACTTTAGTTAGTTCACTAAGGAAGAAAAATTATTAATTCAACACATATAGAATTTTAAACACTATATAATTATCAATTTTCCTCATAAATTAATTTTTTTAATCATTTTATTAAATGTTATTATTAAAAATTAATTATGTTACCATCTTGGAAATGGTATGTCATACGTTCAAATATTTAACATTTCTATTCTTTGAAGATCGCGGTAGAAATAAAATAGGTTCTATTTTAAAATTAAAATATTATACTTATATCCTAAATGTCATATGAATTTTTAAAATAAATTGACATATACCATTAATGTGGTGTGATAATAAAAACGGATCACATCGCTTCGTGTGGTGGTAGTCTTCCGTACACAAGAACGACTTTATCATTTATTCAATGAAAGATAAGGTAAAAAATTATATGATATATGTATTTCCATATATGGCTATTATTTCATGAATATAATATATAAAAACCAAATTTATCCTTTTTACCTTTCATTTAAAGTGTAAGTGAAAAACAAATAACATCTCTTCGCAAGGCGGTACACTTTTGTACACAATCTTGCACAAAAATTCTTCTAAAAGTATCCTTATGAACAAAAAAACAATAGGTTGATTTTATGGAATTTTGGGATTTATTTAGGAACTTATTTTCCAAACAAATGTGTTTTGAATTTGGGGAAAGAAGAGGAAAGTAGGTGGTCTCTTATAAGTGCAAGAGAGGACACACATGGTATTTTTGAAAAGAAATAATTCCACCAATGTTTTTCTCATTTCCCATGTATCAAAAAAATATAATTGAAGAAAATTATAATATTTAATGTTGATACATTTTTATATAATAGTAAGTAGACAAGTTTTGGGTTATTGTGAACCTTTATCCTTGTAGTTTAACCATAGTAAACATGTTTTAACTTTAACTGTGGTAAATACGTTTTACTATTTTTACTATCCATTCTAATAAGAATTTAATTTAAAATAATTATATAACATAAATTATTCGGACTCCAAATTTGGAATCCATTTTATAAAATTAATCTCATATAAGTGAAAAAATTCAATTTAATTTTAAACCCATATATGTACTGAAAAAATAGTTTTTCAAGAGACGTTTTTAAAAACAATGATGGTCTCATATTAACTATAGAAAAAGTAATTATAATTAGATTAATTTAAATTAATATTTTAAGATATATAATATATAAATACATTTTAAATGCATATTTATTAGGTGTTATTTTAATTATTTTAAATGGATAGTCAATATACACTTTAAAATAGTTTTGAGAAAAATGTTATTTTAAATCCTAAAAATAAGCTTATAATAAAAAATCATAAAAAGATAATTTAAATGAAATTAATTGGATTTAATATAACTAAATAATACTTATGTTAATTATACAACAAATTAAAATAACAATGATAATTAATTTAGTAAAAATAAATATTTTTTTTCCAATTCACAGTAAAAATAATATTTTCTAAAAAATACCAAAATTTCCCTATAAGATAAGATCAATATGTTGATTTAAAAAAAATTAATTTCTAAAATAAATTATCTAAAATAGTAACTTTTTTTTAAATTAGGCACCGAAAGTGTTAATTAACCTCCTTTTGAAAAAAATACAACTTATAAGAAAATATTTTTTTCTATGAATTAGTCATTATTTTTTTTTCTAATCAATCTATAAGAATTTAATTTATTTTATAAATGATTAAACAACATCTTTTTCATAATGTTGTTATTCGTATTCATACCGATGAAAATAACTACTAGTTTATAGTGGTAATTTTTAAATAATAACCTTTTAATAGAGTATCACGTTTCATTTAAACCCAGATTTCTATGCATCTAAATCTATCTATGAGATTGGATTTATTTAAAAATAAATATAACATAAAGTATAAGGGTGTTACATTAGTCCCAACATAAATAATTTCACCCTCTAAATTTCATATTACATAATATTGTAAAAACATGTGATGTTACTTCTCCTTCATCTCCTCATCCAGTTCCCATGCTTTTCCTCAAACTTGTGGTTTCACCACATCATATTGATCAAGTTAGTTGTCTTTTTTCATAGAAATTTGTCTCCATGATATAATATTTCACCATATTATCCTCTTATGAATGGAATTTTTATATTATTTCTAATTATGGATTCGGTACATGTGAGGTTTCTACTATGTACTTCCTCAATAGTGATATATAAAACACATCATGTACCTAAGATAAATTAGGTGGGAAAACAATTCAGTAGGCCATCACTCTTATGTGATCAAGAATATAAAAAGGGACAATGTATCTAGGAATAAGATTTAATTTATTTAAAAACCTCATGAATTTCTCACATGGAAAACTATAGAAAAATACCTTATCTCCAACCTCAAACTCTTCGTCTCTTGGAAAATTATTTTTGTAGCTTTTCTGTTAAATGTTCATGGATTACAAATGGAGTTGGTTGGTATGGATCATATTTGTTCTCTCTTGTACCTGATAATTTAACATAATCTTCTTCTCTCTATCTTCATTCAATCATAGAAAATTTTCCTTGAAAATGACTTAAATAATAATTAAAACATAAAAGACACAAAGTGTCCTTTTCTTTGTCTTTAATATCCATTATGTATCCACATATGAACAAATGGGTGGTAGCAATGAATATAAATTGTAATTATTAACTAAATAAACATATTTATCTTAAATAAATAATATGTTAATATATTTGGGCCATTTGAGAAATATTATGGTATTTATAACATTTTATTTAATGAAAATTTAAAAAGGACACAATCTTGTTTCAAATAATATATCATTTTTAAAATAAGGCTACATACAAGGTAAATTTATCTATAAATAATCATTTGAAGGATAAAATGTTTTTATTTATCATGGTTATTTATTTTTTACATTTTATTGAAGAAATAAATACTTTAAAGGTTTATATATTGTGGATGCAGAAATTACTTAATTTATGAAAAATCAATAAAATAATTTTTATTAAAATAATAATAACAACTAGAAGACACATAGACATGAATATTTTTTAATTATTGAGCTTATATTTTCCATAATCATCCAAGGGTTGAGTTATGGACCATTTTGAACCATATATAAGAGATTATGACAGTTATATTATTTTATCTAAAGTGACGTTAAACTTGTCACATTGTTATTTTATTATGCATAAAATTTTTAATGACTTATTTTCCAGAATATATATTTGAATAAAATAAATATTCTGAAATATAGTATATTTATCTTCGTCATAGTATTTTATTATTAAATTTTACCCAAAAAATGGGTATATTAAATAATTACAAAAAACTAATGTAGTAACTATTTTATTAATAGAAATATAAAAATAATGTTTGTTAAAAAATTAAAACAAATATAATTTGATCGAATTATTTATCTAGTTTATTTTCTAGAATATCTACACCCCAATATTATATAATATAATATTTTTTCTAGGATAAAATATTATATTGATACTTTTAAAAATTAAAAAATTGAATAGTGTCCAAAATGGCACTATTGTGGTTTTGTTTTAACAGTGTTTTATTAAATTATTTAAAAATCATATTTTTTAAAAATATATAATAATTATAATATGTTCTAAAATAATCTAAATTTTTTATTTATAATTTAATTTACATCAAATATGTACATATTTCCCCCTTTTAATATTGAAATAATGGTTACCATATTTAAAATGAAATAGAATAACTAAGTGTTAAATTAAAATGTTAATGTCTAAATTGACATAACAAAATGTCAAAAATTTATAGGTTTATGAGATTATATAATTTTATCATATCATCTTCAATAATATAACATTTTTTTGGGTTTTGTATGTGGTTTTATTTTATTATTAATTAATATTTTTGGAGATTCGAAATGTGCTTGTAACGAAAATTTTAAAAGGGAACTTCCTCCCTCAAAATTTAAAATCACATTAAGCCTTAATTCTCAGCCATAACATGCCCATTTACCCTTATAAAATTGGTTATTCACATTCTATAGGTTCTATTATTCTCATATGACCAACTCTAGAGGGGTTTTAGGAGAACTAAATAGAGCTCGTCATTGAATATGCCATCTCCTCTACAGATTCATTCAAATTATTTCTTCTTATACTTCATATTAGGTACTTGTTTCAATTATAAATTAATTAATATAGTATCACCAGTATACTAATATGTTATTAATATTATTCAAAAACCATATGAAACCTCTTATCCAGCCTAGAAAAAATGAAATCACCACACATGCGTACATACGACTTACAGTCTCCACGTTTTGGGGTAATTAGTTCTTCACCACCACTTGACTTGGTTTGGCATAATGATTGAAAAAATAACTATATATGGTTATTTTGTAAAGTTATTTTTATGGAACAATATATATTCCATCAACTTTGATACCATTTCATAATTAGTAGAATGATTTCTTCTCTCGTGCATACGTACGACCTATCGTCTACACGATGCGATGCAATTCATTATATATGATATCCATTAAATAATAATTATATAAATGTATAGAACAAATTAATATGATATGTATTATATAAATATAATTTTTTAATGATATTAATATGACCTATGAAGGATAACCAAAACTTATTGAGCAAAACATGTGTTAGATAATGATGCAGTTTATACACGAATAACGGGTAACAATGAAATATTATTAACAAACGACAGATAATATGATAATATATGATATAATAAAAATTAATATGATTCTTTAATTTGTAAATGACATTATTGTAGTCATTATAATTGAGTTTCAAATAGATACAATGGATAATAGACCTAGTGTAAGAGATAATTTCTTATTCTTACTATTTTGAGAGATTGTTTGTTTGTAATTATTTATTGGGGTATATTTATCTTCCAAATCCATGATTCATTAATAAGTAAAATTATTTATATTAATTTAAAAAATATTAAGCTAAATTTTACCTATTTATTAATTTTTATTAAATGCTATGAACAGAAATATTTTGTCGTTATTTGATATGAGGTGCTTTTTGAGTTTTCTTGAAAAAGTACAAGGATAATGATTTTTTTAACTTATATGGAATGAATATATAATTAAAAATTCACAAAAAACTATAGCCCTGAAGCTTCATTTAATTTATTTAAAGTATATTTTCAATGAAATTCACTTATTTTTAAGTTGTGTGGAATTTTTAGACAATTAATTATTTTTGAAGATGAAAGGATATTTTCTTCAAGAATTTATATCAAGTGTTTTAACAAAATGAATTTCCATCTAAGATGAAATTATTTTATGGTTATGTTTATATCCCTATTAATAATATGGTTTCATTGTATTTATGATGATATTATTTTTATGAAATCCATTTGTTTTATATGGATTATGACAGAAAGATGTTTTAGAATCCCATTTTAGTCCTTAGGTTATTCTGTGATGAAGGATTTATTTCTCTATGGAACGCATATATATTGTTTTCATAATGTGATGGGCTGGACCTATGTCTCCCTAAAATGAATATTGTAATTATTTATATCTCATTTTAGAGAAATTACTTGAATGAAAAGTAAATAATAATCACTAATACAAGGCTGAAATGACATTTAAATCTAGTTCAGTAATACAGGGATAGAACAAAGAGTGAACTTGGTTTAGTAATGGATCTTTTCTTAAATGTTGATATTTGAAAATGATACTTGTATAATATGGAAATGATTTTATATGCTTATGTGTTTTCAACAATTCCATGTTTTATTACAATTCTAATTTATCACGACTCATGTTCTTTTATGATTTAATCCTTATTAACTTCTAATATTTATTTCATGACTCAGTATTTTTCTATTGAAAATTTATTTTCATGTTTTTACATTATTATTTTTATGTTTTGTTTGATTTTCTCCATGTTTACCTATACTGATCCTTTGAGGTCACCATTTTTATGTTTTCATTTCTCCAGGATATTATGAAATGTTTTTGGTAGGAAAACTAAGGGGGAACATCTTTAGTAGATATTTTTAAGATCTTTTTCCATGTTAGTATAATGTGTTCCATGTTTCCAAATACACTAAACTAATATGGTGTTTAGGTGTATATTTTATTAATGTATTAATTTTTACCAAAAAATAAATGAAATGACCATGTACGTCACTCTTGGGTCGTTAGAGATGGAATCAGAAGAATGTTCTAGTCAACCTTTGGAAACTTGGATGGAAAAACCTTAGTGACATACCTAGAGATATTTATAAGGATATTCCTTGGGATTTACGAAGGATAAGTCTATATATAGGTTATAATACTAGTGATTTTGTGATAATCATGAATATCCTAGGATTAAACCTAATATTTTATAGATTGAAAGTACCCCCTTGATTATATTATTTTCCAAGAATTATATTTGACTATAACACTTTTATTTTTGGGTTTTAAAAAATTGATGGAAATAGGAGGACTCATGTTAATAGAGAATATGATGGTCAATGGAATTATATTCCTCATGAGAAACCAAATTAAATGGGAGCTAGATGTAGAACCATCATTATTATGAGTAATTAAAAATATCATAATATAATCAGTAATATCAACTTTTGTGAGTTTCCTAACCCACCAAATAAGAGAATGATGGAGTTTCATGGTGACCATAGAGGAAATAAAGTTCAATTTTTCTCATGATAATCATGCGGGAATAGGAATCAAGAATAATGTTTCAAATGAACTGGAAGATGATTTGGGTGTGGAAAGGAAGGAAAAAAATCCAGTAATTGCAAATGAAAAGGTTCAATTAACAAAATGGAAAAGGAAAATGATATTTCTAAATATTAAATGAAGGTAAAATGTTTTAAAAGTGGAATTTATGGGAATTATGCAAATCAATTCCATACTGAAAAATCTCATGAAGAGAATCATCATGTTTATACGAGTGGTATTTATGTTGCTGATGATGAAGAGACTATAAATGATATGTGAGACGAAATAATTGTTAATAAATAAAATGATGAAACTCGATCACTAGTTTAAGAATATAGTGGAAAGATTTCATGTTTGTCAAGAATAATTTTGTATAAATAATTTTATGGTATTATGGACTAAAGAAACATATAAGGATTGTTACACTATTTTTTTCCTAAAGTATTTGAAAGTACATGATGATTGTTACTTCTAACCATGAAATGTTATTCATTTATTTTTGGAAAACAAATTAATGTAAGAATAACCCTTAACACAAGCATGATTATCAGAAAATGATATTTGGATAAGGGTATGTTGGATATGAATAACTAAATTGGATAGTAAGGATTTTTTTAAAATAATTAATGTTTTATTTAAAACTATTTTATGTAATTATGGGTGATGTTTATATATTTTTAGACTCAATAATATGGAAACATGAATGTTTTCAATAAGGATATACGTTATTTTAGGAAATTACAAGGACATAAGAGAATACATGATGAAGGTATTCGCATGTTTATAATGTGACAAATAAGAGATTCTTGATGATATATGGGGGATAAATATAAATCTTATTTATTGAACCTCTTTCTAATCTATGGATTTTCATCTTTTAGAAGTATTGTAAGGTTATCAATTTATGAAAAGTTTAAGTTAAACTCTAAATAACGTTTTTAGATTAAAGTATAATCTCACCATAGGTGAAATTATGCATATTTAATTACTTGTTCTAACATTTTTTGTATTGGTAAAGATAGATAGAATGATTTATAATTCTCTTTGTGAATCTCAGGATCTCCTAACACTTCAGGAATGACAAATTCAACATCATTTCATTGAACAAGATATGAAATGGAAATTGTTCATGGCAGGACCAACAATGATATTGTACTGAAATCATGTAAATATACATTCTCGTAAAAAATATTCCACATTTGAAAAAATATATTATGATGTAATAGATATCCATATCATAATCATTTTTATGATATCAATGAACTCTTTCATGCCTCTTTAGTTTACGATTTTTTGATTGATAACATTCAATAGATCACACACTTCTTTATGATTAGTGATCTTTATCAATCTATATGATTTTTTACATTTTTCCTCCATGACTAAATCATCAACTATGTTCTCCTACATAGAGATATAAATATGATTTACTTTGGGTAACTGTTATTTTATAACTATTCCTTTTTAAAAGATTATTTTATCTTCATTTTTATAATGTAGGTTTCTATAAAATGAACTACCTTTTATTAATCCTTATATAAACATGAGTAATTTCAAGGGAAAAATTTATTTTAATGTGGAAAGAATGTAACACCATAATATTTTTATGAGATATAGTTTTTTTAAATTTATTTGATGTCTTGTGTTGTGTGCTACACCAAGATAAGATTGTGCAATACGCAACACTGACTTAGCTTATGGTATATGAAACACTTTGTTTTCCATGTGTAACATGCAATTTAATGTTATTTGGATATAATTCGTTTCACATAAGACATAGTATAATTGAACAACTAAATATTATATCACAGTCCTTATAATGGTTTATATGAATAGTATTAATTTTCTTCTGAAAAACTATTTAAATGGAAATAAGTGAGTCTATAAAATAAAAAAATCACTCTTGATGGAGTTTATTAATGAAATATATATTCAATATATTGAATATAATGTTTAAAATTATTTTTATATGTTTTCTAGATATTATATAAGAACAAAATATTTTTTTGGATAAAAAAGTATATAATTTTTTTTCAGACTTTTGATTGTGAACCCATTTTAAATATCGTTTTGACAATTTTTATTTTAAATTTGAAAAAATTTACTTATTCATTTATTAAAGAATATTACGAATCACTTTGGTTGTATTTTTAGTATTTTTCAGATATGTTTAATATATTGAATAGTGAAAATACTAATTTTTACTAAAATCATTATCTTATTTTAAAGTCATTACATTGTAAAATTTTGTTTTGAAATAGTTCTAAATTTTATTTATTTTGTTTTTATCCAATTATTTTTTTAAAAATTATTTTATACATGAATTTATTAGCAAATCATTTTCCATTTTAAAAGGGAAATTTTACAAATATACTGTTTTTCATTGTATTTTATCGGTTTTATTTTAAATTTAATTTTAAACTAATATGTTTTGAATTTTGAAAAATACATATAAAATTTGGATTCAGGGTGTCCAAATTTTTTAAGTCCTTATTTTTGACCAATATGAATAGTAACCATGGTAAATTGTTTTACCATGGTAAAGGGTAAATTAAGTAATTTAGGTTAAAAATAAAATTATTATGACTATAAAATGGCCAAAACAATTCTAAAAATTTTATTTTTTTAATGTAATTCTACCTTTAACATATAAGGATATAAATTATTTTTTTAAAAGAAACATTTACATGAAAATGAATTAAATAATATTTAAATAAAAAAAGACCCAATGTCATTTTAATTTTATTCAATATCTATTATGTGTCCACATATGAAAAAAATGGGTTGTATAAATGCATCTAAATGGTAATTTTTAACTTAATAAACATATTACCAAAAAATATTTTTTTTTGATGTTTTGGGGTAATTTGTGAGATATTATGGTATTTATAATATTTTCTTTAATGAAAATTTAAAAATTTAACAATAATGATTCAAATAATATATAACATCTAAAAAAAGGCTATACAAAAGCTAAATTAAACTATAAATAATAATTTAAAATATAAAAAGTTTTTATTTGTAATGGTAATTTATTTTTAAATTTTAGGGAATAAATAATTACCTGAATGTTTTATATATTAATTTTTCATAAATTATTTAATTGATGGAAAATCCGTAATCTATGTTTTATTAAAATTATAATAACCTTTAAAAGATAAATATACATGAAAAAATATTTCTTATTGAGTATATATTGACCATAATCATAAAAGGGTCATGTTATGGACAATTTTGACTGTTATTGTAGTGACCCAAATCTTAACGTACATGGACATTACATTAATTTTTTGGAATAATTAGTACATAAAAAAACACACACACAAGGACCGTAATAGTTTAGTGTCTTTGGAAACTCGGAATATAATCTTCTAATCGTGGTGAAAGGTCTTCAACATCTCCCATAAAGATCTTCTTTTTTTATACCTAAATCCTTTATTTATGTCCTGGGGAAAGGAAAACATAGAAGGGTGAGCTCAAATGCTCAGTAAGGGTAAACAAAAGAAATATCAATCACGTCATTTTCATAAGAGCATATCTTTTGGAAATCTTAACCTGCAAAAGAGATCATAATTTCATAACATGGGATAAATCATAGTAGTGAAATGTAATCCCAATAATCATAACATAAAACATAAAACTTTGTGTAATACACACATAATCATAGAGAATCATTTCTTATTAGTCAAGACTCATTTCCAATACTATCTTAGTGGACAAAGTCCCTTTCTGAACCGAGTTCACTCCCCGTTTCAGTCCTGTTTCACTGAACCGGTATAACCTACCGTTCCAGCCATGTATATCTCATGAGATATAAAATCTTTACCGAATGCATTTGATGGAGATATAGGTCCCACCCATCTCATAATGATACCATTCTTATGTGTGCCACAAAATCATAAATCATACATCATTGCATAACCCATGTAATAAAAATGGGAATCTTAAACATCATGACATCATAAAACAATTCATATAAGATAAAGGAATTAAAAAAAATAATTCCATCACAACATAATCAAATCAATGTAATAATAGGGATAGAAACATAACCCTCTATTATCTTAGATGGAAAATAATTTTGATAAAACACTTGAACTCCATTCTTGAGGAAAATATCCTTTCTGCTTCAAAAACACTTTTCATTTCTTCACATGTCGTACAATTCTAAACTAAAATAAGTTGATTAAAAATAAACTTGAAAAATTTTAAAGGAAGCTTCTTGGAAATAATGTTTTAAAAATCCATTCATGTCGTATAAGTTAAAAAAACATTCTTCTCGTACTTTTGTCAGAAAAGTCAAAAAAGTACCTCGTACGAAAAACGACAAAAGATTCCTTTCATATCTTTTACTAAAAACTCACCAAAGGGTAAAATTGGATTTAAAAAATTGTAGGTGGATGGAAATAATATTACATATTGAGAAAACATGGATGTGGATGATAAAATACACCCTAGTAAATACCAACGTATAAACAATCTCGGATAGAAATGAGATTGTGATATTTCCCTTACCTTAGGTCCGATTTGATTGGTAAGTGTCTGAAGCTCTTGTATAATGATTTAAATAATTTCATTGACTTATTCCAGAATCATACTCATTGTTATGATATCATATATGGTTCACTTATAACTTTATTTTACCCGTTCTTTTGTAAATTCCATGTCAATGTGCGTTTTGGTTAAAATCGTTTCATTTGCCATCCGTGTTTTGACTTGTAATTATTCATATGATTACTTAGATCATGATTAAATCACTCCAGAATATAAAAAATGATTTATATATAATATATATTCAGAATATACATATATATAATAGATCAATAAATGGAAAGAAATACACCGTTCATGGAGACGGTAGGCTGTACGTACGGATGAACGCTGTTTTCGTTTCCTTATTGAGTTGAAAGGAATTATGTAGATGACATACATATATATACACATAAATCCAGTATCTTTATTATGTCATATATTTCATTATTACTTATTATATATACTTTATAATCATTCATGAATGGTTAAAGTGGGGAATGAATCCCATCGCGTCGTGGAGACGGTAGTCCGTACGTACGCACGAGCGATGATATCGTTCTCATGATCGTGGGAATATATTGGAGTATACGTATACTATTTCAGAAACAATATAACTTTACAATAATCATATATAGTTATTATGTACACCATTATACCCATCCAAGTAAGGTGGTGGTGGAAAATAGATTACACCACGGCGTGGAGACGGTATTCCGTACGTACGCACGCGCGGTGATTTCTTTTTCCGTAGGATGGATAGATGGTGAAATAGGGTTGTTTCATACTTATAAAAACATATCAGTATATGAGTGATATGGATGTTATTATTTCATAATGAAACAAATAAATAAGAAGAAGTGGAAGAATAAATAAAGATGAAATAATCGGTAACAGAAATTTCCTCTTCTTTGAAGCGCCTCTTTGAGACCTCCTCTTAGGGCACAAAAATTGGTCTTTGAGGAAGACCAGAACCACTAGGATGTTTCTAGGGAAGTGGAGAAGATAATTTGGCAGGGGTTGGCCAATATTTAAGGTTCAATGTGGTGTGAGGAATAGGGGGAGGAGGTGCCCTTTTATAAAGGAGGAGAGGGGCACCTTTGGAATAACAAAAAATATTATTTTATTATAAAGACAAATTCGGTTTTTAATAGCTCCAAATTGATATATTTCGGAGATAAGGTGGGTATAGGTCGAAATCCTCTCATACAATAGAATTTAGACAAGTTTAGGTATCAATTTTAACCTTATCATTTAGATTTAACTTTAAGTTAGATAATTTAACCTTTACCGTGTTTTCTTGTTTTCTTACACTATAAGGTTAATAAACATACTATATCAAGCCAAAAGAACCCCAAGTTGTTTATTATGAATATATATAACCGTATCTAAGTCATTTGGCCGAACATTATATTTTTAGGAATAAAATAAATATTAATAATATAGTATTTGTTTTAAAAACTATTTTATTTGAATTTTGAAACTATTTGGTAATTGATTTTTTTTTAAAACTCATAACAGAATCATTAGTTCTAAAAAAGTTAATTAAATCAACACTAACTTGTCATATTAACATATAAATTTTTTGTAATTCATAAAAAGTCTCAATTTACATTTATTTGGGTATTTATAACATCATTTATGTCAATATTTCATTAATAAGATATTTACTGCATCATCATTGTGTCATAAATAAATTAAATTATTTAAAGTCTAAAAATTACAAATAAAATATCATTATGTAGGAAATATTTTTAGATTTCTAATGAATATTTATAGTCAAATTTATCTTATGTATAACCCTATATTAAAAATTATTTACTTATTAAAATTTGATTTTAACTATTTTAACCTTTCTTTAAATAAATTAATAATAAATCTCCTAATCTAATCCAAGAAGGCTTAAATGGTTATATTTTATTCCTAAGGTTGTTTTTGGTCGAATTACACTTATCCAATAGAATTAATACATGTTTTAGGATAATAATAATATCATTTTACCCTTAATTAACATATTTACTTTTAACCGTGGTAAAAAAAAGTAAAAAGTTACTATTCACCAAAAATTATTTTCATCTCATTAAACCACATTTTAGTCCTTGATATTAACTGCGTCTCTCGGATTTTTGAAATTCCACTCACAGAAGCGGTAAAATTAAGTTTTATGAAAAAATTAGTTTTTTAACTATCACTTAGTGGTTTTACTATTCATCAAAATATGAAAGTTTCTAGAAAAATACCAAAAATTAGGTCTAAGATATATTTGATATTATGAACTCAAAAATTATGTCTATTTTATCAAATTCAAAACAAATCAGTTACATTAAGTAATTTAAAAATTAATTCCCGTCATCAAAACATATAGCGTGTTTTTAAGAGATAATAACTATCAAAAGATTGACACTTGTTTATAACTGGTTTAAATGTGAAATTACATCCAATGAACAAAATTGTATTGAATTGAAAAAATATATTCTAAATATACTTTAAAACAACTCAAATTAATAATTTATCACTATTAATTATTGTGATTAAAAAAGTTGTTTTTAATTAAAATTTAGTAATTTTCACTATTCATCAGAATATGAATGTTATCCGAAACGTACCAAAAATTCACCCTAAGCTAATTTCGATATTCTGAATCCAAAAATGAAGTCTATTTTGAAAAATAAAATTTACAAAATTTTTAAAAGTGGTTATTACTATTCATAACGGCTAGTTTTAATAATATTTTAATAGCATATCATTGTTTAGTGAAACTCGGTATTGCGTACGACACAAGTTATCGAGGAAGGCCACGATTGCGTGTAATGAAAGGCAAGTCAAGGATGAGTATTGTGAAAGATCCTTTTGGTGTAGCATACAACACAAGAAATTAATGAAATTAAAAAGAATATTTTTCATAAAATCTCGGGGTGTTACATTCTACCCCCCTTAAAATGAATTTCTCCCTCGAAATTCGTCAGGGTTATAAATGGTTTACTACTCGAAAGTTTCTATAATAGAAACCCACATAGTAAAAAGTAATACCAAAACCAATCTTTAAAAACAAAAGTATGAAACATAATGGTTACCCAAATAAACTAATCATTGGGTTTCCACATAGGTGAAAATATGGATATGAAAGAGAAATCTATCCACCATTTTCTGATGGAGAGTGGTAGAGAACATGGCTATGGAAAAGCCAGCAATCACAAAGCTATTTATTTGTGATGATCTAAGGTACCATCAGATTCATCGGATATAAGGGAACTAGGAAAACATTTTTGGTTTTCAAGATCATTTCCTAAAGTTGATGAATTAAAAGAAATACTTGCATGATTTTGGTACAATCTTACTGTTGTTCGTGAATTGAACAATTTCCACTTCATCCCTTAAAGAAATGAAGTTGAATTTGTTATTCGTGATGTGTTAGCAGATCATGTGATAGAATGATGGGTCATTCCATCTCTTTCAAACAAAAGGTTAGCAAAAGTTATAAGTCCATCTTATGGTTAGATTAATCGTATATGGTTCCAAAAATGAACTTATACTTCATATATCATACCTCTTAATAAAATAAAACTAGTTTCTACTAACCAGGGACTTCCTGTAGGCCAGTGGTAGGCGATAAAGGCCAGTCGCACTTTTGTTGTGGGTTCGATTCACATAGCCTTGTCCGACGCGATGGGCTGTCGCCCATCCTGTAGGTTGTCCTTTTTCTAAAACTACATTAATATAACATCCCATCAATAATATCAAAAAAAGTTCTATCCTTTAAAAATACCAACTTATGTCCAACATAATCATTTCCAATCTTTAGGCTTATCCAAAATACTGCTGTCCAATCTCATATTATAGTGAAAACGATTACAAAAGAGTTCATATAACAAGCATGTTAATACCATCGTTGATCCCCGTATATCATGATATATGTCCTGTTGGTCACATTCCAAACATGGTAATACCTTAATCATTTATTCTCTTGAAAAATGAATACCCATTAAACCTTAGTGAAAACATGAATGCTGTCAAAAGTTAACTCTTTCCACATACCAAAATACAAAAATTCTATATACTCAAACCATGATATAACCTTCTCCTTATATCAGTCACGAGCTTATGAATACTATCAGACATTTAATTTTATCCTTATCCCTTCATTATACGCATACCATCTACTTTCCAAAAATATCTGAATAACCTTTCATGGTTACTGGTACCATTCATCATACACTTTCAAAACATATGGAAATACAATAGTGTAACAATCCCTAGATGTCTCTTTCTTCCATAGTACCATGAGATTACTTATACAACATTACACTTGATAAACATGTAATCATTCCACTACCTTCTTAAACCATTGATCTAGATTCAACAATTATTTCAACTCACATACCATTTGTAGTCTCTTCATCATCAACAACATAAATACTACCCATACGACCATACTGATTCTCTTCATGAGACTTTCCCTTAGGGAATTGGTTTGCATAATGCCCGTACATTCCACATTTAAAACATTTAACCATTGTTGATGTCGTAGCAATACCATTATCCTCATCACTAGTGTTAACTGAAATTTTTTCCTTTGCACTTACTGGTTTTGTGTTCTTCTTTTCCACACCCAATGCATCTTCCAGTTACATTGAAACATTCTCCTTGATGCCTCTTCCCACATGATTTACATAGGGGAAATTGAACTTTCTTTCCTCTATGATCATCATGAAACTCCATCATTCTCTTATTAGCCGAGTCCGGAAACTTACCAAATTTTACTTTATTGATCATATTATGAGATTGCTGATTTGGCATAATAATGATGTTTGGACCTTCAAATCCCATTTCATTTGGTTTCTCATGAAGAATATCATTCCACTGTCCATCATATCCTCCAGTATTGTGAATCATCTTATTTCCAGCCATTTTCTAAGACCCAAAAAGAATAGTGTGAGAAGGAAAAATCATAATAAAGGGGGAGTAACTTCAAAATCTAACATATTTGGTTTAATCTAATATCGTTACCACAGTTCTAGGACTATATCCTATACGTATACTTATGCTTAGGCACATCCCAAGACATACCTTAGAAATATCTCTAGGGATCTCAGTAACGTTTTCGCATCCTATTTTCCAAAGGGTGACTAAAATTTTCCTCTGATACCAACTATAGATAACTGAAGCTTAACGTACACAGACATTACATTACTTTTGTGTAATACCTAGTACCCAACAAAAACACACACACAAGGACCGTAATAGTTTAGTGTCTTTGGAAACTCGGAATATTATCTTCCAATCGTGGTAAAAGATCTTCAACATCTCCCACACAGATCTTTTTTTTAAACCTAAATCCTTTATTTATGTCCTGGGGAAAAGAAAACATATAAGGGTGAGATCAAATGCTCATTAAGGGTAAACAAAAGAAATATCAATCACATCATATTCATAAGAGCATATCTTTTGGAAATCTTAACCTGCAAAAGAGATCATAATTTCATAACATGGGATAAATCATAGTAGTGAAATGTAATCCCAATAATCATAACATAAAACATGAAACTTTGTGGAATACACACATAATCATAGAGAATCATTTTTTATTAGTCAAGACTCATTGAAAAGACTATCTTAGTGGACAAAGTCCCTTTCTGAACCGAGTTCACTCCTCATTTCAGTCCTGTTTCACTGAACCTGTATAACCTACCGTTCCAGCCTGTCTATATCATGAGATATAAAATCTTTACCCAATGAATTGGAGGAAGATTTAGGTCCCACCCATCTCATAATTATACCATTATTATGTGTGCCACAAAATCATAAATCATACATCATTGCATAACCCATGTAATAAAAATGGGAATCTTAAACATCATGACATCATAAACCAATTCATATAAGATAAAGGAATTCATAAAAATAATTCCATCACAACATAATCAAATCAGTGTGATAATAGGGATAGAAACATAACCCTTTATTATCTTAGATGGAAAATAATTTTGATAAAACACTTGAACTCCATTCTTGAAAAAAATATCCTTTATGCTTAATAAACACTTTTCCTTTCATAACATGTCGTACAATTCTAAACTAAAAGAAGTTGATTAAAAATAAACATGAAAACTTGTAAAGGTTGATTCTTGGAAATAATGTTTTAAACATCCATTCATGCCGTATATGTTAAAAAAACATTCTTCTCGTACTTTTGTTGGAAAAGTAAAAAAAGTACCTCGTACGAAAAACGACAAAAGATTCCTTCCATGTATTTTACTAAAAACCTACTGAAGGGTAAAATTGGATTTAAAAATTTTTAGGTGGATGGAAATAATATTACATATTGACGAAACATGGATGTGGATGATAAAATACACCCCAGTAAATACCAAAGTATAAACAATCTCAGATAGAAATGAGATTGTGATATTTCCCTTACCTTAGGTCTGATTTGCTTTGTAAGTGTCCGAACCACCTGTATAATGATTTAAATAATGTCATTGACTTATTCCATAATCATAATCATTTTTATGATATCATATATGGTTCACTTATAACTTTATTTTACATGTTCTTTTGTAAATTTCATGTTAAAGAGCGTTTTGGGTAAAATCGTTTCATTTTTCGTCCGTGTTTTGACTTGTAATTATTCATATGATTACATAGATCATGATTATATAATTCCAGAATATAAAACATTATTTATATATAATATATATTCATAATATTCATATATATAATAGATCAATAAGTGTAATGAAATAGACCGTTCATGGAGACGGTAGGCCGTACGTACGCATGAAAGCTGTTTTTGTTTCATTATAGAGTTGAATGGAATTAAGTAGATGACATACATATATATACACATAAATACAGTATCATTATTATGTCATATATTTCATGATTACTTATTATATATACTTTATAATCATTCATGAATGGTTAATGTGGAGAATGAATCTCATCACGTCGTGGAGATGGTAGCCCGTACGTACGCACGAGCGATGATATCGTTCTCATGATCGTGGGACTGTATTGGAGTGAATGTATACTATTTCAGAATCAATATAACTTTAAAATAATCATATATAGTTATTATTTACACCATTATACACATCCAAGTAAGCTGGTGGTGGAAAATAGATTACACCACAGCGTGGAGACGGTATTCCTTACGTACGCATGCGCGATGATTTCTTTTTCCGTAGGATGGATAGATGGTGAAATAGGTTTGTTTCATACTTATAAAAACATATCATTATATTAGTGATAATTATTTTATTACTTAATAATGAAACAACTAAATAAGAAGAAGTGGAAGAAGAAATAAAGATGAAAAAATCGGTAACGGAAATTACCTCTTCTTTGAAGCGCCTCTTTGAGACCTCCTCTTAGGGCACTAAAATTGGTCTTTGAGGAAGACCAAAACCACTAGGATGTTTCTAGGGAAGTTTATAAGAGAATTTGGCAGGGTTCAGACGAGATTTAAGGCTCAAAGTTGTGTGAGGAATAGGGGGAGGAGGTTCCCTTTTATAAGGGAGGAGAGGGACACCCTTGGAATAACAAAAAATATTATTTTATTATATAGTAAAATTAAGTTTTTAATAGCTCCAAATTGATATATTTCGCAGATAAGGTGGGTATAGGTCGAAATCATCTCATCCAATAGAATTTAGACAAGTTTAGTTATCAATTTTAACCTTATCATTTAGATTTAACTTTAAGATAGATAATTTAACCTTTACCATGTTTTCTTGTTTTCTTACACTATAAGGTTAATAAAATTACTATATCAAGACAAAAGAACCCCAAGTTGTTTATTATTAGTATATATAACCTTATATAAGTCATTTGGGCGAGCCATATATTTTTAGGAATAAAATAAAAATTAATAATATAATATTTTTATTAAAAACTATTTTATGTCAATTTTGACTCTATTTGGTAATTGATTTTTGTAAAAATCATAACAGAATGATTAGTTCAAAAAAAGATAATTAAATCAACAATAACTTGTCATATTAACATAATATTTTTTTAATTCATAAAAAATCTCAATTTACATTTATTTGGGTATTTATAACATCAATTATGTCAATATTTCATTAATAAGATATTTACTGAATCATCATTGTGTCATAATTAAATTAAATTATATAAAGTATAAAAATTACAAATAAAATATCATTATGTAGTAAATACTTTTAGCTTTATAATGGATATTTATAGTCGAATTTTTCTTATGTATAACCTTATATTAAAAATAATTTACCTATTAAACTTTGATTCTAACTATTTTAACCCTTCTTTAAATAAATTAATAATAAATGTCCTAATCTAATCCAAGTGGGCTTAGAAGGTCATATTTTTTATAAGGTTTTTTTGGTCGAATTACACTTATACAATAGAATTAGGACATGTGTTAGGGTAATAATAATATCATTTTTACCCTTAATTACCCTATTTACTTTTAACCGTGGTAAAAAAAGTAAAAAGTTACTATTCACCAAAAATTATTTTCATCTCATTGAACCACATTTTAGTCTTTGATATTAAACGTGTGTCTTGGATTTTTGAAATTCCACTCACAGAATCGGTAAAATTATGTTTTATGAAAAATTCAGTTTTTTAACTACCACTTAGTGATTTTACTATTAATCAAAAAATGAAAGTTTCCAGAAAAATACCAAAAATTAGGCCTAAGATATATTTGATATTATGAACTAAAAAATGATGTCTATTTTATCAAATTAAAAACATATCAGTTACATTAAATAATTTAAAAATTATTTCTCTTCATCAAAACAAATAGCATGTTTTTAAGAGATAATAACTATGAAAAGATTGACACTTGTTTATAACTGGTTTAAATGTGAAATTACATCCAATGAACAACATTGTATATAATTGTAAAAATATATTCTAAATATACTTTAAAACCACTCAAATTAATAATTTATCACTACTAATTATTTTGATTAAAAAGGTTGTTTTTAATAAAAATTTAGTAATTTTCACTATTAATCAGAATATGATAGTTATCCGAAACGTACCAAAATTTCACCCTAAGCTAATTTCGATATTCCGAATCCAAAAATGAAGTCCATTTTGAAAAATAAAATTTACAAAATTTAGAAAAGTGGTTATTACTATTCATAACGGCTAGTTTTAATAATATTTTAATAGCATATCATTGTTTAGTGAAAATCGGTATTGCGTACGACGCAAGTTATCGAGGAAGGCCGCGATTGCGTGTAATGCAAGGCAAGTAAAGGATGCGTGTTGTGCAAGCTACTTTTGGTGTAGCATACAACACAAGACATTAATGAAATAAAAAATAATATTTTTCATAAAATCTCGGGGTGTTACAGTTATATAATAGATTATGAAACGTATAGTATTTTATTGAATGTGATGTAAAAATTGTCACATTCATATTTTATTAAGTAAAACATTTTTAATTATTAAGATGATAAAGGTAAAATTATTTTTTATTATGTATATCTCGAATATAATCATACAAGGGTTGAGTGGTGGACAATTTTGACGCTTATATAAAACATTATGACACCTATATTATTTTATTAAATGTGATGTTAAACATGTCACATTCATATTTTAATATGTATAAAATTTTTAATGATTGAGTTTAAAAAATATATACTCAACTAAGAGAATTATATATAAATATAGTAGATTTATCTTCATCAGAGTATTTTATTTTTAATTTTGACCCAATATATATGTATTTTAAATAATCACACAATACTGATGAAGTAATTATTTTATTAATGGAAATATTAAATTAATGTTATGAAAAATATTAAAATAAATATAATATGATCTAATTAATATGCGTAATTAACATTATAGATTACCTATCCCTACAGGGATATATTAAATTATTTTTTAGAGGTTTAAACTTATATTAATATTTTTAAAAATCCACGAATAAAATATTGAAAAAAAAACAATATTATTGTTTTGTAAAAACAATGTATTATTAAATTATTTAAAAATCATAAAAAAATTTAACAAAATATAATAACTATGATATGGTCTAAAATGATATAAATTATTCATTTTAGATTTAATTTATAAAAATTTAGTAAATATTTCACCCTTTTAATATTGAAATACTTGTTACCCTAGTTAAAATGAAATAGATCAACTATGTGTTAAATTAAAGTGATAAAGACTAAATTGACATAAAAATGTCTCAAATTTATTTCATGATGAAATTAAAACCTCATATCTTCTAATATTCAAATTTATTAAATTTTGGTGGTTTTTGGATGTGGTTTTTGGATGTGGTTTTATTATATTTTATGTTAATATATTTGGAGATTCCAAATGTGTGCCAGACCACAATTATAAAAGGCCACATCCACCCTCAAAATTTAAATTCATATTTATCCTAAAATATTGTACATAATATAATCATTTATCTTCGAAAATTACTTAGTCACATTCTAGATATTATGGTCTTCTCAAAAGATCATCTCTACTTCTTTTAAGAGGTGAAATAGAGGGAGCTCGTCAAAGAAGAGGAAATCTTTTCTACCGATTCATTAAAATTATTTTTTATTATACTTCTACTTCATGAGTTTTTAACATTTTAAATTAATCAATAAAGCATAAATGTATAAAAATATGTTATTATGATTATGGAAAAAACTATTCATCCTTTTATCCAGTCTACACAAAATGAAATCACTATGTGTGCGTATGTACAACACACCGTCTCCATGCTGTGGTGTTATTTGTTTTTCACCCCCACCTGACTTTGATTGGAATAATTATGGAAATAATAACAACATATTATTATTTTAACAAGTTATTTATTCTGTAAAAATACATATACCATCCTATTCAATTCCATTTCATAATTAATGGAATGATATCATGACTCACGTGTACATATGACCTACCGTCTCTGTCATGCAATGCGAGTTATTCAACATGATATCCATGAAATCATGATTATATAAATTAAAATAATAAAAATACAATATTTATTATGTTTTTATCATGTTTTTATCATTTAAATATGACCAAATATAGATAATTAAAACTTATTCGAAATAACATTCATAAGTAAATGACGCAGTTTACACCGGAATAACGAGTAATAATGAAATATTATTAAGAAACCAATGATTAGATGATCATATACGACATCATAAAAATTGATATGATTCTATAATAATTCAATGACATCATTTAAATAATTATACATGATTTTTTTATATATACAAAGGATAACAGACCAAAGGTAGGTGAATAATTTCACAATCTCATTATTATATGATATTCTTTATTCGTTAGTATTAACTAGGGTTTATTTATCACAAAAATCCATGTTTAATAAATATATTATATTATTTCAATTATTTTAAAATTCTATAAAGTCAACATTACACATTGGTGAATTTTTATTGAATTATATGAAATTATACGTTCATTGTTATTCGATATGAGCTATTTTTTGAATTTTCAAGAAAAAGTATAAGGATCATGTTTTTTTTAAAATTATATAGTATGAACGTATTGTTAAATCTTCATAACTCAATATTTAAAATAATCATCCTCACCAATATTATAATTCTATTTTTAAATAAATTATTTTATTTTAACATTTCACAGAATTTTGAAAAAAGAAAATGTTTTTGAAGAAGAAATAATATTTTACTCATGAATTAATATATAGTGTTTTATCAAAATTAATTTTCCTCTAAGATGAAATTATTAAAATAGGGTTATGTTCCAATAAAAATTATTACAATGATATTAATTTGTTTATGATGAATTCTATTTATGAAATCCATATATTTTACATGCATTAATTTGTAATGATGTTTAAGAAACCCATTTTATTCCTTGGGTTTTGATATGACAAATGATTTATTTTTTTGTGGCACACATATGAATGGTTTTCAATATATGAGGGTTGAGACCTATATCTCCCTCCAATACATTAGGTAAAGATTTATATATCATGAAATAGACATGAAAGGAATGAAAAGTAAATCTGAATTAGTAATATTGAGCTATAACGAAAACTAAATCAGGTTTAGTAATATAGGGATTGAACAAAGTGTGAACTCGGTTCAGTAATGTACTTTTCACACTATGATGGAATTAGAAATGATCCATGTCTAATATAGAAATTATTCTCTATGCTTATCTGTTTTCTACAATTACATGTTTTATGCCAATTCTAATTTATCATGGTTCATGTTCCTTTATGATTTATGCCTTATGAACAACCATGATTTTTTTTCTGGACTCAGAATTTTGATATTTAGAATTTATGTTCATGTTTATACATTCTTATAGTTATGATTTGTTTTATATTCTCCATGTTTTCTATTACTAAGTATTTGAGCTCACCCTTTGTATATTTCCTTTTCCACAAGATATGAAAAATGGTTTTAGGTAGGAAAAATAAATAGGATAATATTTATTGGAGAGTTTAAAGACCTTCAACCAAGTTAGAAGAATGTTTTCACTATTTCAGAAGACACTAAACTAATACAGTCTTTGGGAATATTTTTTTGCAATTTATTAGGTTTTCTACATAATAAATGTAATGTACATGTACATCAGGCATGGGTCATTTAACAGATCCTCATAAGGATCTATTTGAATGATAGAATAAATACTATTTTTATATGAGAAATCTTATAGGGTAAGGTTATGATTCCAAAATCCTTGAAAATAACTTGAACAATACTCTAGATATAAGTGCCATAAACCCACAATCATGTATCATATGATGAAATCCATAAATTTACATATTCATATTTGATACTGAAAATTTTAACCCATTTTTTTCTTCAATCCATCCAACAGTAAAAGGAATAGGAAATGAATTTTTTTTTACTTCAGCAAAGAAAAAACCATATATATAAATTTTCTAAGACCACTCCCACATGATAAAAATCATCCCTTTTATAACTTGATTAACCCATAAAAAATGGGTTCTATAATAATCTCTTTGAAACATGATTAACCCATAGAAAATAAATGGGCTATATAAGAATATATTTAAAATATGGTTATCCCATGGAAAAGTAATGGGTTTCGTCATAATATCATTGAAACATGGGTTACTTGTGGAAACGAAATGGGTTCAATAAAAATATTTTCTAAACATGAATAACCCATGTAAAATAAAGTGGTTCCATAAAAATATCATTGAAAAAATATTAAACTGTTGAAAACAATGAATGACATAATAATCTCCTTGAAACATGATTAACCCTTGTCAAAGAAATGGTTCTATAATAATCTATTTGAAGCATAATTATCCCGTGGAAAAGAACATAATTACATAATAATCTCATTGAAATATTATTAACACATGGAAAAGAAATGTGTTTTAAAAAAATATAATTGAACCCTTATTAAATCATGGAATGAAAAAAAGTTTCATAACAATCTTTTTGAAACAACCTTAACTCATGGAAAATAAATGGGTTTCAAATCAATTTCTTTGAATCATGATTAAACCATGGAAAAAGAATTGGTTCCATAAAAATATATTTATAACATGATTAACCCATGGAAAATAAATAGGTTCTTAACAAATATCCTCAAAACATGGTTATACCAAGGAATAGAAATGGGTTCTATAATAATCTCATGATTAACCAATGAAAAAATGTGTTCCATAGCAATATCATTGAAAAAAATATATGTTGGAAAAGAAATAGGTTCCATAATAGTCTCTCTGAAAAAATATTTATCCATTTAGAGGAATAATGCATATGGTATAAATAAAAAATATCTCTAGTAGAGGATAAGTATCAAAAATGGTTTCTAATGTTTATTATTGATAATTATTTTAAAAGACCATTAAAAACCTTCTTGAGGAAAATAATATTTGAACATTCCAAAGTGTCAAATACAACTTTAAGAAATTTGAATTATAAACCCCATGAATAAGTAAAATTAAATATAAACATATTATATATTTATAATAAATATATTCCTGATCTAATATGTCAAATTATATGTATATATACATCATAAAACCAGATAGGTTTATAACATAACAAATGTCTCAATGAAGGAAAATTTTGAAAAAAAATCCATTACAACTTTGGTAATATTGAAACTGTAAACCCCTTGAAAGAGATATAATAAAATGGATATGTAAATCCACATAAATTGAATTATAATAATCATAAAATATAATAATGGTCAACATATAATCTATAAAACAAAAATAAGTGGTGAATTTGGCATAAGTCTCACAAAAATAATAGTGAGACTAGAAATCCCCTTACTATTTGAGTAACTTTTCAATCCTGAGATCTGTGAAATAATAAAATAAATTGAAACATTTAATATCATTTAATGAATTAAATTAATGATATAACTTGTTATAGTGGATTATATACACCATATACAAGCAATTCAGTTCATAAGAATGAACAAGTCGCAATGGAATGTAAATTGAGGTGAAACACCTTTGAATTGTGTTAACATCTAAATCAAAAGCCTAAAATGTAATAATAATAAAATGAAAAAAATAACTACCATAAATATAGAATAATTTATGATATAATATATAAATTTAGAAAGTATATATTCCACACAAAATAAGTGGCTAATATGACATTTGTCTCACAAATGTAAAAAGTGAGATGAAAATATCTTACATTGATTTTGATTTATCTTGCTTGTACTATATAATCATGATAAATAAACATAATTTAATAATTTAAATTCTTTATAACCTTTTTAATGTTTATGATTACTTTTATCTGACTTATAAAAATATTATATACAATTAATTAATCAATTATGTTTAAGTAGGATGTTTTGATCATATTCAGCTTATGTTTCAAAATTGAGTTTCATAGGTTGATTAAAGTCAATGAGGTCATTATTTAAACAATTAATAAATAATAAAACTGAAATAATTATTAATTTATTATATCAATTATATTTTTAAACTAAAACAATAAATATGTTTATGAAAAATGAACCAATTTTACGATCATGTAGATGGTAGGCCATATGTTCGCATGAGTAACATTTCCATTTATCAAGGATCATTATGGAAATAAGGTAAGTAAAATTTATCTTCAAATAATGTCAATTATATAATAAGTAAAATATTATTTAATTATATATACTCATATATATCATTCTTGTGATGTGGTGAAGAAAAAGGAAAAATCACATTGCTTTGAGGAGGCGGTAGTCCACACGTCCACGAAAAATGTTATCACTGTTTTAGTGTCTATAATTGAACAAATAAAATGTTATGATATATGTAAATATAAATAATTATTTCATGAATATAATTAATATTTCATTTATATAACATATCTTTTATTAAACCCTTATTTACTATATTCCATTTAAAGCGTGAACAAATCACATCGCTTTGAGGAGGTTGTGGTCCACACGTCCACACACATTGTTATTATATTCCACAAAATCGAAATCATGAAGGTATTAGTTATATAAAAATTAAAAAAGATATTTAAATTATAAAAATAATATATATGATATAAAAATATTATTTCCATCATAATTCTCAACAATGATAGGTTGTAAAGTAAAAATGAATTACATTATTTTGCGAGGTTGTAGTTCTCCATACACATGAATGATGATTTCGTTACCAATTTGATGGAAGTGTACGTATATTTATGTTTACAAATTAACATACAAAAAATAGTATATGTAGGATACATTGGTTATTATATAATCTTAGAATATGAAGAATTTAAGGGGTGTAGAAATAAATAAAACAAAAGTCCATGACGAATAATGTTACCTCTTTTTTGGGTAAATCCTTTTGGTTTGTAGATTTATGCCCAAATTATGGCCAATAGGATAAGATGTGGGATGTTGGTAATTTATTTGGGTAGGTTTTGGATTATCCAATTGTATTTATGGGTTTGAAAATATGTGTATATTTGGTGGTCTTTTATAAGTGAGGGAGAGGACACACTTGGTATTTTTTAAATAAATGTTAGGTGTACCCATGATTTGACCAGAAAGTGGCTTTGATAACATAATAAATGATTTCATAGAGTGTATATGGTCTAAATATTTCCATAAAATATGATTTGTAGAAGTTTATAGGTCATTTCCCCCCCTTAAGTTTAATGTTTAACCACTTAGTAAACTCGTTTTTACCATAATTACAATAATTAACGGTAATTAAATTCACTAATATTTTTGGTCAAAAACTAAGTTAACCATACTGTATTTTGATAATTATTCTGATTCCTAATATTTAATTCAATTTTTCTAGTTCAGAACACATAAGTGGTAGAATTTAATTTAAAATTAATCCCACAGACAAGACAAAGTAACGAGTTATTTAATGTTAAAAAGTTCAAAATATTTAAATGTTTTAATATCCAAATTCAATTTTAATTGATTAAAAATAACTAAATTTAATTTATTTATGTATAAATAAACTAAGTATACTTTAAAAATAATTCAAAATATAATTTTACTATATAATGAAATTAGATAAAAATACAATTCTCAATTAAAATTCTTTGTTTTGAACTAATCAAAAAATGAAACTTCTCCAAATAATAATATAAATAATCCAAACCTTTTTTTGATATTATTATTTAAAAAATGAACTTGAATTTTTCATATAAAAATTATAATAGTGTCAAAATTTAGTTTTAAAATTTTTTTTCTATTAAAATAAGGGACGATCTGTCTGCTCGAGACATTACCAAAAATTACAGTAAAAACTAAAAAGTAAAAAGGGTCCATAATACAATCCCAAAACCACAAAGGAATATAAAACTACCACGATCGGTCCGCTCAAGACCCAACCTGAAGGGTAGGTGAAAGGTAGCTTCCTTTAACCGTAGAAGTACGTATGTCCATACCATCTCACTGAGCACCACATGGTCCTAAACCACCAAACAATCCATCGAAGTGTCGACCACCTGCATGGGACATGACACATATGGGAGAATCCCATGTAGGGCTAAGTGACAAAATACTCAATAGGGACCCCAAACCACAAAGGAAAGACCACAAAGTAAGAACCCAAAGCAAGATGGATCACACATGTATAATCTAAAATATATAAATAATGACTATCAGTCGTAACACTAAACACCTTGGACTACTGAGGTACTCATCCCTGTTGAGTACAAAGGGTCTGATGGGTCACATAAAGCCTCTCCATGCCATGGGTCTGCCGAGTCACAAAGATCCCTTCCCTACATAGTCTATCATAGCTGGTCTACACAGGGCCACTTATATGTAGTCCACATAGGGTATTTTATAGCGGGTTCACATATATCCTCTTGTATCAAGTCTACAAATATTTACATATCTTCTAGGACATATTGGTCACTTATACCTCCTTTTCAGTAGTCTTTGGGTCTTAGACAGCCGCAACATTCCCACAAGTAGTGCACTATATTCCGGGATAATTCACTCCTCAAACCATTCGTTGAATTTTAACATCACTTAAATCCTCATTATATAGTTATAAAGGAATTTCCTCATTTCAAGGGTCCCAATGCCGTAAATGAATTGTAAATCGAGCATAAGGTTTGAATGTTATGGCCATTTTTTCTGAAAGGGGCCGATTGTGTATGGGCCCAGTCTAGCCCGACCAATCCGGCCTTAGGGTCCTGAATGACCTGACATGGTTTGGCCAACCCAAACTGATCCAGTTGGGTCTGGGTGGTCTTAGCCACTGGCCCTAGCCCCTCAGACCTTGCTGGACCCTGCTCGGTGGGTCCATCCCACAGGGTCCCCCGCAACCTGGTTCCATCCATCCCGACTTGCACTGGTGGGACACCTCTACCCACAGCCTGGGCTGCCAGTCGCCTGATACACCCCATCAGCGTGGGAAAAAAAATCAGGCCTACTTTATTCCATCGTAGGCTTCCTAGTGGCCTAGTTCGAGCCACCGACCTAGTACACATGGAGGGTCAGTTCCCCCCTACCCGAACACCCGTGGGGTGTCTTGTTCACACTGCATGAGGTCAAGGACTACGTGCCAGCTCCATCCACAGTCCGATAGCACATTCCTCTCCTCCAACATGACACTCGAGCGGTGCCGACCTTCTATGATGGTATGATCAAATGGAGAAATTTCTGCCCATGTCCCATGACATTGCTGCAGGTACAACTCGCAGCCGTGGTCTTCGGACCGTGACTCTCTGCCACATATGCTTATGACGTGGCCGGGTGGCCACATCCACATACCGCAAGAAACCTGCCTCCATGTTAGAATATCTGGTCTCTATTGTGTTTTTATGGAATCATGAAACCTCCCGCCGCGGTCGGGGTGTCGTGGCCCAGAGCCGCCACCGTATCCAGGTTTCGCGGCTCGGTGCCACCATAGTAGCCTTGTGCCGTAGTCTCTCGTCGATGAAATAGCCTTCCTGGCCGCAATCCTTTTTCAAGGTTCCTCTAGAGATGATTCACCATCCTATATTACACTAAAAAAACAAGGAGGGAGAGATGGATGGAATCATAGAGAACACCCATATGATCAATTAACCTGTGTACGTGTTTGTTCGAAATTGTTCGTGTTAGTGGGATCACATTGTATAAATTATAAATCACAAATATTTAATCCATATATCTACCCAAATTTATTTTTCCAAACCCATCATGGGAATTCCATAAACAAACCAACTTATTAGAGATTTGATCCATGTTCTTCATTTAGACAAGGATAATGGGGAAGAACAATTCATAGATAATTTAAATCCCTACCTGGGAAAAGATATTCCTTAAGGATGATCATATGTCGTCATCCTTAGATCTACAATCATGAGTCTAATCTCTAAGGGTCTCATTTCCATCATTATATTTTCTCGTGATTATAGTTGGAGAGGTTTTCCATCGTAGTTTGTTGTCACAACCCCCCAAAGCGTTAGAGAAAATTTTGGATTTTGTCAAGAATCCTATATTTTTTGTTAGGCTATTAATTGAAAAAACATGAATCATATTTTCAGTTATGATGTTTTTCAATGTCATTATATGGACTCATTAATGACTTTAATTATTGATATTGATCATTGCCTCGTCACTGCACCGCAGTGAAATTTTTTGAATAAAATTAAATTTTTATGTTTATTTTATTTTTCCTTAAAGCGTCCAAAAAATAAATTTTTCAGTCGGCCCGCACAGACCATGGTTATTCTATACTTAATATGTAAATTTCATTACAAACTAAATAGTGGTATTATATTTTTAATCCAAGTTACCATTTGTGATTTATGAGGATTCTAAAATAAAAATAACTTTTATTTAAATTAATTTATTTACGGTCACATCCCAAAAACCAACATTCAATGCCAGCCTGTGCCGACCGATGTTAGGCTCCATCAATGGGAAGCATACCCTTATAAAATCAACGGTACTCATGTATTTACAATCCATGTTACTATTTATGAGTTATCTTGATTTGAAAATAAAATAACTTTAAATTATTATTTTATTTACGATTATACAATTTTCGGGTTTTCTCACTATAGGCCTACACCGATTTAATTTATGTCACGCCTACGATAAAACTGTAATGCTAAACGCAATGGTTCCCTATTATATTAATATGGGAACCCATTTAAGAGTTATTATACTTTTTCATGAAAACTGATCACGCATGCTATTTAAAACTTTATATTTTTCAACAGATCATATTGGGAACTCTGGGCAGAGAATCACCTTCAGTCTCAGTGCCTGGTCTCAAAACAATCCCATTCTATTATCATAAAAAATTCATGGAATTTTGGGGTATTCCACTATCCCCAACTATCATGGGACCAACTAGCCATAGACCTTGGAACTCACACTGGACACCTTTTGGTACCCACTGCCCTGCAAAAGTAGCATTCTCTCCAAGAAATATCTGAAATTGGAAGGTTTTTGAGGCCATGTTTCGAACTATGGACCTCTTTAACTACGAATAATATGGAACATGGTTCCAACCATTGTGCATCAACTTAGTTGTTGGTAACAAGTTCCATGGGGTTGGTACCTAAGGAGGTCCATGGTTTGGAAGCTGGACTCAACATCCCACTTTGTTCATTGACGGGTTAATGATATTACTGCTATAGTAGGGCTCTGGTTACTAAAAGGCATAATGTGGGGGTTCCTAGGTTTCTACCTAGTGTTTCCCTTCATGTGTGGGGGTAGAGAGACATGGATAGAAGAAGTCATTTCTACACATGTTTGATATTGTAAAAGAGATATCTATTATGATGTGCGACAGGTGTAGAGAGGAATACCTTTATAGACGATCTTTCGATGCCCTCCCATGATGGGATCCAACAGATAGTGACCTAGGAACCCACATCGGATGGATTTGGTCACACAACCCAGCTGCAAAAATAATCCCCCAACCCGTCTCTACAATCGGAAGGTTGTTGAGGAATGGTTTCGAACCCTATACCTCCTTAAGTACCAAACTCATGGCACTTTGTAGCAACCATTAATAATGATATGTGATGAAAAAACTTCTTGGAAGTGTCGTAGGAACCTTGTACAATGTTCTCACATTGAACACCTTGATCACCGCACGAAAACAATCGAATGTGGTGTGCAGATAGTGAAAATTATCTGTAAGGGGGAAATGGTAAAGGTAGAAACCAAAGAGAACTTGTCTCCAAGAACTCTTGAAATATGATTACTTAAAGGATGACCAATATATTGATAAGTCATGAATTAATAAAGAACACAAAGGTGGAAATAAAAACTCACACTAATAACATTACGTTCATTCATGATGTCCAAAGAGTACAAGTGGTGTCTATTTATAGCCAAATAGTGACAAAACATTTTAACACCCAGTTTACACAAGTTAGAAAAATGAGATGATGCTGTTGAAATTTTTGGAACATGGGCATGATTTTCAGAGTCATGTAGCACACCCTTTGGAAAAGTAAAGATATGTATCCCGCCAGATATTGAATTTAAAGATATCATGAGAGATGGTATTGAAAATTAGTATCACCACTTGGGTTGGATTTTAAAATCTTGATTGTGCCCTAATTAATGTAATTATAGGCTCATATGCTTCCACAAGGAAAGGGTGTTGGGACTCCTCTTAGTATTCCAGGATAAATCCATTTAAGACCTCATTCATTATGTTTGTCTGCTCCCTTGTCATTAGTCCACCAATTCCTCACAATAGGTATTGTGAAATCATGTGCCTTCCTCCCTCATCATCATGTCTTACATTAACCCCTTTATTCCCATTTGCACCATTATCCTCATAATCTCCTCCCTCCTCCATATGATTTATCCTTGAATCTATAAATTCAATGGGATAAATATCAGAAACCTTAAAGGCAACACTAACATTTTTATACCAGTCAGGAAACTCAATATTGTAGGAATTATCATTGATCATCTATATGACATGGAAGGGATAATATCCTCATGGATGAAGTTTATATATTTATTTTTCTGGGAACCTCTCTTTCCACATGTGTAGCCTCACCCATTCACCAAGTTGAAACACCATTTTCTGCCAACCATTGCTGGTCTGCTTCACAATGTGTTCATTATTCTACTCAATATTGGCCTTTACCATTGAATGAAACTCCTACATAATATTTTCTTTTCTTAACCTCTAGGATTAGAAAATTGACTAGCATGAAAAGGTAAAATATCATGTAGAGTTAATGGGTTAAATACATACACAACTACAAATGGTGAAGCATTAGTAGTGGAGAGAACCACTTGATTATAAGTAAATTCAATGTGAGAAAATCATATTTCCAAATGTTTCAAAAAATTTTAGGATGACCTGAAAAAATGTAGAATGTGTTATATTAACCACATTAGTTTGAACATCTATTTGTGGGTGTGAAGTGGTTAAATTTATCCCCATTATGATTATCAATATTATAGTAAATAGCCTTATAGTATTTTTTTTAAAATAGCCTCAATCCCTACTCTAGATGCATCAAACTAAACCTTATAAAATTTAGAAATGTTGGCGTAGAATTAAGAGAGGTTAATTAGTCAACATACATATTATTTTTGAGAATCCGTATTGTTAAGATTTTACATTATTAAATCTTACCCCTTTTCTTGAAAAAAAAATTCAATAGTGCCGTAATGGTCAAAAATTCCCTCACGAACTATCGATAAAACTCACAATTCCATGAAAGCACCTCACCTCGTTGACATTTTTTTGGTATTGTCCAATCCTCAATCGCCTTCAATATCTCTTCATCAACACTCATTCTGTTAACTAATACAACAACACAAAGGAAAAAATACAAAATTTAAACAAAATATTCATTTTTCCATGTTTTCAAACAACCTATTTATCCTAAGAGTCTCAAAAACATTTTCAAATATTTATAATGTTCACCAAGGATCTAATAATAAACATGGATGTCATCAAAATAAACAAAAAAAATTCCCAATGAATGTATTCAAAACATGATTCATTATGTTCATGAATTTACATAGGGAATTAGTTATTCCAAAAGTAATATAAATCCATTCATATAATCCAATCATAGTTTTAAATGTATTTTTACTTTTATCTGCCTACTTCTTTCCAATTTGATGCTATCCACTCCTTAGGTAAATTTTAGTAAACAAGTATGCAACATGGATATAATCAATTATATCATCCAAACAAGGAATGGGATAGTTATAATTTACCATGATTTTGTTGATAGGTCAACATTCAACACACATTCCCCACTAACCACCTTTTTTGGGATAAGATTTATCAATACTGCACACATACTCAATATCTCTCAAAAAACCCCATTCATTTGCAATTCTTCCAATTTTAATTGGATTTCTTGAGTATCCTCTATGTTTTACCCATAATATGGTTGATTGAGAATCATTTATTTAGGGAGGATGTTTATGTGGTGATCGATACCCCACAAGGGAGGTTATCAATTGAGAATTTCTTCTAAAAACTCATCACCAAATTCTTACAAAAGAGACACAACACTAGAAGGAATTGAATTGTTATTAGACTTAATAGTAAAAAGTTCTCACTTTTACAAAATTACAAGAGTTTATTCCCCCTCTAACAATATGCATATCATGAATAAGATCACTTCTCCTAAAAAAAACTTTCATTCACTCTTATTTCCACTCTTATTTTCAACTCTTCTATTTCCCTGATTTATTTTGAAGTCACACATCAATCCTTTTTCACTCTTGATTTTTACAGTGTTTTCATTATCTCTATTTTTTTCTATATTTTCGTTTTCTATCTTCTCACAATATTATTTAATCACCACTTGGTCTTTAAAATCATTAAAACTTCTTAATGGGGTCAGAATAACCACCCCCTTGTAATACTCAAAATAATAGCAGTAGTTGTATCCATCATGTGTGACCCTACTATAAATTTACTATGGCCTTCTCAAAATATTTTGAGAAAAATTCATGGGAACAACTTAAAATAAAACCTTATCTTTATTCATCCCAATAAAATATGGATCTTGTTCTTCTTTAGGAACTTTAAAACCCCTACTATTATTTGACCATTGTAGTCTATAAGGCCCAGGATGCTTGATAGTAGCTAATCCCAATTTATCAACCATCAAACTACTTGATAACTTTATACAACTACCCACATCAATAATCATATTATTTACCATATCTTTGATGAGTCATATTGTATTAAAAATGTTCTCCCTTTGCTCTTGATCATGTTCTCCTTTGGGTTGAGTAGTCAAATAATGCCTTTTGATAAGCATTTATCCATGTACAGTGCTCTCTACTACCACATATGAATCATCCTAAAGTGGTGGAATTTCATCTTCACTTGATAAAACACTAAGATGATAACCATCATCCAAAATAATCATTGTTCTCTTGTTTGGGAATTGTGAGAAAATATTTCTGAATCTTAAAAATTTTAAAAAATTAACATCATGTGATTTGGAATCAAATTTACCCTATACATTACCATTGGATTTAGGAAAGAATGGTTTTCATTTGGGAAAATCCTTTGAATAAGTTTTGTGTTCCCTTACATGATATTACGGTTTTGAATCCTTAAACATGAATGAATATCTATAATCACTACCATAAGACTTAGGGTGAAAACTTCTTGCCTTTACACTCCACTACTATTTAAGTCCATGTGAAGTAGATCCTATATGTACAAGTAGTAGTTCATGTCCACTATGTATTTAATGTCATGGTTGAGGCCATTCACATTTCTTACTATGGTGACCTCTCCGTCCTCCTCATTATTATCCCAAATCTGAATGATTTAAAAATTTTATTATACTTATCAACACTCATGGATCCTTCTTTCAAGCCCAACAATAAGAGGAATAAATCAAGATAATAGTTGTTAGAAAGGAAACACATATGCATTACCACATTTATCTCCTACCATGTGTGGATGGGTCTTTCTACAATTCTTAATCAACTCACTTGTTGTTAGTCAACCAAAATACTCACATAGTCATTGAATTTCATGGATAACAACTTCAAATTATTTTCCTCCAAATATATTTAATAACCACAAACATTTTCTACTTTTATTTTCCAATCTATGTATGTGTTGGGATCATTATTACCTTAGAATGAAGGGATCCTAAACATTACTCATTGAGGATTACTAGTTTTCCCCTATATGGTTGATTTCTCTAAATTGGTTACTCAAGGAAATTAGATAACCTATTCACTTCTTCAATAATTAACCTCCTTGGTAGTGATATATAATTGGAAGGATATTTCAATTTATCCATGATTTCATTTATCCTTTGGAATTGTTATTGTAAAACCCTCATGAACAACGTAATATTTTCTTCATTGGTGTTACTCAACATCACCATTTAGTAACCCTTATCAAAATGGACCTCACAAACTCCCTCACATGTTTATACTAAAAAATTGTATGTTTACCCATGTTTCACTCAAATTGGGTTTTTCAAAAATTGGCACACTCATTCATTTTACCACCCAAATTTTTTCATAAAGCATTATTACCCAATTTCCTCAAATTGAAATGATTTTTAAAATGTGAAAATCATGAACTAAAATTAAAATATTTAATTCTAAATTGATTCAAGAAGAAAAATGTGTGAAGGGGTAGAAAATGGATGAAGAAAAATGATAATGGGAAGTATAATTAAAAATATTGCAATAAAATTTTAGCCTTTAATTTTGTTTTATTTTTGAATATTTATTTGAATAAATTCAGTACCAATAAGATGAATTTTTAATATGTAATTATAGTAGATGAAATAATTTATAACATCAAATGGAATCAAAATGTGAGTTTTGTGGATTTAAAATTTCATAATTCATCGAAAAATTTGAACCCTCTATATCTCATGATATGTAAATTTGATTTTGATGATTTCAGATGGAGAGAAAATATGAGATTCTCAAATATAGGAATAACATGATATATGTCCAAAATGAAAAATAAATGACATATATAGGTGAAGAAGAAAATGGACTAGAATCAATGATGGACTGATCCAAAAATGAATTAAAATGGAAGAATGGATAAGAAACAAAGAACCTTATTTACTGAAATAAGGATCTGATTCCAAATGATATGTTATTCAAGACCCTCTAGTAATTTTCTTAGGAAATGTGGTCATTTTTGTGCATTAAGCACCCAAATAACCACAATAAATCAAGTTAATGTCATGTGCAGATAGGGAAAATGTTTAAGAAGGGGGAAATGGTCATGGTAGAACACAAATACAACTTACCTCTAAGAACTATATCCACAAGATTCCTCAAAGGATGAATAATCCTTGGATATGTAATGCATTAAGTATAAAGTCAATGGTTTCCAGAAAAACTCAACATAATAACATTACCTTCATTCATGAGGTCCACAAAGTACCAGGGAGGCTATATATATCCAAATAGAGAGAAAAATTATAAAATGTAGTTTCCACATGTCAAAAGACAAGATCATTATTTTGAATATTTTGGCACATGACAATGAAATTAATAGGCAAGTAACACAACCTTTAGGAAAATAAGTACATATAGCACACCACCTTTTTTACTTTGATGATAACATAATACATGCGCTTGAAATTTTGTAGAACGACATGGGTTGGATTTTTAAAACCATGATTATGCTTTAATTAATGTAATTATTGCCCTGGCTTCTTCCCTCAAGAAAGGGTGTCGGGAATCCACTTGGAATTACATTATTAACCCATTTATGGCCTCCATTATTCTCTTGGTCAACTAATTTCTCACTAGGACACAAATTCAATGAAATGTGTCTTGGGAAGTCATGTTCCTTCCTCCCTCCACATCACGCCTGACTTAACCCATCAATGACCATTCATGCTATTATCCTCATAAATATATATTCCGCATAGTTATAACATTATACAATAAGCTTAGTTTTGTTTGGGGAATTTCTTTCTTGAATCATATTGGTGGGTTTCTCCCATCATCAATCACTAGATAGGTTCCCTTTCTCCCTATACGTAAATCACTGCCTAGACCCCTTATAACAATTTATAGGATTATACTTCCCACTATTTGAATAACTGGGATGTTATAATTTATTCCCACTATTATATTTATCTATCATACTACCAGATTTAAACTTTATTTTTAACTTCTTATCCTCACGTGAAAAATGAGATCCACTGATCTATTTCTCAATATTTATGGAACATGAGAAAATCATATCATAGATATCAATGTCTATTGTTTTCAAATCATTTTTCAATTTTGGATCTATCCAACCAATGGAGTAGTCACCAATAATTTTATGGAATATGATAAATCCGGAGGCATATCATTCATGTATATTGATGTAATCATCATATTACCCAGTAGATTAATCAACCATTTTAATGAGGTTAATGAAATATATCTCCATCGTATGTCATAGAGTGATGGGAAAATATATTTCAATTTTTTTTTTCAAAAATTCCATCACCTCTATCTCTTTGAAATATTCCTCAAGCTTCAAATATTTTGTCATCATGAACCTTTGACTAGCTTCTCCCTTCCCATGGTAAACATCATTTGCAAAGTTATCGTTCTCATATAATTAGCATATAATATATTTATTTTCAATGGTGTTGACAATTTTTATATAATTAAAGGACCAGAAGATATATTTAATGTTGGAGGAATTTTTCATATAAAATTTTCAATAAAAACATTACATTTCTTGGGATGATTCATGAATCCCATTAAAATCATGGTTCATTTCAAAACATGGGTTAAATAATAATGGATTCTCATAATATTCTTAAATTGTACATCTACCGAGTTTGGAATCACATTTTTCTAATCATAAAATTTCATTTAAATAATTTTGTTGACTCATCTTCTCATATTTTTATTCATTTAACTAAAATAAAAATAGAATTGGGGATGATTATTTTTAAAGTATTAATCATATATATGGGAAACTATGAAAATTAAATCGATAAATTAAAAAATGACATATATTCCATAACAGAAGAATTTATGGGTTTCAATATAAGTTATCCATGATCTATTTTCTAATATAAAACATAGGGGTATTTATTTCGCTGTTTAATAGTTTTTAATGTGTTTTTGAATTTCCAAAACATATTCCCCTAGACTGTCAAACCAGATGCATAGTAATAACTATATTCATATACCAGGTAATGCTTGAGTCAAGCTTGAAGTTCCCTTTTCAGTGTTATTATACTTAAGTACGTCTATTATTGAACCATGTAAACCTATATTATCGAAACATAGTTGTAATTTCTAAAAACCCACTCAATCTTTACTTCACCGAAATTCTCGGATATTTTTGTATACGTAGGATAAACTATATAATTATCGTTGGAATTGTCCTTAGTGTTTCAGTAATCAGTTATCATCCTGGTTTCCAAATATTGAATAGACCATTATTTTAATACTATCTATAATTAACCAATTATTTTACACATATTATTACATGATTTAGAGACATAAATATTCATCAATACAATATAATGATAGAAAATGCCTAGTGTATTTTGATGACTTGTTTCATAATACATCAACAAAAATTAAAAAATAGAATCCATCATTTATTCTCCATAGTGAGATCATATAATACATTTGAGCTCATATATGTGTATGGGATAATGTAGGAAATATATGAAGTAAAGGTGTGAGCTAAAAATATTAATAAGGTTATAAACCTGTTAATGAGACATAATAATTGAGTCAAATCTATAACATGATATCATAAAATAGAATGTACACAAGTAATCAAGTGGAAGAATAAAATAAATAGAATTATATCACATGATCATAAAATTATGGTAATGTGGATAGAAAATGAATTATTACATAAATATAAGTAATTAATAACTACAAAGACAATATCATATGTTGGACAGAGTCCCCTAATGAATTAGGTTCACTCCCTAATCCCATACATGATGTATCATGAGATTAAATCATTACCAAATTCATTATATGGATATATAATTTTGGGTTTTCCCATCATGTTTATTTCATTTAAAGGAATATTTTTGCAACATAATGATATTAATGATAAGAAAAAATCATAAAAATTACCCATATAAATAAATGGGTTACAAAATCATTTATATTTATAGAAATAAAATAGATTACTTAAAGAAGGAATTTAAAAGATGGTTATAAGGAATGTATTATAGTAAAAATAAGGTAGAATAATATAATTATACATTTGATATAAATGTATTAAGAATTTATAAGCATTCCATAACTTAATGGGAGAAAAAACTAGTTTGAGATAGAATGGTCATAACCTGAAGAAATGGATGGGTTAGAAAGATCCCTTATAATGAGCCCAATATATCACATGTATTATTTACCTCCAAGAATAAGTAAAAATGGTTAATCAATTTATATATTAATAATCTTTTAAATTGTATTATTCCTTTTATTTTATTAATTAATATTTCATATTCAATTTCTTGACCAATAAATTTCACGTTAGATGTTTTAATGATAAATGGATCATATATCAAAAATCACATTGTTATGTTGACTAAGGTAAAAATGAATATGAAATTATAATATCTTTAATGGTAAAAATGAAATAAATATGATTTTTATACATACATTATACTTTTTAAACCCTTAATGAAATATGGGTATAAAAAATGATGTATATTACAATCGTTGAGACTGTAGGCCATATGTATTCATTAGTAACATTTATATTTTTAGAATATGATTATGTAAAGAAAATACATGCTATTTTATATTCATATAATGACAATTATATAATAAATATAATATTATTTATCTAACTACACATAAAAATACCTATCATGTTATGTGTTTATAAAAAAGTATCACATTACTTTGTGAGGTGGTACTACACGGTACATGGGAACGATGTTATCATTTATTCAATGAATGATAAGGTAATAAATTATATGATATATTTAGTTTAAATAATTGTCAATATATTAATTATATCATATATAAACACCACATTAATTATAATTAAATTCCATGTAATGAATAAATGAAAAATGAATCACATCATTTCGCGAGAGAGTAGTCCACCGTACCCATTATCTATGTTATCATATTATCTATAGAGTGGAAATTAAGAAGTTATAAATTATATTATATTTTTATAATTATAATTATATCATAAATATAATATTTATAAACATTAAATACATAATGATATCCATCCATGTGAAGCGGTGATGGAAAATTAATTATGTCGGTTTGTGAGGCGGTAGTCCACAACACTCACGATCAACTGTTTTTTCCTTTTTTAGGGAGGATGGGATATTTGTAGGGAATATATGTAAAAAAATATCAATGAATATAAGAAATTAATTTTGTATATGATCGTGTTTTAATAACATTTTATATAGGTTTAGTTATTAATTAAATGAAATACTTGATTAAGGACGTTACCTCTTCTCTTGAAAAATTATTTTGGTTTTCACCAGAACATTTCCCATGATGGATTTATGACCAAAAAAATAATTATATGATGACTGTATTTAATAAATGAAGTTATTTTGTGAGGTATTCCCCAAACCAATGGGGTTTTTGATATGCGGAAAGGAGAGTATAGATGGTGAATTTTTATAATTGGGGGAGAGGGAACAATTGAAATTATTGAAATGAAATAATTCCACCCATATTTTTTCCAGAAAAATGGTTAAAAATAGAAAATTCTCAAATATTGTAAGATATCTGTTAAAAATATTTCCATAAAATAGAAATTATACTGTTTTTGGAACATTTTAACCACTAATTTTTTAACCCCAGTAAACCTATTCTTACATTAACAGTGATAAATAATTTATATTATTTTCTCTATTCATTAAGGTATAAAATATAAGTTTCCCATTTTAAATATTAGATATAATTATATTTAAAATTATGGAATATATTTTTCCAAAATAAACTCAAGGTTGTTTTATAATTAAATTTTATATTAAACCCGTAGACGTGTCCAAAAAATGGGGTTTTCAAGAAATGAATTTTTTATGGAAATGATGAAATCATAAAAAGTATATGAATTAAAATAATAATTAGATAAATATATATATATATATGATATACAAATTTAATTTAAAATATTAATTACTATGGGTTATTATAATTATTTAAAATAGATATGCATTATACACTTTAAAACTTTTTTCAAAAGAAAGGCGTTTTAATGCCTAAAAATAATCATATAACAAAAACTAGTATAAATATGAGTTAAATGCATGTAATTTTCATTAATAAAACTATATAATATTTATTATAATTTTAAATCAAATTATAATTATAATGAGACATTATTTATTGAAAAAAATGGAAATTTAATAAAAATCTGTTTTTGTTGACTACTCACTAAAAAATAAATATTTTATAAAAAACAGAAAAATTTAATCAATATTTATTATCGATATTATTATTTAAAAAATATTTAAATATTTAATAATTAATTCTCTAAAATTGATAAAAAATAATTTTAAATTATGTGGGTAATATGCGACTATACTTACTTCTAGAGAAATATAAGGTTTTAGAAAAAAATTACTTCTCATTAAAATGATTCTTATATAATTTATAATCATTATATAACCATTGAATTTGTTTTAAATAAGAATATTCTAATAGAGCATCATGTTTCATTTAAACAAGATGTTCTGTCAATTGTAAGATATCAATGGGATTGAATTTATTTTCAAATAAATATATCTTAAATACTCATTATAATATAACTTACATGAGCATATATTTTTTATATATATGAGTTATTTTAATATATATTATTTAGTTAATATAAAATTTAAAGTCATTCTATAATAATTTTTTATAAATGCTAATATATATAAATTAATAATTACACATTATTGATACTGATGTGATCAGTCATATTATTAATATAATAAAAATAATATGACATTTTTCAATGATTATCCTTGATTATGAATCAGTGATAATAAGATAATCTAGATTTTATTTTCATCCTGATCATGGAAGTATTTAATATTTAAATAAAGCATGTGGTGTTTTATTGAAATAATATAAAATTAATGATTTAATAATATTAATTAGTGAAAAACTTTTAAATATTGTGTTTACTTTTGAAATTTCTATTTAAATGGTTTAATAATTAATATAATATTCCATCAAAGTATGTTCATTATGTAATTAATTGGCACAAAACTATGTCATGAATGGTTTTATTTTAAAATATGATATTTGAGACATTTTAAAAAATCTTATAGTAATGTGTATATAATATTTACGTTGAATTTATTGATGGTTGACTTGATGGATTTTAAATATTGGAGAGCATTATTTTTTAGATTGTTTCATTTATTAGTTTATTTTTTAGTTAATATAGTGTATTAATCATTAATGTTGTCGGTAAAAAATTTTATAGAAGGTATTGTCTAATATTTTATTGAAACCAATACTGAAAATAATGGTTTTATATATTTTCTTATAAATAATGTTTTTTAAATAATTATGGTTAAAATTGAGAATAAAATATTGATTATTGTGGTTTTCAAATGTAAATGGTGGTGTCTACAATTAATGATTTTATGTATTTTTTATTTCATAAAAAAATTTTATAAACAAATATTGATATATGAAAACTTTTTTATGATATATTAAAATTGGTGACAAGTGAATTTTTATTAGTTGAAAGGGATTATTAATATCAATTTTTTAATAATGTTGTGCTTACTTCATGATGGGCATGGTTTCTTGGAAGAAAGTGTAATTTTATTAAAATATTTATAATTGTAAGTAGTTTGTTGATTGGGTTTATGGAGGTGATATTGAAACATTTCTGTGAGTGAAAGGTTCAAGACAATGTTAATTTGGTAAAATAATGGAATTATTTTCATTTGGTTATGGATGGTTTGATGAACTAATCGTTTGTATGAGGGGTATACGAATTTTTATATGTTGTAATGTTTTATATTATATTTGAGGTAATTTAATATCATGTGTTACACTTTGTGAATTCTGAAACGTGAATTGCAGTCATAAAACCAGTGATTAATCAGGATGATGGGAATGGTATGAGGAAGGAGGAATCAAATAATTTACATCAATTGAATTTCTATAAATAAAGGGTGAAAATTTTTTATGGTGGTGGTTCAATTAAATATACTAATTAGTTGATATATGTAATAAATTTTTTCATATATTAAATTAAGAACCCATGTTTTCAAGTTATATTGGTAGTTGGCTTAATTCAGAAGGTGGATGAAATGTGGATGAAGATGAAACATGTTTTTACTAATGATAATAAATTCTATGATTTTCTTATGTCGCTAAAGAAAAAATTTATCCACATATGTAATATGATGAGTGTATGAAATAGATTAAGGAGACTAAAAATATATTATATAGAATTTATAATATTTCAATTAATTTCTAGAACTTTATTCGTCATTTTTACATTTTATTTTTATTAAATATTAGAGAGATTTACATTTATAGTTTACTTTGATAATATAGATTTAATGAACAAAAATTTCACTATAATTTAGGTCTTGGATTGTCATATGAGATCGTAAATAGGTTAACGTAGAGCTTTTTTGAGGTTAAATGGGTTTGGTAGAATTCTATCACAATAAGTGGTGATATTTGTGTTAAATATCATGTTTTTGGGCCCCATTTGTTTGTATTAGTAGAGATTATAGTGATATATTGCATTTTGAGAATGATATAGAGCCATGTTTTAAAGTATCATGAGATTTCATATGATGTATAATATTTTCTTTTTTCATTTATAATGAGCTATAATATCTTTATAATGAATTTTTCAAGGTTCAACATGTTTCAATGTAATATGTGTGTTATTTTCCTTACATTTTAATACAATAAAACTAATTTATTTTGAATAAAAAGATACTAGTAAAATACCCATGATAAAATTAAAAAGGATATTGTAGATCATGTGGTGTACTGGGAGGATTTATATGTTTTTGAGTGTAATTGTTTCATAGGTTTATGAATATATTTCATTCACAAGTAATTTTAGAAGTGATTTTTTTATTTTGGAATATTATTTTGAATTTATGTTTCTATAAATTTGAATAGATAAAGTGGGTTTTCTACTCAAATTTTAAATCTAATGTAACTCCCTTTCATATTCTCTTCAAATATGTAATAATTTGTCAATAATGGAATTTATTTATAGATGGAAATTATGTTTAATAATGTATAAAATGTTTTCAAAGGTCAATTTCATGTTTTTATAGATATTAAACTATCTTAAATATCATTTTCATTAGTATTAACCAAGATATTATATAATGATAGTTTTAAAGGATAATATGGGGGTGAAGATATTGGTGTATAAGAGTATGTTTTTAAGTGTATATTTTTAGAAAGTGGATAGATTGTTTTCATAGTTATTTTGTTGAGAGTGGTTTATGAATGTTTTATTTTTTTTATTTTAAGCATGGTTTTTCTCTAGGGATACGTTGGATCAATGGGTGATTTAATTTTATTTGATGATATTTGTGATTTATGGGGATATAATTTTTTATATCGACCTTGATATAAGGTTTGAGTTTTGATTTATCAATCACTGAAGTATTATATTGAAGTAAGTCACCAATAGTGTTTATAATTTTTAATTTTGTTATGGTCTTGTTGTGATTCTTGATGAGAAGAATCATTTGACAAGTATCTAATTAAAGGCCCATGTTTCTCCGCTCCACTATATTTTTAGTTTATATGTTTTAATGTTTGAGGGAGTGAGTTTAATTATGAATAAGATGAAATTTGGATTTTATGAAAACCAATGTTTAGTTTTAAATTATATTGTAGAAAATTTTTGTTACTTAGATATGATGAGTCATCATGTTATATGGTTATTTGAAGAAGTATCTATAAAAACATGTCAATGGTTAATAGAAAATGACATGGTTTTGATCAAAGGTATTAATTTGGAAGCACAAAAATCATCAATATATTTAAGAGTAAATGACATGGTTCTATTGATTTCATACGAACATTTATCAATTGAAACCCCACCCATGTTTTTGTTAAACTGTATCATGGTTTTTGTGGTTTTTTCTAAATCATAAAGTAAATTCTCTTGGTTGATTTTTTAATGTTCAATTGACCTTGGGTGATATCTGGTGAACCAAAGGGACATCTTTATGGGCCTGTGGTGTTTTTAGTGCTATCCCTTGATAAGATAATTCCGTAATATCTCCAAAGTACCAAGTCAAGGTTATTGTATATGTGGGCATCATATAGGAGTAGAATTATAAACTTTTGAAATTGAATTTAGTATTTTAATTGAGGTAAGGGACTATAAACTATTTATCTATTACTTGGAATTAATCTTTATTATCATCATGCTATTTTTCATGCTAAAGTTTCGTTATTTATCAAGATACCATGGTTATTTTTAATAATATTTTTTGTTAGATTGTGATACCCCATTTTATTATTAATGTTATTCTATTTTATTTTGTTTACATAACTTACTCTCGGAATGCATTGTGATGTTGAGAATCAATTTAAGATTATTGAGCGATGGTTGGGAATTTTTTGGGTATTTTATGTTTAGAAAAAAAATTATTTTTCCTTGGTTTTTTTAAATTAGTATGGGAATGGTGTATTTGTTATGGTTTTTTAACAGATGATAAATGAGAGATACTATGGTGGTTAGTGTCCTACTGAAGATGTTATGGTTGTTTTATTAATTGTGTATGTTTGGTGATACAATTATGTGGGTGTATTGTAAAAACCCTGTTCTTATCTTCGAGGTACGAAGTTCTTCTTTTCTATTTTCCTTAAGTGTTTTTGAGAAAATATGGAAAATGGGGAAAAATCCTAAATTTTGGAACTACACGCCGTGTACTTTTTCACACACCGTGTACTTTTGGCCATGTGGGATGAGTATACGGGGCGTTTTGCCTTATCAGCGACGAAGGGTGTAGGAACAAACTACAAACCATGTAGTGGTCCTTTACATGCCGTGTAGTCAGTCAGTAGGCCATAACAGTAAGGTGGTAGAGCAGTCGCCAGCTGGGTGACAGTACATGCCGTGTAGTCGAGAGTACATGCCTTGTACACATGTCGACGGATGAACAGTGTGGTGGTGCCACCGGAGGAAAAGTTAAATGAAGTACACGCCGTGTACTTGGAAGTACACGCTGTGTACTTTATTTTTTCTCTCAAAATGGCCAGTAGCCTCCCATGTTCATAGGGAGGGCTTATAATGGGAAGAGAGATCAGGGGAGGACGACCGAACCTTCGAGGATCCACCGGGCGCACGTGTTGAATCTGATTCCACATCGGACGATCTCGTTGGGACCACACTGTAAGCCCTGTCTTCTCCTAGTGTGGTCCTTACTGATTCTTCCCCTATCAGAAGTTATTTGCGGTTGAATGAAATTTTTCTTACCTCAGATCCACTCCTTTCTTGGGCGTTTCTGGGATCGATGATCGTGTATACTGCTCATTGACGTATAAGGTAGGTGGATTGGTGTTTTTTTTTCCAACTACTGTGTCTTTTATGCATTTTTGTGCCACGAAGCCATGTTGGTGTGTCATGTGGATGAGGCCAATGCTATATTAAACACCTAGAATTGAATAGATGAATTAAATATGATATTAAAATGCTGGTTGGGATCGTTTCTTGGATCCGGAACTATCTCGGGGGTGTGTTTCACTGGTTAGCCGTTTGGCCAGGATACCCGAGGGTATGCCTTTAAAAGTAGTAATTATAGAATTTCCTTAAGAGTAATTTGTTGTTTACTGCTTGTTTACATGTTGGGCATGTCCCGATTACCTGTTTAGCCTAAGGGCGTTGTTGTGATTAGAATGTGGGCACTACAATGTATTAGCCTAGGGGAGTGACTTTATTATCCTAAGGGAAACTTACTATTTCACCTGAGGGAAACCTTTCGTTCCTAAGAGCTTGTCTTCTGTGCCTGAGGGAGACACTTCCTACACCTGAGGGAAACTTCTGTTAAGCTCAAGGGCAATACCTGCGGGTTGGTGTCTACTTACCTGAGGGTAAGGTTTTTCTTATCTGAGGACGTGGACGGTTTACTTAGAAATGCACTGTGGTGATTTCTATTATTTAAAAAGTTTAATGAATAATTAAATGGCAATTTAACTGTTAATTTTGTTACCTTTCAGTACTGCGTAATTTATTGCATTTTACCATTGCATATAGTAGTTGCATGCTTACACGCAGTTGGGCACAAGGCTTTGGCGGGTGCCTACTAAGATATATTTCTCACACCCTGTTTGGGTCATGCTTTTCGGCCCAAACAGATAACATTTCTGTAGGTGTGGATAGGGAAAAGAGTCCCCATACAGGTACTTGATTGTTGCTGAGGAGATGGATGGAATGGTACCGAGCCTAGGCTCGCGATGCCCCTGCCAGCTGTTTTCTTTGTTTTGATATTCTCTGCATTCTGTTGTACTGTATTGATGTATAACATGTTCTGGCTGTTTTCTTTGAACTTGAGAGATGCATCATCATTATTTATATACTTTTGGTTATATTCACTTCAGTTGTTTATCGCAGTTGTGTATGGTTTACTATTTCCACTCTTCGTTGTATGTTTTATTTCATTCCACTTCACTACACTTTGACAAATGAAGGCATAGTTTCCCCTCTATTAGACCTGGGCCCTCACTGCTAGTCGGCAGCCTCTGCCATTTGGGGAAATGTGCTTGAGGTCACATGGCGAACCAGGTTTGGGGCACCCATTGCCTGGCACCCAGAACCGGGACGTTAAAAAGTGGTATCCGAGGGGTTTTTTTTTATTTGACTTACTATTTGGAGCCTTCGTCAAGGATAGGATGGACCAGTAGTTGTTAATAAGTTGTGCCTAGGCATAGCTAACCCGTGTACAGGGAAAAGCCAATTTACCTCGTGTTGCAATTTTACTGATTTTGCAATTTGCAGTTGATTCGTTTTAACTGTTGGGTGATACACTTGAGATTGTGCTGTTTATACTTGATCTGTGGGTTCTATTTAGTCGCAACCCGATTAGATGAGGGTATGCCATCTCATGCATCATATCGTCACATGCTTGATATCACATTCCATGCATAGTTTCCATGCCATGTAGGGGAATTAGAATATTTCATGTTGTTGTGAGAGTTTTTGTGCTAGTAAAGAATGCTGTTGTGATAGCTGCTCTGATAAAACACTTGATGCGTGATATGTTAATTTTATTTGAGCATGTTTATAGAATGAACACCAAACATTGGTCTTTGGGGAGTATGGGCCCTCACTGACCATAAATTTGGTGGATCATTAGATGGTTATTTTTTTTATAACACAGATAAGATTTCAAACATTTATTCGTGGGGAGAATGGGCCCCCACAGGTCGGAATTTTATAATTAGGTTTTGGTTTCAGTAATTTCTGGGTTCCGGGGAAATTTCTGAGGCATACTATCCGGAAAACCCAGAATACACGCCGTGTAGGACCTCTACACGCAGTGTATGTTCTTGTGTTTAGGAAGAAAAATAAACCTTTTGAGTACACCCCGTGTACCCTGAGTACACGCCATGAAGTCTCTTTCAGTGTCACAAACCGTGTGGGTGGCGACACGAGGAAGGGAAGAGCTTGTGTAAAACACGTTGTGTACATGATCTGCACGTCGTGTAGTGTTGACCCAGAGTCTGGCCGTGTAACTAACAACATGGGTCGGTGAACTCCTTTACAGAACATGCCTTTTCAATAATGGACACACCGGGTAGTGTGACCTGGGGACTCGGTCATGTAACTATCAACACGGGTTGTTGTCACCCCTCCTGGAACACGCCGTGTACCTATGGGACACGTCATGTAGTCTTGTCCGAGTACAGACTATGTGGAATTAGCTGTGTGGAGGGGAAACAGGGTGGTGTACACGCCGTGTGTGTGTGTAACACGTCGTGTAGTTTCAAACCGAGTAGTCAGACGTGTCACAAACGACACGAGCAGTTGGAAAATAACACCATACACGTCGTGTAGATATTATACAAGCCATGTAGTTTTCATTCAATGGGAGTCGTGTGGCCTAGAAGTGTCGAAGGACCCGAGCAGGGGAAGGGGAGTCAAGTACACGCCGTGTAGATAGTATACACGCTGTGTAGTCTTGTTATGCAAATCTTGAAATGCCTTCTTTCTCTTGTTCCCTTTGTGGTTCCTTCATTTTCAGTCTTGATAAATCTTGAATCTGAGGCATGCTTTTGACCTTGTAGTGTCATGCCGCCTAGACGACCGCGCGTTGTTCGCCAGGTGAGCGGCGACGACTATACTATAGAGATGGTGGGCCATGGGCTACCAGTTAATCCACCAGTAGAGCCAGATGCGGCGCCAACTGCTATATCGAACACAGGCACGAAGGCGCAGTTCTGTGAGGGATTTATGCGGTTCATGAAGTCCATTAATGGAGCACCATAGGCTGCCACATCTATGGCCGAGCTGACACGTAACTTCCAACAGCAGCATCTGCCTAAATCGTTAAGGGATGGAGGACCACAGGCTCTGGAGTCTTGGATAGGATCGATGAAGACTATTTTTGAGCATCTGGAGACACCTCCAGAGCGGAGGGTCAAGCTCGCAACTTACATTCTACGTGATTCAACCAAGATGTGGTGGGATGTCACCACCCAGTCAGAGCATCACAGGGACATGGCCTGTGAAAATTTCCAGGCAGTCTTCTATGAATTATATTTCCCAGAGACACTGAGAGCAGATAGAGATCGAGAGTTCATGAATCTGCAATAGGTCGCTATGTCAGTGATGGACTATTCTGCTCGTTTCACAGAGCTATAGCATTTTTCACCCTTGTTGGTGGGTGATGAGACGTTGAGGGCAAAACGTTTTGAGGATGGTCTTCATTATGAAATCTGAGAATTGGTGAATGTTTTCAGGTTGCCTTCCGTACATGCTATTGTGAACAAGGATCTGATTACAGAGAGGAATATGCGGGAAGCTAGTGGTGTGGGCCAGGGCGGTTCAACATCAGATACTGGTACTATTTCTACTAGCTAGAGGAAGAGAGAGATGGACATCTCTCAGGGTGGAAGTACCAGCCATGAATCTTCTTCAGGTGGCCCAATCAGGTGCTACTAGTGTGGTATAGAGGGGCACAAGAGACCATAGTGTCCACAAGACCTAGTGGAGTGCTGAGCTTGCGGAAAGATGGGACATCATCAGCGCTTTTGCATGGCGTTTCTACCTGTGGCTAGTGACAAGGGTTCTGTGAATAATCCTCGTTCAGGAGTAGGACCAGTGGCTTCTTATCAGTCGGGGAACATGGGTCCGTCAGGGCATGTAGGCAGAGATGGTGGTCATGGCCGTGGTAGCCAGACACTAGGATCTCAAAGGCAGCAGGGCGGGACAGATCAGGGTATCCAGGCTGTGTCACAGGGCCGCGACATTGGGCAGGCATATGCAATGCAGCAAACCTAGTAGGAGCAGGATCCTAGACCTTCTACAGTCAGATGTACTATTCTATTAGATTCTGTCTTGTAATCAGTACTATTTGATACTGGTGCTACACATAGTTTCATATCTTTACCCGCTATAGAGAGCGTTGGGATCGGTGTTTCTTCTTCTTCCGATACCATGACGCTAGACACTCTGTTTGGGACTAGGACAGCTAGGGTACATTAGTGCAGGGAGTGCCCCATTGAGCTTAGTGGGTGTCACTTTCTTTGGGGCCACTATGTCTTATAGATGATGAGCTATGACGTCATTCTTGGAATGGACTGGTTGGTTCCCTATCGAGACTTTGTAGACTACTATCATCGTAGGGTGTGTTTCATGTCACCAGAGGGTAGAGAGTGTTTATACAAGGGAGAATGGGATGTTCAGGCGAGTCGAGATGGACCATATCATCATGGGCAAGGTGGAGTCATGGAACAGATTGCGAGTTTATATCTAGATGATCAGGGGACTTGTGAGACAAATTTCCCTCTAGTTGTTGATCGTTTCAAGGATGTCTTCTCGGACGAATTTTCGGGTCTACCTCCAAAGAGAGAGAGGTGTATTTCTCTACCGAGCTTGTACCGGGAGCATAACCGGTGTCCATTCCTCCTTATAGGATGGATACACCTGAACTGTACGAGCTCAAGAGGCAGTTGGAGGAGTTGCAGGCAAAGGGATTTATCCGACCCAGTACTTCTCCTTCATGTTCTCTGGTCCTTTTTGCAAAGAAGGCGATGGTACCATAATACTTTTTGTGGATTATCGGAAGCTGAATTAGTTGATGGTCAAGAACCGATATCCATTAATGAAGATTGATGATATTTTTGATCATTTTGGTGGAGGACGAGTGTTCTTGAAGATTGACTTGAGATTAGGATATCATTAGTTGCGCATTAGACCATTTTATATACCTCTCACGGCCTTCAGAATTAGGTATGGTCTATATGAGCACTTGGTTATGCCGTTCAGACTCACGAACACGCCAGCAGTTTTCATGGCTCTGATGAATCATGTGTTCCATCCATATCTTGACTCATTTCTGGTAGTAATCATGGACGACATCTTGGTGTAATCTCGCACTCGACACGACTATGCCACCCATCTTGAGATCGTATTGAGTACACTGAGAGAGCATCGACTATATGCTATGCTCTCAAAGTGACACTTTTAGAGGGACCAGATTCACTTCCTCGGTCACATTATCTTAGAGGTAGGAGTTGCAGTAGACCCAGAGAAGGTGAGAGCAGTAGTTTCCTGGGAGCAGCCTGAGAACGTGTTTGAGATACGGAGTTTCTTAGGGCTGGATGGTTACTACAGACGCCTCATACAAGGCTTCTCCCACTTAGTAGCACCGTTGACGGGTCTGACTAAGAAGGCTGTGAAGTTCGTTTGTTCGAAAGAATGCGAGACAGTCTTTCAGGACATTAAGGGAAGGTTGACATCAGCACCGATCCTGATACTCCCAGAGCAGGGGAAGAGATATACAATTTACTGTGATGCATCAAGTATTGGGCTGGGAGTAGTGTTGATGCAGGGCGACCGAGTTGTTGCGTACGGGTCATGGTAGTTGAGGCCACATGAGATGAATTACCCAACACATGATCTCGAGTTGGTTGCAGTTGTGCATGCATTGCACTGTTGGAGACATTATCTATTGGGAGAGTATTTAGTGGTTTTCACCGACCACAAAAGCCTCAAGTATATCTTTACTCAGCGTGACCTGAATCTGAGGCAGATGAGGTGGGTCGAGTACCTACAGTCCTTCGAATTTGAGCTTGCCAATACACCTGGTAAAGGTAATGCAGTAAGTGAGGCACTGAGTAGTAAGACTCAAATACAAGTGCTGCAGGAGGCTAGTGGTGAGTGGCAGCTCATGGCCTTGTTCTTTGAGATGCATCTAAAGGTGCATGATAGTCATGGGCAGTCTTATCTTTCATTTTTAGCTGTGACTTCTACCCTCCTGGAAAGAGTGAGGATGAGGAAGCTATCAGATCTGGAAGGCCTAGTTCTACGAGAGTCGGGGGCGAGTGGGGACCCTTCTCCTGGTTGGACGGTAGGCGATGAAGAGGTTTTGTGTTTCCATGGATGAGTGTGGGTTCCAGGGGATATACACGAGGAGCTGATGTGGGAGTTTAATGCTTCAGCTTGGGGCATTCATCCCGGGGTTACCATGATGTACCGAGACTTGAGACGTCAGTACTGGTGGTAGGGTATAAAGAGAGATGTAGATGGTTTTATTGCGAGGTGTTCCACCAGTCAAAAGGTGAAGGGGGAGCATCAGAGAGAAGCTGGGCTGTTGCAGTAGTTTCTTATTACCAAGTAGAAATGGGATGATGTCGCGATGGATTTCGTGACTGGATTTCTGAGGTCACCTCATGGAAATGACTCCATGTGGGTTGTCGTGGAAAGAATCACGAAGGTAGCTCAATTTCTGCCGATCAAGGAGACCTTCAGTGATGACGATCTCAGAAGGTTGTATATTCAACAGATCGTCCATCTTCCTGGGGTCCCTCTTTCTATCGTTTCAGATAGGGACACCCTCTTTACGTCTTCTTTCTGGCAGAGTTTTCAGAGGGCACTGAGTACACAGGTGCTTCTGAGCACATCATACCACACTCAGACAGATGGCCAGTCAGAGTGTATGATACAGGTGCAAGAGGACATGCTGCCTGCATGCGTCCTAGACTTTGGGGGATCTTGGGAGATGCATATACCCTCAGTCATGTTTTCCTATAAGAATAGATTTCAAGAAACTATTGAAATGGAACCATTCGAGGCTTTATATGGTAGGCCATTCCGTTCACCTTTGTGCTGGATAGAGGCAGGTGAGGCAGCTTTACTGGGGCCAGAACTCGTGTAGGAGACATCTGAGTAGGTCCAGTTGATTCAGAAGCGGATGGCTATCGTGCAGTCTCCTCGGAAATCTTATGCTAATCACCGCAGATGAACTTTGGAGTTTGTTTTTAGAGATCAGGTTTTCTTGCATGTTTCACCGAGGCTGGGACACAAACGGATCAGGAGATAGGGTAAGCATTCATCGAGGTATGTGGGGCCATTCAATATTCTAGAGAGGGTCAGGCTGGTTGCCTATCGGTTGCAGTTACCTCAGCGATACCGAGCCATGCACGACATCTTCCACGTATCTCAGTTGCGTCACTATCATTCGGACCCGTCCCACATCGTTCAACCCGAGAAGGTTGAGTTGGAGGCAGATGTGTCCTTTGAGGAGCATCCGATCCATATCGTTTACAGGAGCACTAAGGTTCTCTGAGTCTAATTAGTTCCTCCCGTATGGGTGCTATGGAATCATGGCCGAGTGTAGGACGAGACCTGGGAGTGGGAGGCCGACGTACGTGCTCAGTGGCTGGAGTTGTTCACGGCTTTATCTTCTCCACCCTTGGAAGGGCACTTCAGGGAAAAATTGCTATAAGGGGGAAAGTTTTTAAGAACCTAGTTCTTATCATCGAGGTACAGAATTCTTCTTTTCTCTTTCCTTAAGGGGTTTTGAGAAAATATGGAAAATGATGGAAAATCCTAAATTTTGGAACTACACGCCATTTACTTTTTCACACGCCATGTACTTTTGGACGTATGGGATGAGTACCCGGGGCGTGTAGCCTTGTCGGTGAAGAAGGGTGTAGGAACCAACTACACGCTGTGTAGTGGTCCTTTACACTCCATGTAGTCAGTCGGCATGCCAAAACAGTAATGCGGTGGAGCAGCCGCCAGCTGGGCGACAGTACACACCGTGTAGTCGGGAGTACATGCCATGTACACATGTCGGCGGATGAAAAGTGTTGTGGTGCCGCCAGAGGAACAGTTAAATGAAGGAATTACATGCCTTGTACTTGGAAGTACATGTCGTGAAATTTGTTTTTTTCGCTTAAAACGGGTTGTAGCCTCCCCTGTTCACAGGGAGGGATTAGAAAGGGAAGAGAACTCGGGGGAGGATGGCCGAACCTTCGGAGATCCGCCAGGCGCACATCTGGAATCTGATTCCACTTCAGATGATCTTTTTGGGACCGCACGGTTAAGCCCTCTCTTATCCTGGTGTGGTCCTTACCAATTATTCCACTATAAGGAGTTATTTGAGGTTGAATGAATGTTTTCTTACCTCATATCTACGCCGTTATTTAGTGTTTCTGGGATCTGGGATTGTGTATACGACTCATTGACATATAATGTAGGTGTCCTGGTGTTTGTTTTTCCAACTGCCCTGTGTTTTGTGCATTTTTGTGCCACGAACCCATGTTGGGGTGTCGTGTGGCTGAGGCCGTTGGTATATTAAACACCAAGAACTGAATAGATTAATTAAATATGATATTAAAATGCTGGTTGGGATCGTTTCTTGGATCCGAAACCACCCCGGGGGTGTGTTCCACTGGTTAGCCGTTTGGCCAGGAAACCCGAGGGTATGCCATTAAATGTAGTAATTGTAGAATTGACTTGAGAGGAATTGGCTGTTTACTACTTGTTTACATGTTGGGCATGGCCTGATTACCTGTTTATCCTGAGGGCATCGTTGTGATTAGCCTGTGGGCGCTACACTGTAATAGCCTGAGTGTGTGACTGTATTAGCCTGAGGGCAACTTACTATTTCACTTGAGGGAAACCTTTCGTGCCTGAGGGCATGAATTCTGTGCCCGAGGGAGACACTTCCTACTCCTGAGGGCAACTTCTGTTACGCCTGAGGGATATATCTACGAGTTGGTTTCTTCTTACCTGAGGGTAACGTTTTGTTTGTCTGAGGACATGGACTGATTACTTAGAAATGCACTATGGTGTTTTCTAATATTTAAAGAATTTAATGAATAATTAAATGGCAATTTAACTGTTAAGTTAGTTACCTTTCAGTACATCTTACTTTATTGAATTTTACTAATTAACACTTTTGTTGCATGCTTACACGTAGTTGGGTAGGAGCCTTTGGTGGGTGCCTACTAAGAAATATTTCTCACACCCTGTTTGGGTCATTATTCTCGGCCCAAACAGATTACATTTTTGTAGGTGCGGATAGGGGAAGGAGTCCCCATACAGGTACTTGACTGTTTCTGAGGAGTAGGAGGGCATGGGACCGAGCATAGGCTCGCGATACCACTGCCAGCTATTTTGATTTGTTTTTTTGTACTCTAAATTCTATTGTACTGTATTGATGTATAACATGTTCTAGCTGTTTTCTTGGAACTAGGGAAATGTAGCATCATTATTTATATACTGTTGGTTATATTCACTGCAGTTATTTATCTCAGTTGTGTATGGTTTACTGTTTCCGCTATTCATTGTATGTTTTATTTCATTCCACTTCACTACACTTTGACAAATGGGGGAATAGATTACCCACTATCAGACCTGGGACCTCACTGGTAGTCATCAGCCTCTTGCGTTTGGGGAAATTCTCTTGAGGTCACATGGCGAACCGAGTTCGGGGAACCCGTTGCATGGCACCCATCACCGGGACGTTACATGTATATTGATTTCTAATTTAATATTTTCAAAAATATTTTTGTTATTAATATTTTTGGATCGCATATTAAATCACTATAAGAAATGATGTGATATTTGGAAGTTTGCATTCATACAGAATAGGTTGTTTTAGCCAATAACAGAAATAGGTATGGGAGTGGACTAATTTTGTATGAGTTAATTTTATTTCCTTGTTCCATTTAATATTGTTAATTTTTTTCATTCAGTATTATGTTCATGTTAAATTGTATTGGATTTCTGTTTGTTAGTAATACAAGGGTATAGATAGATGGTAATAGGTTTTCATGGTTGTGATCTTATTGTTATTCAGTGTTTTAAAATGTATGGATAAATTATTTTTCTCGGTAGTATGTGATATTTTATTTTTTATGAGATGTAGTTGTTTCTAACTAATTATATATAAGATAAATTATTTATGAAATGTTTTTAGTGGAAATAACATAGTAAATGAATAATCGGTATTAAACAATTTTGTAAAAGTGAATGTATAATGAAGATTAGAAGGAAATATATATGATATATTTTTTGAATTATGGTATGAAGCGATAATGGTAGTGTTACTTTCTCATTTTTTTCACATTACAATAGTGTCGTTAGAGTGTTCTTAGAAAAAACTACATTATTAAATGTATACAATTTGATATATATACATGTGTTTATTCTTACTACAATTGTGTTGATACATCAATATTCACTATTTACACTGTAATTTCCTCAGAATATAGTTCATTTCAAAAGGTTATAATAGTTACTAGATATAATGATAACCATGAGTTACAATGAATGTAATCTAAAATATATATGTCTAATAGACTAGATTCATCATAGTAATGGGACACAGATGACTTCTCACTATCAGGTGCTGGGGTATCATATTCATTGAGACTTTGTCTCATGAAGTTCTCACTGGGTGATACCGATTAAATGATATCACAACGAATTAACCTCCAATAGGAACACCACAAGATGATTGTGTCATTATTCCATCCTATATACAAACATTTGTATTAGATTATACACTTTATATCATTATAAATGTGTACCATTTGATACCATACTTTGATGAATGGAGAAAACATTAATATTGATATCGTGGTGAGGTATCTTGTGTTGGGTGTGTCATTGGTGGTATGGCATTGGCTGAATGATCAAGATATAACTTTTCTCATTCGAGTTGAGGAATATATATATTTTGGGACCATATAAACTGCTCTTGGTCAATATGTTTGACTATATAGTATAGAGAAAAGGACTAAGAGTTTCACACACTATGTGTATTTATACATTCCTCACATTCTAATGGATAAGAGTTTAGGACATTGTATGACCCATATATAGGGGCCAATGAATTTATGAGTATAATAAATCAAAAGTGAAAATTATTTAATTTTTTTTTCAAATTTAGAATCATATTGGTTGTATTTATTTCTAAAGTAATTCACAGGTTTATTTATTATAAAATTAAAGATGATAAAATTTCATTTTTCCATAAAATATAGGATGTTCAAGGATTATTAAATTAAATGGGAAACTTATGGGTCATTTTAATGGTTATTGTTATGTAACATAACAGTATATAATATTTTAAGTGAGTGATAAAATATTTTTCACATTTATTATAATCTTATTAAGTCATACATGTTCTTAATGGACTAAAAGGAAGGTTGTTACTTCCCAGGGAAAAAGTGAAATTTTGGAAGGTATAACCTAGGTATAAAAACACATTTTAGCCTCTTGAATAGTGAGATACAGTATTTAGGATATATTTTTGATAGAACCTCTCATATCCACTCCATTAAAGTTCTTAGAGATTTATTTTTATAAAAGTTATTGTAAGATCATTCCCGTATTATGAATCAATTCTGCATTCTTCACACGATTGAAGGGATGTCGTAATTCTCTTCAATTTCCCATGCTAGAACACGTGAAACATATATTTATTATCTATTAGTTTTTATAGACATTTTTATGATCTTGAGGATTCTTTTCTAGATCCCACTGATCCATGACATGATGACAAGGATGGAGTCAAACTTGTAACCTCAAAAGAATAGTGTATCATTACACATTCATTTGCTATTATTTATCATTCTTTAAGTTAATTACATGCAATTAAATAAGGAATATAGAAAAGGGGGTTTTTGGATTCAGTGTTTTTAACAAAAATAAAAACCCAAAAATATTTAAATTGAGTATTTTTTCATGCTTCTTCTATGCCCAGAGTTTATTCAGGTAGTTTTTTGTAAGGTATTTTCTACTACAAATAACAACTTGGTGAGATGGACCAATTTATTATTGATTGGAAACTATATAGTTAATTTTTTCCCTTTCTCATATACTTTTTTTGGTGATGAATTAATTATATTTCTTAATTCCATATTATATGATCAGGTTTTATCATATTTTTAATCCAATGTTTTTTGAAATACTTTAATTTAATCTTTTTTTATCTTTTTATGTTTTTGGTTCTCTTGGATTATATTGAGTTTCAATATTTTTTTGGTTAATGGGTTTGGTGTGTTAAATTTTTTTTATGAAATTGTTCTGTTTTTTGGTTATTACAATGGTTTTGGTTTAGAGGGGTAATTTTGAATGTGTGGTAGAAAATATATATTTTTATGGAAAGTATACAGGTAACCCTAATTTTTATCATGAAATACTTATTATTTGATTCTTATCCTAGATTTTTTCAATTTGAAACATATATACAGTAGAAAATATATTTATTATATATGCTCTTTTATTTTTTAATTTTTTCCTATTAAGAACTATAAAGATAACTCTCAAATTGATATACCCTATGCCGAATATACATGTGATGCATTTTTACTTATTATAAGTGAATATGTTGGTATATATTCTAGAATGTTAGAGGATATAATGTCATTACCTTCTACAAATCCTAATTAACAGTTTTTTCAATGTCATATTCCTTAGAATCATGTTTTACAGTTCATATGTAATCCCTATGGAATATATAAGAAAATGAATAAAAATAATTTTAACTCAAGTTATTCCACAAAAGGTTATCATTAAATTATACATTTTCAAAGATGCAAAAATGTTATATTTTATATTGAATTCATATGATCTTTGTATGTATGTATATAGCATGAACTCATACGTTATGTAACATACGTGTCGATGAATGAGTACTCAGATGTGTCCCAAGAGAATATTTAAAAAGTTAGTATCATTAAGAATAGTGTGAAACCTTTATGAAATACTTTTCAGATTCTCTTCACCATAATGATGCTTTCTTCCAGCATCTCCCTTTACATTGATTGGAACTAGCATATTGTGGGTATAAATAAGGGTCATACCAATTCAATGGGTGATTCAATTTCAACCCATGGATACACGACAATGGAGGGAGTCCATTGGATTTTTAAGGGATCTTTATCAAGCTTATTAATGGAGATGGAGGCTTCACCATCTATAGTGTTAGGTACATAAAACTTGTTATCCTTTTATATTTACACTTATTTTTGGATCCTTGAGTATTTTACAGTTTTAATGTGGTTTTTAATTAGGTTTTCCATGTTTCTGAAGTGTTAATTGATCCCTAGAAACACAAAAAATATATCTGAGTCGTGTCATATATTTTGTCTCATGAGATAATATTGAAAAATAAAGAATTTGTACGACTCATGGATATTTTATATTCTATTTTAAAATGGTATAAAATTATCACCGCGATTATCCATATTACATGCGATATAATTGGTTGTGATATGGTTGCATCATAAAATATTGGATATTTTTGGCGGTGACAAGGAATGTTACTTTATAATTTCACTATATCATAACATATGAAATAAGATATTGTAGTGAATATTTCATCAGAAATGTTATCCACCATAAAATATGAGAGATAATCAAGCATGTTTTGTGTTATAATATAAGGATCTTATTAAATATTATATACATAGAATATTTTATTTTTCTAAATTTTAATTATGAACTAAATTATATAATATATAATTTAATAAATAAATTAAACATAAATTTTATGATATTAATTTAATTTATAAACGGTATATAATGTAACTAATTATAAATAATATCAAATTAATAATTAAATATGTATCAATAATTTATTAAAAAAATATTCAAAAAATAGTAATTATTTTTTAAAATATTATTTAAATTATATGAAATGAATTTTAATTATTATATGAATTGTTTCCATGAAAATTATAAGGGAAATTGATAAATTATTTCAAAATTTAAAAATAATGAAAAATTAAAAAAGATTTTATATATAGTATTATAAATTGTTTGTAATAATTAATTTGAATTATTGAAATTAAAAGTTCCACATTTCAGAAATTATTTAAGCTATGTTAACATATGTTCTGAAAAAATTGATATGATTAAGGCTAAAATATTATATGTGTGATATAGTGGATATATATAATATATATAAATAGTTTTAGTATATATATATATATACTTTTTATATATCAATTATCAAATATTTAGTTAAAATTCTATATAATTAATAATATGAAGGATCTCATATTAGATTTAAATATAAAGGGATTATATTTATTTAATTATTGAATTTATAAAACTAATGAATAAATTATGAAATGGTTATAATTTTTATATAGGAATTTTTCATAAATGATTTATATAATTTTTAAATACAATATTTAATTAATTATTTAATTTATTATCAACTTTATTCTTAAATATAATTATTATATTTTGTATATATGAATGATTTATATTAATATTTTAAAACATTTTTATAAATTTCCATCCATCTATAAAACAATTAATTCAATATATATGACGATTTATTCTGTAACCTTTGAGATTGAATTTGGATTGTATAAGATTATGATATTAATTTTAAATATTAATTATTGTTTATATATAAGGTGATAGAATTATGATGGAATGTAAGGATATCTCAATTAATTCATCCTTGTGTAGAGGGGCTTTGAGATGGGTACTCACTAGTATAGAGGCTTGTGCACTATATTTAATAATGGGGTTCTGTTATCTATTTCTCTATGATTACATTTTTTTCACTAGTTTTAGTATCATTTTAATTAATTGGTGACATCCTAAATTTCAATAATTTAATTTTGAAATATTAATCCTAGATTCAAGTAATGTTATTTTAATTTTAATATTAATTTTCATTAGTTCATATATAATCATCCTTAAATTTCTTGTTTGGATGAATTGTTAACATGTAATTGAGATAATCTCTATTATATGTGGATAGTTATCTTATATAATGAGGGATAGAGAGTAGAAATATGTTACCATTAATTTATTTCTATGATTATTGATGAAAATTATATTCTATTAAGAAATGGTTTGGATCTTAATAAAATATTATTCTTTCATTTTAATATGATTAAGAGCTCTACTGAGGAGGAAAATATTAATAAATTTAGTGAATTAGCCTCATATTTTCCTTTTGTTTTAGGATTCAAAATTAATTCATCTAGTTTAGTGGATTTCCTCAACCGAGGGGTTATTACCAATAAAATAGAATCAATGAACATGAATATAAGATTTTGGTATGTAGAAATACTTTTCAACCAATTGATAATACTAACGCATGAGTGAGAGAGGTAATTTCATCTGAATTTATCTTTTAGAATTGATCTTGAACCAATATTTTAATATATTATTTACATTATAAAGAGTTATATTCAATTTTAAAGGATCCAAATTCATTATAGAGAAATTATGTTATTAATAGAATCCAAAAACCCTTAGGCCCACTCTTCCTCCTCCTAGGATAATTTTGGACATCATTATTAATAATTTCTATTATTAATTAATGATTATGATTTTGAAAAAATTTCATATTTTGGAAATCCATAGTGAAGTAAATATTCTTTGTTGTAGGAAATGATTTTAGAGTCATCTGTAAGGAGGAACAATTGAATTAGGAGTTTCAATATTTTATTTATTTACTCAGTCTTCTATCATCTGAATTTTTTTGAAACTTTTTTCACATATGATGTGTGTTTTTTAACTATTTGAAGGACTTATATTTCTTGACTAGAACATTTAATACCCAATAAAGATGTTTGGACTCACAAGAGCTAGTATAATAGGATATATAAATAGATTAGGACATTTTTACTAATCAATGGTTATACATGGATAAATGATGTAACACAGCTATACTCAAATGCTTTTATTACCTGATCCCTCATATTGAATAATATAAATAATAATTAACAATCAATATGGAGTGAAACATTTTAAATCAGGGATATCCATCATAATATTGGTAACCACCAATCATTATTCACCATATGATATTATCTAACAATTTTGAGAATAATCCCAATCTAAGTCAGATGATATAGGACATGGGGATGTATATTAGACTATACATTGAGAAGGTAGATGTCCTATTATAAAATATTCTTGATAGATAAGGTACATTCATACACAATGGTATTTTATCTGATAATATATGACTATTAGTTTTTCCATTCTAATCTAGGATGAATCTAATGATTTTATGATTATTCAATATAATTGAATCAATGAAAAACATGAGAGGATATCTCTAAATTAATTATAGACAAATATTTTCCACCTTAAAAATCATGGAATCTCATGAGTGACCTCAAAAAAATTTCCCATGTAGGAAAAGAATCATCATTAAAAGAATGATACAGACTCAAGGATCTACTGATGAAGATTCCACACCATGTAATCAATGTTTGTTTATATATTATGACATTTTAATATTTATTATACTACACATCTCATGTTTGGGTCACTTCTTCAAAAAATATAGGAATAATAATAAGGATTATTGATGTTGGATGGTATTTACTCAATGAAATTTCACACAATTATATCATTTGGAAGATTTATAGAGGTACCTTGAGTTGAGGAATATACCCTATAGATGATTCCACATTCATGTTATCATAGGTGGGAGGACCTAAAAAATAAGATAGACAATTACCTAAATTATAATCCAAATAACCATCTTTACCAAGACACTAACATTTTGTTGAATACTGTGTGTTTTTTTGGAAAACATGATTTATAAGAGTGAAAGAAAGAAGAATAAGACAAAAAACCACTAAATTTTATCAATATCAATTATAAATAGATCCAAAAATTGTTAAAAACACTTTTAATCGTAAAATTCCATTTTATAACCAATCATAATAATGTCATGTGTTAAAGTAGAACAAAGTAGGAAATAATTAATAAAAATGAAAGCAAAACATGGACACCCACCTCACCTAGATCATTAATTATTGATTCATAAATTTATACTCCCTCAAGATTATTTATTCTATCCATAAAAAAATTCAGTAGAAAAAATTCTAGTCCCATCCAAAACAATCTTCTCAACCCAAAAAATCAACTATAGAGGATATGATTAATGATTTATTTAAAAATCCGATCATTGGAAGACTACCAAAGATAAAAACTTTATGAATTAAAACTCTCACTCCAAAACCCTAAGCTTCAAGTGGGTGATATTCTCAATCAATTTCAGATTATTTTCTCGGTACAGTATCAGGTAAAAATAAAACACACTCAATGAAGGAGGTGAATGATATGATGTTATAGAGTTAATTTGAGATGGAATAAAGAAAGATAAACAAGTATTAGAATAAGGGTAAAAATAATAAACTAAAAATGTGTAAATATGATGCGTACAAATAGAAAAAAATGGAGGAAAAAGTTGGAAAATAAATTGACATCAATGAAGAAAATATTATTGATAATAATAGAGATGATAAATAATGATGAGAAAAGCCTCAGGTTCTAGAAGAAGTAAAAGATGAAGTGTGTAAGATTCCAACACACTATAGACCCACTATACCATTACCAATGAGGATGATACAAGGGAATTTGGATTCTCAGTGCATAAGGTTTCTGGATATTTTTAAATATCATCATATTAATTTTTCATTTTCTTATGCAATTATAGAAACTATTTATTTTTAAAATTTTATAAATTTTATATTTTCAAATGAAATAAATTTGTAAGATTTTTATTTCATATTCATTAGTTAATAATACTCAATAAACATCCAATAATAGATTCCTCTAAATAACAGTTATCCATAGATCTTTTTAACTCCATGTATAAGTAGAATTTATTTGTTTTAAAAGGCACATTGTGACATGGGTATAAGAATAAATATAAAAACATTTAGTGTACCTTTAAAGAAAGGATTAGATAAACTAAATCTGATAAGAGTTTCCCACTATTTTGTTGACCGAACGTTCAAATATCTCAAGGTTCCCTAGAACATGTTCTCATTAATGAAAGGAAATTTATTTTCCCAGCTGATTTCTTAATCTTATAAGTGATGGAAAAAAGGGTATGTTCCCATAATCTTGGGATGACTATCCCTACCCACTTATAATTTTATGATAATCATAAAATAAGTAATAATTATCTACATATTTAGTGATGATAAATAATTTTTGACCTCATGAAATCTATTAAGTAATGGGAATTTATAACACCATGATATGTTAAAAGAATAATATTATATTAGATATAATGTCGGACACGAAACACCAAGAATATAAGGGAATATAAAACCCTACTACCATATGATGTATTTGTTTTTAAATAAATTTAATATTATCAACATATTTAATTACAAGAAACATTAATTTTAGATTCAGTTACATTCAAAAAATAATTATTTGATAGCTTTCACTATACAGAAGACTAAGTTGTATAGAACAACAATATGATATTAATATTATTATGTAATATAATAGTTGTTTCCAAGATATTAGAATGGTGCATATAAATATGATTAGAAAATTATAAAAAAATTATAGTTTATACCGGCTTATTAGTTATTTATATATTGGTAATAAAATAATAACCATTTGAATAAAAAAAGTATTCTAATAAATTTTATTTTTATAAAAACAGAATCAGTCATTCATTCTGCACATAATTAAAAATTTAGTTTCACCCATTTTAGATGATTTATTTGATAAATATAAATTAATTTTTTAAAATATAAATTCAAAATTATCTTAGGGATATAATTTGAATTTTTTCTCAATAAGTTTCATTTTTTTGATTAATAGTGAAAAATAATGAATTTTAATTGGAAAATTCCTTTTTGTTTAAAAAATATTAATCGTAAAATTATATTTTTAATTGGGTTTAAAGTAAAATTAGAAAAAATTTATATCTATTAACCAAATTTTGGTGATTATAATCAATTTTATATTAAATTTATATATAAAAAATTGCAAACTTTTTCACATTTTCACTTTAAAAACTCACTTTCTAGTCACATCTATGAGATTAATATTAATTTAATATTTACATGTCCTTGAATTGAATTTGAAAAATGGATTAAATATTTTAAGATATCTTAATATATAATTTTTAATAATTTGAAATAAATTTTGACCAAAACTTATAGTGAATGTAGTAAAAATTAATTATCACGGTTAATGTAAAATTGTATTTATTTGGGGTTACACTAAAAATATAAGGCATAAAATGTACTATAAACTTTTCTAAAAACATTCTGATATACATATTTAGATAATTAAAAATAATTTTGTTGATAATGGTCTATTTAAAACAATTTTTGAAAATTATAAATGTGGGACCACTCAATTTGTTTTAAAAAATACCAAGTGAGTCATCTCCCAAACTTATAAAATACTACCCCTCTCCTCCCTTATTTACATCTCTAAAACATTTTGGTTAAGCCAATAAAAACCCATATAAATCACAAAACTCTATCCAATAATCCTATAATACTCATTTTTTTCATAAACCCATCCATTTATAGATTTTGTGTGAACATAAGGAAGATAACTGAAGAAGAGGTAACATTCTTCGACAAGCGTCTTTATTTTATTTCCACCTCCACACCTTTAATTATTATTATCCCATGATGATATTATAAAATAATTATCTTAAATATAATAATATTTTTTTATGTTATGTTAACAAACTACAACAACACATACTTTCATCAAATGGGTTGAGAAAACATCGTTTGTGTGTACGACGGTCTACCACCTCACGAATCGACGCCCTTCATTTTCCCATGACCACATTTCACCATTGGTTATAATGATTGATCTGAATTGTATATATAATATTTATAAAATAATTATACCTATTGAGTCACTATATAATTTAATTTTTTACCTTCAATTAATTAGGATATACAATAATTTCGATCATGTGTACGACAGACTACCTCCACGCGAGGCGATGTAGTTTATCTTTAAATAACGTCTCACAAGGAAGGTGATAAAGATAAAGTTTTTTTTATAATGAAATAAAAATGATATCAATAAAACATCTAGTTTTTTGAAATATAATATAAATATATATCATTCTATTTCTCCCTTTTCACTTATGTGATGATGATAACATCATTCATGTATGTGTGGAATAATTCCCCCACGAAGCGCTGTGACTCTCTATTCATCAGCACACCATGAATTTGATTAATAAATATAATTAAATATTTAATATGTTTTTTATTTAATTATTATTATTTAGATTATATAAATATATAATATTAGCAAGAAACAAAGTATTAATGACCAAGAACTAATTATAAAATAAGGAAATTAACACCAAAACAATGATAATAATGAGATATTATTATCCAACTGGTGATAAGATGATATAAGAGGATCATATATGATATGATAAATAAGATATTGGTTATTATATAATTTAAAAAATTATGAAAAAAAATTATGTAACAGGTTAAATAATGTTCGACCAAAAACAAGTTTAAGGTATGATATTTCGTCTCAGTTTATTTTCATTGAGGTATGTTGAAAATTAATGTACCTAATTTATTTTATATGGTGTATATATTTGCCGTTGACGTAAATTATCATGAATAAATAATTATTTTTGTTATTTTATGTTTCAATTTTAATTATTTTATCTATGGTGATTTGAATTATGATTTACCAAGTGGTAAATAATTTCATTCCTTATTTATATTTCATTAGGTTATATTACTCCCTCATTTTTGTTAATATACTAATATTAAGTGCATAATGAATTTTGAATATCATATGTTTTATTATCAATTATTTCATGAGGGTTTATAGTTGGTACACATAATGTATTCATTCGTTAAACCTCACTTCAATGTTATGATATTTGGAATGGTTTTCATAACAATCTCATTTTATTTAGGGTTATTTTTTTGATTATTTTAAATTTAAGAAAATTATTTTATAATTGATTAATAAAACCTTAAATTTTATTATCTTTATTTATTAATGATATTATATTAGTAATAGAACAATTTCCCCAATATTTGGTTCAAAAAATAATTGATAATAAGTTTTTAAGAAAAATTGACTCCATTTATCTCTTCATTTAGAAATATAATTTATACCAAAACCATGTTTATAAAAAACAATTCAATTTTTTTAACTTTTAACTCTGATTTATGAATTTTTTTAAAATGTTTTGAGTGGATTATTTAGGTCATTATAAAAATAATAAACTTTTATTTATTAATAAAAATGTGAAAGGAAAATTTATTTCGACATGTATGACTAGTGCAGAATTTCCATTGCCATGACCTATTTTTTTTAAAACATTATTTATAAGTTTTCATGTTTATTTTTCAAATATAATTATTGGGATAATGTTTTATGTTTTAAAAACTGAATTTCAAAATGAAAAAGTTATTTTCCTCATGAATTTTTTTATTATATTTTTATTTATATTATTTAATGAATACAATATTTTTATCATTACACTAATTCGTATATGTTGTACTGATACCATCATTTTTATTCCTCTTAATGGTTTATGATCATTTTGAACATGTAATGTATTGAATTTAAATTTCTTTAATCATTTTAGTAGTCATTAACTTCCCCCATTAATTATTCACATTCCTTTTATCGTTTTTTTTCAAATTTCACCTAAATATACATATTATTTATGATAGATATGTTTACTTATTAAACCCTATATCATTTTTAAATAATGGTTTTCTCTTTAAAAGGTATTTATTTGGATTGGATAATACTGATAAATTCTCATTATTTACTCAGTAAGTATATTTGATGGGAAGTCTTATTGTTAATGAATTAAATTAGTTAAATGATATATAAGGAATGATTTGGTCATGAAATACATAAATATGAGACTATTTAATGAATCCCCCTCAATGCATCAGATGTCCCATGGAATAAAATCATTTGGCTAAAAACCCATCATGTTTGTAAATAATTAGTTTTAATCTATATAGAGTATAAATCTTAATAGTAAGTGTCTTGTGAATGGTTATGAACTAAAATCAGATGTGTTTTTACCTAACATGTTTTACCTTATCTTGAGGATAGATCTTGATGGAAGTATTTTCATGTTCCTAGGAAACATGAAATTAAATAATTAAGCATTCCCTTCATTCATATTCAATTATCATTATCAATTATCTTTTATATATGATATTATCTATATATTCATTTCATTCTTATTTTATTAACAAAATGGAATGTGTTATAGTTTTTTACCTTTACATATTAATTCTAACTAATATCAACATGATAGTCAAGTTATTTAAATATAATGTGTGTTCTATTATCTACCTTTCCTTATTTATTATGTTTATTGATTTGTGATAGCTTCTATTTTCTTTAACCTTTACTGATAATTTCATCTCACTCTTATTTTTTTTATTTCGATAGGATATGAAGATGTATTATTAGATTGATTGACAATGTTTTACAGCTTTTAATTTTGATATTCTTTATTTTCTTTTCCCAAAGTAAAATGAGTACCATGTATATAATCTGGTTCTCCAAAACTACTAAAATTTTAAGTCTTTTTGGAAGAAATTCTTGTATCTTTTAAATTTTAATGAAGAAGGCATCGTGTCGGGGATACTAGAGTCAGAGTTTCTAAAATTTTTATTAATTGGATTTTAGTATAAACCTTGAGATATAGATTGTGGAAAATAAAAATTATGTATCATACACATATAATAAATTTTTTAGGATAAAAATAGAAGAACATACTAAAGATTTGTTAAGTTAGATATGATGTGTTTTTTCCTTAAATAATATCCTAGTCTAGATACTAAAAGTGGACATGGTTCTATAACATATGTACATAGGGGTAAAATATCTAAAATGGGTACATTTATATTGACATGAACTTCAACTAGTTCATTAAAAAGTTCCTTACTATGTAACTAGTTTAGCACTAACAGGGGATATCTTAGGCTAATTACAAATTTAATTACCAATAATTATGCAGGATTTGAATATATGACATCAATTAATGACCTAGATTAACCCTTACACAGAGGAATAAAATATATTGAAATAATTTTTTAAATTATTTATGTATTGGGGTTCAAGAATTAAAATTTGGAAGTATATTTTTGACAAATTCTATTTTCAAATGACTATCACGAAACATCTAATGATTGTGTTATATTTTATAAGTATATGTGTATTTATTAACATAAGTTGTTTTGATTCCATCACAATATTATGATTTTAAGATTGATCAAAAGTTTTATGTATTAAAAACCATTTTTTAGGTTTTATGTGATGGGAGTCTAAAAATATTAATAATATTTTGGGAGAAATTTATTTCTATTATTTAGTGATAAAGTAATTAAGGATTAATTCCATCACATTTTATATAAAAAATATTAAAGGTATTGATAACTACTATGGTTGATATTATTATTAATGAAATTATCATTATAGTCAAATAAGATTATTTGAATATTTTTTGAGAAAGTTGTATTAAAAACCATAAAAATGGCTATTTGATTATTAGTTTTATTTCAAGGATTTCCATCATATTTGTTGGGAATTTTATTGGAATTATATTAATAAAATTATAGAAAAAAGGAGAACTCGTATGATAGGTGATAATTCATTGTGTCAAATAAGTGCATAGGGCTTTAATACATGAAAGAGGGATGATAATGGTTTAACATGTACTAATATAAGATGTGTTGTCCATGTCAATGTGTCATTGTTTTTAGAGAAATGATTTTACGAGTAAATATTTATGATAAATGGGTGGTTTTTAAAGAGACTTTTAGATATTATTGTATTATATTGAATAAATTGTGATAACCATGTAAAATTCGTAGAATAGTTAGAAAAAAATGTACTGTCTTGTCAGTATTTTTGGGATCATAAGATTCGTTAAAAGGGAATTTTATTGTTTAAGGAAACAATCATTTTTATATATTCATTTCTTAAAATAAGTGAAAAATTGGAAATTTATCAACATTTAAAAAATGATAAATTATACATATGAAATTGAAATATATCAATTTATTATATTTCCTTATATTCTATTAAAATATGTAATTCATTTAATTTAGGAAAAGGATCATGAAATTAAAATGTTATCCTATTGAATTCATATCCAATGAACCAGATGGTCTTTTAAATCATCATAGATTTATTGTGTTGATTCCCTTAACATTAATTTGATTATTAAAATTATTGTGATCAATTATCCCATTAACTCTCTATAATTATTTATGCATTTCACTTATTTCCACATATTCTTCTAATTAGAAACCTAGTTATGTGTTATTCTATATGACCTTAAAACATCTCTTTTTTCTCATATTAATATTATATGTTATTAATTTTTTTTTCAATGTAGGTTTTTTCAATTAAGGTGTTTTAAAATATCAAAACCTTTATTACCTATAACATGTTCAAATTTTCAGGATTAAATTTATTTATATTAGGGAGAATGTAACACCCTATTATTTTAAAATGGTATTGTATTTGATAGTGTGTATGACACACAACAATAAGAGTAGAAAGAAATATTACTCTCTGAGACTTAAAGATATATTTATATTTAAATAAATTCAATCAAGTAAATTGATTTCATTACATGAAACACAAATTTTATATATTTTTACATGATACAACAAGTTTATTTGATAACATGAATTGTACACACAACCAAGTTTTACCGAACAACAATATATTATAAATATTATTATTTTATGTAAAAGTTTTTACCTATATTTTGGAATTATGTTTATTAATAAAATTAATAAATTTGTTAAAATATATATTTTACATATTGTTTTTAGTTATCTATTAATTTTATATAAAATAAGAACAATTTGAATGAGAAATATTTTTTATTGAAAAACCTTATTTTCCTAAAAAGTGGATTGGTTGGGATTTGGTCAAATAATTTAAAATTAATTTCTATACATTTTAGAAAATTTATTTGAATTTTTTTTTGATTTTAAATTATAAAAACTAGCATAGGGTTACTTTTTTGGATTTTTCTAAGATGTTTTATTTTGTTATGAACAGTGAAAATGCTAATTTTTTATTGAAAAATGAATTTCAGTTTAAATAATTTATATTCTTAAATTATATATTTAATTTTATTTAACGTAAAATTATTTAAATTTGATATCCATAAATACAATTTATTTCATTGGAATCATTTTCCTATTGATTTTTGAGATAAAAATATTTTAATTTTTTGAACATTTTAACAATAAAAACCCACCTTCTCATCACTTCTCTAGGATTAATTTTAAATTACAATTTTCCAATTATGTGAAATGAATTTTAAAAAAATGAATCTATATTTAGAATCAGTGTAATTTATAAATACTAATAATTTTATTATAATTTTTTTTCCAAAATGAATAGTGAAAGCATTATAAATAATTTACCACGATTAAGATAAAAATTGATTAACTAAAGTGGTAAAATAACAAATAATTAGTATAATAACCAATAAAATTGTACATAAAATATTTGATGTAAATATATAAACCATTCTGAAAAAAATGTTAAAAAATATTTCATTTTGTACCCTTATGAAATTGAAAAATATGGGAGCACTCACTTCTTTTCAAAAATACCATGTGTTTTTCTCCCCCACTTATAAAATGCCACCCCTCTCCTCTCTTATTCACAACTCCAAATCACATTTGATCAGAAAATGACTAACCTAATCACATCCAAAATTATCTAAACCAATCGTAGAATCCTTATTCTGTGTATAAATCCATCTTTTGAAGGATTTAGTTCAAACGTAAGGAAGATACCAAAAGGAGATGTAACACTGTTCAATTAGCATCATTATTTTATTTCTTCCCCCCATCCTATTAAACTATTAATAAAAAATGTCAAAATAATAACCTAAGTATCCTAAATATAATGATATGTATTTATTTTAAGGCTATTACCTAAAAACACAAAAACAACCATCAAATGGGTTAGTAAGTCATCATTCGTGTGTACGACAGATTACCAACATAGAAATTGATTTAGTTCTTTTTCCCATTACATATATTCATGGTTTGGTATGATGATGGATATAAAAATTATATATGATATTTTTAATATAATTATAACACTATAGATAATATATCATATAGGTATTTTTACATTCCATGCAGTAAGAGGTATGATAATGTCGCTCGTGTGTATGGTGGACTACCGCCTCGAAAAATGATGTGATTCATCATTAACTAAAAAATTACATGGAAGGTGATAAAGATAAATTTAATAATATAAATGAAATAAATATGATATTAATGAAATAATTATAATTTTTTGAGTATAATATATATATCAATTTATTATTACTCTTCACTCTTGCGACGATGATAACTTCATTCATGTATATGTAGACTACCGCCTTCAAGAAGCAATTTGACTCTATTTTCATCACCACCAAAAACTAGATGACATATAAGTTTAATTAATTAAGGTATATGATAATTATGTAATCATTATTATAATATAGATTATATAACTATATATTATGCACAAGAATAAGATCATTCATGACATAGAATGAAAGATAAAACAAGGAAATTAACACCCAAAATAAAAAAAACAATTAAATATTATGATCAAAAGGGTGATAAGATAATACAATATGGTCAAATATGATATGTTATTTATAATTATTTATTGGTATAAGTTAATAAAATTCTTGAATCCATTATATATATGTTTAAATAAAATTTAACCAAACTAGGGAGTAAGGTACTAGATTTCATTTCAATTTTATTTCATTGAGTAATATCGTAATATTATACACCAAATTTATTTTATATGGAATATATAATTATCCGTTGATGTGTAATATTATAAATAATTAATTATTCATTGTATTGAAGTTTTAATTTGAATTATTTTATCTAAGGGGATTTTAATTAAGAGTTACCTAGTGGTATAGAATTTTATAACTCAATTTATTTTCATTAGGTTATATTATTTCCTCATTTTTGTTAATTTTATATAATGATGTGTAGAATGAATTTTTTACTATATTTTTTTAATTTAATTTATTTGTGGATTTATAGGTGATACACATAATAGATTCATTATTTTATTCACACTTTAATGTAATGATCTTTTTAAAAGATTACTTTACAATCTCATTTTAATCAGGAATGTTTATTCTTGAATTCAATTCAATAAAATTATTTGATACATGATTAATAAACCATTTATTTAAACTATAATCTAGTAATTAATGATATTTTAAAAGTAATAGTACCATTTACCAGTATTTGGTGCATAAAATAATTGATAAAATGATTTCAAGATAATCCAAAATCATATATATATTTAATAAAAAATATATTTTATTTCAAAACCATGTTTTCTAAAAATGTTTTAATTTTTTTAACATTTCACAGATGATTTATTAATGTTATTTTTACTAAATGTTTTCAATGTAATCTCTATGTCATTTCCAAGAGAATGCCCATTTTTATTTCACTAAAAATGTTTATGGTGTCTTTATTTTAACATATATTTCATGTACTAAATTTCCATCAGCATGAACTTAATTGTTTTAAAAAAATCATATTTTAGTATTCATGTTTAAATTCAAGGAAAATTATTTTGAAATTTTCTTAAATTTTAAAAGATTATTTTCCAAATGAAAAGGATATTTTCCTCAATAAAGTTTTAAAAGATATTTTTATTTCTATTACTCAATGAATACAAAAATTTTATTATTACTCCAATGGGTATATGTTTTATTGATACAATCCTTTTTAAACCCTCAGATGATATGTGATAATTCTGACCAAGGAATGTGTTGAATCTCACATTCTAGAACAATTATAATAATTATTAACATTTCATTTAATTATTCAAATTCATATGATCATTGGACATTAATTTCCACTAAATATTCATATTATTTATCATGGATATATTTATTGTTTAAAATTAATACCATTTATACATAGGGTGTTTTATTTTAATATTACTCATTTATCATGGAAAATTTTAATAATTTTTTATTCTGTAATCAATATAGTTATTTGAAGATAATGAATATTTTTCATGAATTAAAGTAATTATTCAATATATATGGAATGAATTTTCCATATAATACATGGGTTAGGGACTTTTTAATGAAACCCCTCAATGAATTAGTAGTCTCATGAGACAAAATTTGTTTTCCAAAATCACTTCATATTTGTAACCAAGTAGTTTCCAACTTTTTAGAGGTTAGTTAATGATAGTACGGGTCTTGTGAAAGTGTTTGACAAGAAATAAGATAGGGTTTTCACAATTTTCTTAATATTTATTGAGGATTGTTTTTTAAGGTAAGTGTCATGTTCATGGGAAACATGGAGTCTTATAATTAATCATTTCATTCATTGAGATTCAGTATCATTACCATGTGATTGTCACTATGATATTTTACATTGATGCATTTAATTCATCGTTTGATGATTAAATGACATGTGTTTTAGGTATTTCAATTTCTACATTTATTTTTCCATACCTCACCATGATTGTAATGTTTTTAAAATGGCATGTGTTTCCATTTATCTACCTTTCCTGGTGGATTATGATTATTGATCAATGATATCTTCTTCTAAACCTAACCCTTGTTGAGAATTTGAGATCACCCAAATTTTGTTTCCATTACACATGATGCGAAAATTAATTATTGGAATAAGTTTTAAGGATTTAGATATTTTCCTTTTGTTATGCTTCATTTTTAATGACCAAAGTAAAATGGGTCTCTTGTTTGTAATATAGCTCTCAAAAACTACAAAACTGTTTGCTCATCTGAAATTTGATTCTTTGTATATATACCAATGCAATGAAGTAAGAACCTTATCTAGGCTATTGGGGGAATGGTCAATAAAATAGTCTAGCTATTTTTATTATTGAAGAAGAAGAACCTTAATTTATTAGTCTATAAGAATAATTAGAGGAGAATATGATGAATCTCAATGTTGAGAAAAAAGTGGGAAATAAAGGTATTAATATATTTTTGATTTCTTATCAAAACAAATATTATATATAGATATATAAGGTAGACCATAGTTTCATGATATAGTTAATTTTTAGGAAAAATGACTATATACCATTATTTGTTTTATAAAAAATGGAAAATAATTTTAACAGATGTAGAAATCTATTTATGGGACGATCCTAATCATTTCAATAATTGATGAGATAATATAATATAGATATATGTTCTGTAATATAAAATTAAAATTCGGTTATAATTCGGTTTTTGATGAAAAACTAGATGAAACTGTGAGCTAGATCGAATAGTGGAAGAAATCATATAGATGATTCTCTTGGCCCACCAAAAAGAGTGATATTTTTTTCAAATACATATGGGGAATACTAAAATAATTAATGAGATTGTACAACACTGGATTCAATAAGTTTAATAATTTTATGTGTGTCACATTGATTTAATGAGACTCTTACCAAATTCATTGGGAAATAAATATAATTTAGTATCTGTGGATTATTTCGGAAAACGGATGGAATGAAAACACCCTTTAAAAAATGAAACCATTGTGGTTATGAAATCTATATATAAATACATATTTTAATATTTTTTAATCCTTATATAACTCATTAGTGATTGATTAAATCATTTAAACAACGTCTTTTTGTGGGGAATTATTGATAAATAGGGTGTTACATACTATAACAATACATATTACCATAAAAAAACTAGTGATAATGTAGAGTTATTGAACAAAGAACACACAAAAAGTTTGAAGAATATGGTTAAATCATGTAGAAAGGATTGAATGAATTTTTCAGAAAATGAATTGCAGGTATTCAAAATATTATATAATACAAAAATTAGTATAGCCAAGTGAAAAACTATATTTGGGAAGACTTTAATTTTTCTAGTGGAGATTGAGAAATATTCTTATTGATATTGGAGAAATATAAACCTAGATGTACAACAATTTAGAGTGAAGTGATTTCATCAACTAGATCAATTGATGAAATATTTAAGAGATGGTTAATAAAATAAAACAATATATAAGTAAAATACCAAAAATTTCAACTCTTACACATCAATTAGAGAACATTTACCCTTGAAAATGAGGTATTATTATTTAAATCATGGTTAAAACTTTTTACATGGATGTGTAAGTCACGGTGGTTATTACATTTCAAAGTGGTTATGATATTTCTTTATAGATTTCATGAAATTAAAATGGAGAATGAACCCTCATTCATGGTAAATAGTAATAGATTGATGTTTTAAAAGGATTGTGTTCCCGAATTTTTTGTTATGTCATTGTTGTTTTATAGAAGCTAAATCTTATTGATTTATATCAAGATGAAATTAAGAATAGAATGGGTGGGATTCTAGGTATTATTTCTTGCAATAGTTTTTGAATTATTTTAGGGTAGTTTAGTTGTTTTTACAGGTGTTACAATCTTTTAAAAACTATTATTACACCATTTTTGAATCCTAAAAGTCGAGCACATAAATTTTTGAGATGGATTCTTTTGTGGTGAGGTTATATCCTAATACAACCATTATGATGAAAAATTTATTTATATATTATATTAATGATAAATATTATTTACTTATAAATATATAATCTTTTTATTACACATACCTTTAATAATTTCTATTTTAAATTACTATGTTAACATTGTTTGAGGAAGTGTGGACTACCTCTCACTTGAAGATATGTTAGTCTTTAAAACTGTACCAGGAACATATAAAAGACAATTTCAAGTAAAAACATGTGACATAAAAAAACTATATATTATAATATTGAAATAATTACATTTTTTTAAATATAATAATATATATATATATCATTTTTATTATTAACCTTTCACACACATAAAAAGTGATAATGTCATTCGTGGACGTGTGGAATGTCAGCTCCTGAACATGATGTGATTCATTTCACATAAAACTTATTATACATAAGTATATATAATTAAATAAAATGGTATGTATGATATATTTATCATTCTGTAATGATATGTTGACACTTACCTTCTTTCCATAATGATCATTGAAAAATGGAAACACTACTCATTAATACATATGACCTCCGTCTCCATGATCGTAACACGTATTCATTTTTTCATTAAAATATTTATTGATTGACATTAAAAGTATAACTAATATATAAATATTATAATTATGCCATGAATATTATTCTAAATATCTTAATTATCTAACCATTTGACCATAGCCGAACTACCGAAGTCAGTTTTGACACATAAACTGAATTTTCTCAAAACACCTGATGTAAACATAATTTTTATGTAGTTTTTTACAACATAGTAAAAATTGAATAAAAATTAATGATAAAAAAGAAAAACATATTAAATAATGTATTAAATTAATATAATTTCAACAAAAAGGATATTAAAGTATGTTCATCTGAAAGAAAACTCAAGGTAATGGATTTTCATCTCAATTTACATTTCAATGGGACTTAATTGTTGTTATGCACCTAGTTTATTTTATATGGCGTATATAATCACATTAAGATGAAATATCATTTATATTTGTATTATTAGTATATTATATGTTTTGATTAATATTATTACTTCATGAGGATTGTGATTTTAAATGTTTCAAAGTTGTATGGTACACTTTGGGATTTTAAAGATTATTTTACTCAAGGCTAATACCAATGACATTTCAATAGAATTACCATTAGAGAAAATTATATGAACATTATTTAATAAAAATGTTCTTTATTATATGGTTATTCAAGACCATTATCAATTATCGATACTAATTTTTAAATATTTGGCACTCAAGGTGTTTTAAAAATATTTGTTAGAAAAGATGAATTTTTTCCCTCTTTAGTAGGAGAAACTGATTTCTTCTAAAAACCATATTTTTTTAAAATATTTTCAAAAACATTTATAAAAGTATTTGGTAATCGAATTTTTCCCCTTTTTTCATTAACAAATATTTTCAAAAGAATCTTCTAGTCACATTTTGAATAAGGTATTTTTATAACATTTTACAATAAAAAAGTAATGTTATTTTTACCTCATATGATAAGTATAGATTTACAAACAATAATTTTATTAGAGCTAAATTTTAATTTTTGAAAGGATACATTTAATGATTTTTTTTAAAATTTATATTCAAAGGAAAAGATTTCTAAAAGGGTTTTTAAATGATTTTACAAAAAAGGATATTTTGGTCATGAATTATTTTAAAATATATTTTTATAGTAATTTTATTTATCAACAACAAAATCTATTTATTTTTACTCCACTTGGGATATATTGTATTGATACCATCCTTATTATTCCTCTGGGTGGTTTATTATTAACTTTTCCAAGGATAGTATTCACATTAAATTACTTGAATAATTTGTTATTCCCCTAAAAATATTCATTCTCATATGATCATTGATCAATGAATTTCCCCTAATTATATTTTTAAATTTTCATGAATATTACTATTTACTAAACTGTATAAAATTTTACATAGGTTTTCTACTATGAGAGTTCTTTTATTATATGTGTAAATATAGATAATTCCATTAATTTTTTTCAAAATAGATATTTGATAAGGTATGTTATTTATTTTGATTATCAGGTATGATGAATGCTTTGGACTGGTAATGATGTGTGGAACTCAAACATTATATATCTCGTTGATGCATCAATAGGTTCTCATAAGGCAAAGTAGTTGAGAAAATTAAATGGATTTTTATCTATAGTTTTAAACCATTTTTTAATGGTCTTTAGGGTATAGATTTTCATGTTCTTTAAACATGAAATCCATTAAGAAATAATTTCATTCATATTAGTTTCATTTACTATTTATCCATGTGAGTTTTCATCAACATATAAATGGATAAATATCAATTTTTGTTCATTGATTTAATGAAATGTGTTTTAGTTTCATAACCTGACATATTTATTTTTTCTCATCTAGTTATTTGAATGAAATGTGTTTCCATTTATTACCTTTCCATATTTTTATGGAATTCCTTCTCAGTTTATTGATTACATGGCACATGATTTTAGTTATTTACCATGTCATAATTATTATTCCGATTGATTCATTATTTCTCTATATATATATTTACATTAAGGAGAATTTTAGTTCACACTTATTATGTTTATTACATAGGAATTCAAGGAGAATACATTGAATGATATGCACGGATTTACTAGATGGATCAGTTTTGTCATTGATGTTATTTATTTAGAAAGAGAAAAATTTATGTTTTAATTAGTGTTTTATTTTTTCATAAAAGACTCATGTATGTATCTTGTTACCAAGGATTATAAACTCTCAGTCCTTTTGTATTTGATTACTTGTAATCATTCCAAGATAATTGAAATCATATACTATCTCCATTATATCTGGGGTTGGGTCCCTATAGTTGGTATCCTACGAAGTTTAGTTGTAACCCTAGGAACTATATATAGATAAACATTGGTTAGAGAACATAACCCTAAGGTATTGTTTTTTGAATAAACTGAGAACATTCCAGAAAACATGTACCCTATATTATATTAAAAAAATACCCATGAATCCCACAAGTTTGAAATAAGTAAAATTACATTTTTCCCAAAAAAAATTAGGAAAACATCCAACGGTCGATGATCAGACCAAATAAATCTGTTCCCATCATCTCCTTTGTTGGAATGACTGTCAGCCAAAGAATTTCCATCCTAAAAAACATTAGTGAAAATATAATCAATATATGAGAGATAATGTAAACAATAAATCCACATGCTAACAAGTCTCCAATGAATAGGGGCATATGCTGATCTAACAGCATGAAAAATAATAGTATAATCACACTCCAACCATATACTATTCATACCTCTTTGTTTATAATGATCCAAATAATTGATCACACCTAGAACCTCCACTTCCAAAGAGGAAAAAATTCCACAAGAACCATATAAACAACACACCACATCCTAGAACTATTATGAAAAACAACCCCACAATATGAAGGACCCGAATTGCCTCTAGAAGGCCCATCAGTGTTAAGCTTAGTCCAACCAATAAATAGAGATATCCAGATAACCTCCACAGTTCCCATAGGAGGATGAAAATTACTCTTAATATTGAAATGCATGATAAAAAAGAAATCATGTAGTGAGTTCTGATAGTACACTTTCCAAGGGATGTAAATAGTCGGAAGAGTAGAAAAAAAATCCATCCAAAACAGCCTGGGGGTTGAAAACCACCCCATCATGAAAACACTTGTTCCTCGCTACCCAAATGATGATGACTAATTTTGCCGCTGGAAAATGGATATGAAACAACATAAAAGGGAAAGGTGAAGACAAAAAAGACCTACAATTAAATCCCTAACAAAGGCATAAACCGACTGAAAAACTTCAAACGCATCAAATATTTCCTTTCACATAGTCGAAGAAGTAACACATCTTATGAATAAATTATCCAGATCCTCACGATGCTAAAGGAAAATAACATAGATAGAACACAAAGAAATGCCACGATCATAGAGAGAATTGTTAGTGGGAGGTCTCCCATGCACCATCCTCAAAATCAGAGTAAAACTTGAAGGGGAAAGAACGTTTCTTTTGAAATTTACTATCAATTAGAGGCCCAATATAGTAGAAATAGATTGATAATAAAAATTTATTGAAGGAATAATACCAGAATAATTGAGTTACAAAATTCAAAAATCACCAAAAGTGGAAAATTAGTAATCATTGAAAACCTCTTTAATATGATCTAGAACATCATACATGGTCAAAAACATTTCCTTTATTGAAATATCAAGATCAATGACATCCAAAACTAAAAAGAGGAGTCTCTTTATATATAAAAACGAGAATTAATCTCAATGGGTGAAAACAATTTCTTAAGAGGGCCAAACCGAGGAGTCCAAATTATTAGAAAAACCAGACTTTAGTTTTACAAGAAACATGGTTCCTTAAAAATCATTGTCTTTAGAATTTTCATTAACCAACCTCAAAAAAAAAAAGAAAACATCAAGGTTTGATTAAGAATTATGATATTTATATACCAAGACCCCCCATCTCAAAATTCTTGCAACAACTATTCCATGCATGATTTGTGCTAACCTAGTACATGAAAATGGGACGTACTGCACATATAGTTTGATAATCCTGATGTATTTTCTTAGGATAATCCGCCTTTTCCATAAAAACCATTATGTAAAATTTGAATTCATAATGAAAAGGAATAATTAAGGTTAAAACTAATGTTTTTTATATTTGAGAAGATGATGTCATGATTTAGAATCCTAGAGATGATATAATTGATAAAATCTATAACTAGGAATGAACTATGTAGAAATGAATGGATGAAGTATTTATATATTAGGGTTGCATTTGAAACTGTTATTAAAAGTATATTTATTGATAAAACTTATTTCATGTATTTCCATCATATATATTTTGGATAAAATATTAATTTAGTTTTATAAAATGTAAACCTGTAAGCCGGGTGATAACACATCAAATCCAGCATGGCCATGGGTCTTGAAACTATGACTAGAGGAGGATAGGGTTTCATCCCATCCACATGCCAATGTAAAGTATTTTTTAATTTATTACTGTTTTGAGTTAAACAATTTTACAAAAAAATGATAATATGGAACCGATAGTATCACTTTGGAGGATTAGAGATTAATCTATTAATCATATAGGTTTTAGAAGACAACTAAAGATAAATAGTCAGACTTATCACTATTTTATAACCATTAATATCCTTTAGAAATGTAATTTTTTGTTTATGAATCAATATTAATTTTTGAATGAATAGGAAAATATCAAAGAACAACCAAATGTTGAGATTGTCTTTATATAAATATATAAATTAAGTATACACATGTAGTAAAATAATTCCTCAACATTAGGAAAAGTATATTAAAACATGTCTTCCTAATACCTTATTTTTTATTGGATAAATGACCTTATAAATCATCACATGTTTATGGATTTTAGTCTCTAAACATTTTATTGATCATTAACATGTTTTTTATTTACAACTACATTCACTCCCTATAAATATTTATTCTTTCCCTCTGAGTATATATCTCTACTCGTCACTGATGTTATCATAGATAGAGGCCTAGTTATATGGTAGTTATATGACCTTTGCACTTTCCATTCTCTCTTTTTAAGTGGATGAATTATGAAACCTTCCCGTGATGTGGGATTTAAAACATAGGTAGTATCAAACTACCTCTAACAATGATTGATTTTGAATTGTGACAATTCTATTTAACTAATGCAGGGAGAATGTGATGCCCTAAAAAATCAAATATAAGAACCTTGTATTCTATATCGAGTATGAAAAACAACACCAATCATATAAGGTAATATAATATCTCGATAAATTATAATACATTAACTATTTAAAATAGATTCTATATATTTCAATACATGGAACACTGTGTTAACATGCATTGAACACAATAGAGACCTTCTTCGATTACTTTTGTTACAAGCATGATTCAGTTTTGTGAAAACATAATATATTATTAAAATATTATTATTTAATATAATATTATATAACAAAACCATTATGTTAGAATTTATAAATAGTATTAAATAACTCATGAAAATTCATAATTTATATAAATATAAAATTAATTCATTTGTTACCAATTAATGAGAATTAAAAATAATAATTAATTAGATATAAAAATATATATTACTATATTTAATATTCCAAAGGAGCATTGTCATAATAAATATAATTAATTAAAATAATTTATTTATTTTAATGAAATATATATTTAATATATTAGATAAAATATTTTTTATATTTATCCATTATGTTTTATCAGCATAAGATAATAAGAAACTTTATTTTACATATAAAACCCTATATTTTTATAAAGGTAGTTTTACCACCATTCAAAGAATAACCTATTTGAAATAATTTTTTTGACACATTAATTGATTTTATATGTCAAAAATAAACTTCATAAAATAGTTTTGAACAGAATAATTATGTTAAGTTCAATTTTTTATATTTTTTAGAAAGATTTCATTTTTTAGTGAATTGTTAAGAGTGATAAATTTAGTTCAAAACTGTTTCTGAAGATAATTTATTTATACGAATAAATCATATATTAAATTGGTTTTAAAATTTCACTAGATAAATTTTTTATCAATTAATACAATCTATGTCATTATAATCTACTTCATTTTGAAATTGACTATAAAAACATGGAAATATTTTGGATGTTTTTACTTTAAAAACCCACATTTTTATCCTGTCAAAGGGATTAAATTTAAATAAATTTATAATACTTATATTATTGGAATTTGGAAAAATGAATTCCATATTTTGAAAAATTATAATTTATAATGTCTATTAGGACCAAATTTGATTTTTTACCAAAAATATTTGTGAATGTAACCTAAATTAATTTAAATTATTTTAGAAAAGTTAAACATCCTAAATGACTAAACCTTTAACATAAGATCTCAAATGACCTAAAAACATGTCCAACACCCATTTAATGGTCCTATTTAGTCCTTGAATCATCACTTCATGTTTTTTGGTGTTTTTGGATGGGTTTTTTAGGTAAAAACATTGGTACACCTATCTTGTTTTCAAAAATACCAAGTCAGTCTTTTTTCTCCACTATAAAAGGACACCACTTCCCCCCAGTACTCACACATATAAAAACAATTAGGTTAGGTCATGATATTCCAAAATATCTTCCAAAAATTCCACCCCTAAACCTTTAATCCTATATTTTTTAGAAATACTTCCAGGTAATCCTCTTGGTAGAAACCAAAAGAGGTTACCCGATTTAAAGGTATCATTTTTCATTAAACTCTTTTTTTATTTCCATTATAATATTCCAAAAGTATTATAATTATATACTTTTTTAAACACAGTTGTATCATAAATATAATATGATTTAATAATTATAATGGTTCTACCTAAACTTACATACTCTATCTAATGGGTAATGAACTTACGGTTTCTGTGTATAGTTAACTACGTCCTCATGAAATGATGATTGATCATTTTTCATTTACCAGCTATGATTGGGAAACTTATAATGGAAATATGTTTATATATGAGATATATAATATATATTGTTTATTTTTACTTATTTAATAATTTTGTTACACATACCATCAATAATTACATTTTACATTAATACTATAACACCATCTAAACAATTATATACTATCTCCCCCTCAAAGTGATGTTATTAGTTCACACTATACATGGAATGTATAAATTATGGATTAGAATAAAAACATGTGACATTAAGGAAGTCAATATGATATTAATGACATAATTACATTTATATTAATATATATATATATATATATCATTTTATTCATTACACCTTCATACACCTAAAAAGTGATAATGATGTTTGTCAACTTGTGGAATACCACCTCCTCGAAATGATGTGTTTCCTTTCAAATCATAATAATTAGATATATAAATAAATATGATTAAATGATATGCTATTTATGATATAAGTATCATTCTGGAATGATATGTGGTTACTTACCTTTTTTCATAAAGATAATTGAAAAATTGGATCTTTACTCATGCGTGTGTACAACCTACCGTCTCCATGATCTAAACATTGATTCATTTTTTCATAAACGTATTTAATGTTTTATTTTAATAGTATACTAAATATATAAATATGATAATTATTTCATGATTATTATTATCAAGATGTTATATATTTGACACTTTGACTATAGTGGACCTACAATGTTTTTTTCACACATAAACTGAATTTGGTCAAAACACCCGAAGTAAACACATTTATTTTAGTATTTGTATAAAACATAGTAAAAAGTGGGATAAAATTAATGATAAACCTGAAAAATATTCTCATTAATGTAGAAAATTAACATATTTTTTTATACAAGTAGTTAATGGATGTTCACCCAAATGGAATCTCAAGGTAATTGATTTTGGTCTCAATTTACATTCCATTGAGACATAATTATAATACTCACCTAATTTATTTTATATGGTGTATATAATTTATGTGGAATGAAATATCATGAATATATTTATTTTCAGGATGTTATTTGTTTTGATTATTTTTATTCCTTCATGAGGATTATGATTTAAAATATTTGAAATTGGTATGGGAAACTTTGGGCTGCTTAAATATTATTTCACACTAGAATAATAATAATAATATTTCATTGGAATTTCCATTTTATGAAATTATATAACTATTGTTCAATAAATAATTTCATTATTCTCTTGCTATTCATGAATATTTCAAGTATTAGTCATATTTTATACTTTTTGGTACTCAAGGTGTTTTAGAAAATATATTTCATAAAACCTTACTTTATTTCTTTCTTTAGTCAGAGCACATGTTTTCTTCTAAAAAATGTTTAATTAAATTTTTTTTAAAAATGGTTTTAAAAATATTTTGTAAATAAAGTTTTTCTCTCTTTGTATTTTACTTATGTTTTCAATGTAATATTCTTATTTCTTTCTAAACAAAAAATTTTTATGACATTTTTACCGTGTGAAAGGGTTTTTATTTTTTACCTCATATGATAAGTTTATATTTACAGACCATAATTTAATTGATGAACCCTTTGAATGTTTGAAATATTACTTTTTAATGAAAATTTTTTCAAAAGTGATTTTCAAAGATAAGGTTTTTCGAAAGGTTTTAAAAAACAAAAGGATATTTTCCTTAATAATTTTTTAAAATATATTTTTATAGTATTTATATTATTCAATAAAAAACTATTTTTTTTACTCCAATTAGAATTTTTTGTATTAATACCATCCTTATTATTCAATTGGATGCATTATTATTGATTTGGATAAGGATAATATTCACATTCAATTCCTTTAATCATTTTTTATTCCCAAAGAAATATCCAATATTTGATGATCATTGAACATTAAATTCCCCCTAATTATCCATTTCATTTATCATTGATATTACTATAGTAAAATGTATATAAAATTTTATATACGGTGTCTACATTGATAGTTATTTGATTTTTTGGAGAAATATATACAGTTTCATATTCTATATTCAATAAAAAAATTTTATAATGCATATCATTTAATATATTATTCAATATGAGTAATGATTTGGATTGGTAATGAAATGTGGAAAATATAATTCAAATATAGCATAGATGCATTGATAGGTTCTCATGAGAAAAACAAGTTGTAAAAAATAAACAGGTTTATGTTCTTGGTTTCAAAATATCTTGTGAAAGGCGTTTACTGTATAAGTTTTAGTCAATTGATTATATAGAATGTGTTTTAGTTTCTTACCTTTCCATATATATTTTTCCCTATCTAGTTATTTGAATCGAGTGTGTTTCCATTTATTCGATTTCTCTTTTGTTTATGTACATCCTTCTTACCTTACTAATTATATGGAATGTGATTTTAGTTATTTACCATGTCATAATTATTATTAACATTTATTTATTTTTTCTTTCACACTATTTTTCCTTTACTGATCATTTGAGATAACCCTTAAAAAATGTTTCTTCCAAAAAAAATCCAAGAAGAATACTATAGAATATATGAAGATATTTATGAGACGAATTAAAGTTATCCACAAATTTTTTGTATTTATAAAGAGAGAAAAATTATGATGTAGTTAGTGTTTAATTTTTTATTAAAATAATCATATATGTATATAGTTTCGAAGACTACTAAACTCTCAGTACTTTAGGATTTTATTCCATGTAATAATTCCAATATAATTGATATTAAACACTGGATCTGGGCTATCTGGTATTGGGTCACTAAATCTATGATAACATCTGACCATAATAGTAGAAACTACCTCAAGACTCTAAAGAGAATACAACTTATGATGGCCCTTCGAAGGTTTATTCAAAGGGAACATTCCCATGCCTAGTTATGGACGGATGATTAAGATAGGCTAGTGATCCAGTTGGAGGTGGTAATATTGTCTACTATTTTAAAGGGTCCAATAATCATATATTATTTCTTATTTTTATTTTATTTTGGGTCCATATGTAGAAGTCCAATGGGAAATTGAAGGCAGGCCATTTTATCACCAACACAGTCAACCAACTTGTGGTGTATTATTCACCCCTACTCGTCAAATCCTTGGGGGTATTATAGTTATCTTGTTTATATTTAATCTTCAATATGGGACTATTAATGAGATAATAAAATTATTATTAGTATAAGTTTGAGTATAGATACATTTTTGAGGAGACCGATACTGTAGAGTAAAAATCATTATCTATTTATATGTTTTGAAGAACCCTTACATAGTATAAGGATAAGGATGCTATGAAACATGATTAGCTATCTCCCCATTCTACCACCCTATTAGAGTGGTTTAATTACATTAGTTCTAGCCTCTTATTTTATAAGGATGATGAGATGATTCTATTTTTTATGATGCAGATTTCATATCTTGAACCACAATAGAACCCATTTACCCAGCCACACAACTAGCACCAATCCAAGAACAATTATGTGGGAAATGTACTGAACCATATCCTAACCCTACACAATATTTTATTTATCCATTCATCTAAGAGTTCATTAAGGTCCCAAATATCATCACTGACCTAAAGGTCTACTAGGATTATGTATTTATGTCCCTTTAGAAAGAAAAAGTATTTGATAGAGTAAATGAGATAGAGGTAACCCTTTTCAAATCATCCACAAGGAAGATGAAATCTCTCCTAATAAAAGATTCATAAAATGCCTGGATTGAAGATCCTACCTTACCCTAAATAAATATGACACCAATATCCCATAATAACCATGTTAATACCCAAAAATAGTAATATATAGAACAATACTAAGCATACACATTGGATTCCACCATTGAAAACATAGATACCATTAAGGCAGTTGACACCACCATATATATTCATCATATACTATATGAGAATAAGTTAATTAGGGAATAAAGGTATGAAGACATAGAGTCTTATAATTTTCTCTTTATATCAATTATTTATAAATTTATGATATGTTTCATTTTAATTTTGTGGTGTATTATTTATATTAATTATTATCTTCAGATTAATGTCATTATGTATTTAATATATTTAAGTGAATACAAGGTAAAATACTTTTCCTACACTTATTTTCTATGATAATTTAGTATTTTCTCCATTATAATTAATACAATTTCGTGATTTTTGATTTTAGGAATCATTAATCATTTTCAAACTGCACATATTTTAAGATTCACCACAACAAAATCTTTGAAGAGAAGAACTATTTTCATCATGAGAGTTTTCATATTCTACTTTATTTATTGTTTTTATTCTTTAAAATTTTTCACAATATTTTAATTTCAACTTTCTCTCAATGATATTAAATAACGAGGAAACTATTTTATTTTATATGTGTGTGTGTGGTGGGTAAATATAGCAATCAATTTTATTTTTTTTCTTCAAATGATTGATCAACACAATATTTTCCATCAGACTATTTCTTTTTTTTAGAGATTCAGAAATGTTATGGAAATTAATATAAATTTTTTTTATTGAATTCATTGTAAACAAATTTATTGTTTAATTTATTATAAAAATGTTGATTTATTTTTTAATTTAGTTTTCAAATATTTTCAATTTAATGAAGTTGGTTTTTGATTGAATAATTACATAGAGTTCATGTATTGAATGAATATAAAATAATTCTAAATTCTATTCCTAATTGTTTTTATAAACTAGTTTTTCATATTCGTTTACATATCCAATTTTGTTAGAGAACTCATGCATGAAAAACGCCAATTACTTTCAATTTTATCTTATCAGAGCATGAAGAATTTTTCAATATATATTTACTTGTTTGGGTCTTTTTAAACCGATTTTTTCTTTTGGACCTACCTTATGTGTGAACTAATTTTATGCCCATTGTAGCCATGATCTATCTTGATGGGAATAAAAAATAAAAATAAAGATATCATTCATAACATAATTATATTAATATAATTTCATGATTTTTACATAGAAATACATTAGGGATATTGGTGATACATGGATATTTTTTGTTATAATTCTATATAAGGGAAGACAATAATTTTACATTGGAAAGAGGGAATTTTATTCAAAGACATATTTTACTGTATTATTTTGATCATATTAAAATTTTAATTGAAAAATTGATGTATTGGGTTGTATCATTAACATATTGAGGATCACCATCACACCACCTATGATCTTATAATAACTATTTCAATTAAATTCATAAGGCTATACAATAAGGGTAGTCTGATGGGTGTGATTTTTTTTCATGTGCATTCCCACTGATAAAATGAATAAAAATTTAGAAAAAGGAAAATAAAATGAAAAAAATATCAATGAAAGAAAAGAAAAATTGAATTTTTTTCTATGTTACATTAATTAGGATAAAAATTAGAATCATTGATAAATATGATATTTTTGGGGGATTGATACAGTTTAGAATGAGGATATCATGTTTTTTTAATTGAGTTTATATATAATATCGATAAATATGAAAAAAGAGTTGAAAATTACTTTTTATTCGGAATTTTGAGGTTCACATTATGAACCACCCACATTTTACCTCCGAATCATTATACCCATAATAAAAAATTTCACTCGATTAGCGTGGTATATTTATTTAAAGTGACTATTGAGATGTTGTTATATCCTTTGGATAAAGTGAGGACACATGATATTAGGTTTAAAATCAATTTAAAATTCCTCTTGTGTGTTGAGTGAAAAATTATAAAAAGTTATATTATAAAATGGATATTTATGTTACTGGAAAAGAGATGATATTGCGATAAAATAAGTGAGAAAATATAGTAAGAATTTAATTATTAAAAATTTCTATATAAATAGGGAAATGATTTATTTTATATTTAATGATTTTTTGTAATCATTAATTATATTATAGCTGTTTCCCATTTTTTCTTGTTCATGAATGTTTTCCTTCATAGTCATTAGAAATATTATTTTTTTCTTGAGGAAAATCAATGATTTATGTGTGTGAGAATTTGATACTTTTATATTATTTTTATATTTTTAGTATTATTCATATGGATTTTTGGACATAATATCACATAATTTGATGTAATTATGATGATTTAATGTGGTTTTTATGATAATAATAGTTGATATGAATTTTGAGATATTTTTTTAAAATTTATGTGTACATCCCCCGAACAGATGAACAATCACGGGGGGGGGGGGGGGGTAATCAGTGATATATTTTCTGTAATTCTCTTTATTAATAATTAAAACTGAAAAATATGTTATGTTTAACAATACACTAAAAATTATCTCTCCTGATCAACCCATTTGAACATGTATTAACAAATATATAATCACATAGGAATTTAAAATGATCAGTATAAAATAGGACATCTTAGTGAAATGAATAGAAACTCTAACATAGATAACCTATAATACCCATAACTGAATAAAAATGATTAGACCCCATATTTATAATCTATCAGAAATTTGTTAGAAACCCTAATTGATCATTATTATATGATTGGTTAAACACCCCAATCACAAGCCTCCAATTTGTGGATAGACACCCCAACTCCAAGATTATTATTCTACGATGATCCCAATATAGAATAGTATTCTACCTTTTGGATGATATTATTCTTCCAAAAACCTATATGATTTATTTTTCTTGGTTATATTTTGTTATGGACATTAACAGATACATGTAGTTGGACTATTAGTCTCTAAAAACATCTTTAACCTTGAATAATCTAATTCTCTCAACATTCAACTACAAACATTCTTCTCCTAAATAAATTATTAATATTAACAATAATAATATCAAAAATATTATCATCATAATATTTATATTTATTTTACATGACTATGGAAAAACATGATGATCTAAATCAGGTATTTCTCTTATGATAATTTTCAAAATTCCAATATGACCTCTTTTTTTTATAAGGATAGAATTCCATGTAAATTTTCACAGAATAATTCCTCATATATATACATCACTAAATATAGTATTCTTATCATTATTCATGTGATTAATGAATAAATGAATTTTCATTATTCCTTAATCTTATGAAATAAATCTGGGATCACTTTTTCCATTCATTTGAATTATAAATGTGAATTAATTTATATAGTCCAATCAGTTTCTTCACGCAACATATTCATTCTTGAATACCCATGACTTCTAATTTTATCCTAAGTCATCATTGTTATCATACAATACTAAACTGTATGTGTAATGTGTCACTAACTACTCATGCATGACACAAATGAGACATGATAGTTAGGTGTGACATGTAAATCGATTCCATGAAATATGAAGTGGTTTGGATAATCCATGATATCAATTCATTTAATTTTGTGTTTTATCTGAATACATTCAAGATTAATTGAATTAATGAAATGTTATATAGAACATAACTCATTCATTTCTTGATAATTTGAACCGCCAAATTCCTTCTCTCTTGAAATAAAAAATAATCTATTATCCACTACACAAAAGAATTATAACCTTATTTAATAATTTTACACGGTAGCTCAAAAGGAAATCACGATCAAATCATCTAGTAGAATACAATTCTTGAATGTATACCCTAATTCATGGAGGTAACATCAAATTCCTTTAAGTATCACTCGATGCCAAGAGATAACAAAAATTACCATCATCTCAACTTCTTAGCCTTCCATATTCTCACATCTTTAGGATGGAATATGTAACACCCCAGGTAAATAATGAATATGATATATTTATATTTACCCATATTTGTGAATAAAATATTAATATTACTTTAAATGGGATGCTATGCTCGATGGCGTACCCAATACGCAACAACGAGTTTCTTGGGAATCTTACGTTGCACTCTAATAATAAAATAATATTATTTTAAATGATAGTTAATGCCTAGCCGTTGTAATGGCCGAAATAAACAGAACTAACTACAAAATGATTATAAATGTTTGTCAAATAATTTTACTCTTTACAATAAATGACAGAGGATTAAAAATGCGAATGAATCCAATTTTAAGCGTAGACAGTCTAATATTCTTTAGAAGGTCGATTAACCGCCTTTTGATGGCAAACCTATTTTTGAAAATTTTATGTGTTATATTTGACAAAATAAAATTCTTCTTTATAATCGGGAAATCAAAATTTAATTTGTGTAAATTTTTGGTATTTTTCCGAAAAAGTGCAATTTTTAATGAATAGTGAAAAATGTTGTATTTTAATTCAAAACCACTTTTTAATCTAATCTATTTATATGATTGGATTATCTTTTTAATTGGTTTTAAAGTGTAAATAGAATATATTTTTACCATTTAATCCAATGGTGGTCATTGTAATTAATATCACTTTAATATTGGACATAAACGAGTGTCAATCTTTTGAAAGATATTGTTTCATAAAAACACGCTATTTGTTTTAACAGCCGGATTTAATTATAAAATTAATTAGTGCAACTTATATGTTATTAATTTGGTAAAATATACACCATTTTTGAATTTGTAATATCAAATATAGCTTATGGTGAATTATTTGCATTTTTCTGAAAAACATCAATTTTTTGATGAATAGTGAAACAACAAAGTGGTGGTTACAAAATTTGATTTTTCATTTAAATGGGACTTTTCCACTTCTATGATTTGAATTTCAAAAATCCAATTTAAATGATTTTAACTATTAAGTAAAATGTAGTTCAATGGGATGAAAATACTTTTTGATGAAAAGTAACTTTTAAGTTTTATTAATCGTGATTAAAGGTAATTAGTGTGATTTAAGGTAAAATGATATTATAACAAAATGAAAATATATTGAAACTTTTCTTAACCCTATTGGATGAGTTATGGACTACCAAGACAACCCATGGGTCGATTTTTGGTACCCCTTGGAGACACTTGGGTTTGATAATGACATTTATGCCTTTTATTTAAAGTTAAAATAAAAATGTCACAAACATGATTTGTTTTACTAAAAAAACTTTTACATGTGGTTATACCAGTCAGAATTTTTACTATAAATAATCATTGGAAATCTAAAAATATTTCCTACATCATAGTATTTTTTTATAATTTTTAGACATTAAATAAATTAATTTCATTATGACATCACGATGATGCATCGATGACCTCATTATTTAACGATTTAAATAAAATGGAATGATAATGAAAACATCTAGGACCTACACATGTAAAAAACCTATTGGATGGGTGGAGTTCTAACCCTTATCACATTATCCTTGAAACACATCAATTTGGGTCCATTAAAATCCGAAAACCATTTGAAAATAAAGTAACATTTTATACTTTACCAAGAGTGCCCTCCTCTCCTCTTATAAAAGGCCCCCACCTCTACCACCTTACCCACACCTCTCAAGAATTTGGGTCGGCCAGGCTCTGATAATTTTGTCTCCACACATCCCTCTACTCATCATATAAGCCTTAACTTAGGCATGAAGCTGTTCAAGAAACCCTTTTGGTTCAAACCAATGGGAGTGACCCAATTTTAAGGTAACGTCTTCACTTGTGCTCTTTTGTTTTATTTTGCTTCTCCAACCCCATGAACTCTTTTTATTCATTTCTTTTGTAACAACTCCAGTATCTTAAATATACTATGATGTTTTTATAAAAAGTATTCAAGCTACAATTACACATACCTTCATCTAATGGATAAAGAACATACTATTTCTGTGGATGGCGAATTTCTGCCTCACGAAACGATGATTGTTCAACACTTATATAACACCTTTAAAGGTGGCAATTAAGATGAAAATATGTTTATATATGATATATAATATGGTTATGTTTTACTTAAGCTTCTGTATTTTTCATTTGTGTCATACCTTTATGGCTTCCAATATGGGAATACGTGATATCTTCATTTTATGAAGTGAGGACTACCGCCCCCTCAAAGTGATTTGATTCGTTAATGCCATATGTGAGATGTATAAAGGATGGATTTAAAGTTATTATATACGATGTTATACTGGTATTATAATATACCATTATATCATTATTGTTTTTTTCATTAATGTATGAGATAGAAATGAATGTAGCGTTCATGCGTACGTACGGCTTACCGTCTCCATGAACGGTGCATTTCATTTATTATCCTAAAATGTAATGTACTATTATAAGTACATATAATGAATATATATGATTTATGATACATTTAAAGGATGAATATAATTATGGAATTAAAAATATACACATCTCTCATTTAGTTTTAATTCCATTAATATGACATAGAAATGAAAGCAGCGTTGATGCGTACGTACGGCTTACCGTCTCCATGAACGGTGCATTTCATTTCTTACCTCTAAATGATTATGTAATATTATAAATACATGTATATGCTGGATATATAAGATATATAAGATATCCAAATCAGGAATGTCATTCTGGATATAAATAACCTTTGACCACATGAACAACATGTAATTGTAAGTAGTCCACTTTTGACTTAAGAACCTAATATCGACAAAACAAACATTATTAACTGAAATGATTACATAATGTTTTTAACATGTCAATAATTTATATAAAAGGAATAATTTACTTGAAAAAGGTTCTTAAGAAAGTATAAATTAACTCAAGTTTATTATTCAGGACTTTAATGAAAGATCGAGTCAAGTCGGACCCGAGGTAAGGGATCCTACTCCTCTCTTTCTCTTTAAGTACGCTCTTTTATGTCATTACATTTAAAGATAATATTTCTTGTTATTGGGATGTTATTTTATATTACTCATACTGTAACTTTTATGTTCATATGATGAGATACCCTATTCTCTCTCATCAATCCATTTTGGATGTTTTGAGTGGCGCCGTTAGGCTGCCGAATTTTCGTAAGAGATCTAACCTCTCTCTTTCTTTTTAAGTACTCTCCTTTATGTCACTTATTTTAATCTCCTCTTTGTTATGTTGGGGGATGTTATTTTATGTTCCTCTTTCTATGAACTTTATGTTAATATGATGAGATACCTTATTTGATCTTATCAATTCATTTTTGTAAGTTTTATGTGGCGCCGTTAGGCTGCCGATTTTTCGTAAGGGATTTTTCATCTCACTTTTATTCCCGTGAGATTTATGATACATTTTCCACAATTTTATTTTGAGTGGTGTATGTACTACAAATTATTTTACTCATTGTGTAATATAGTTTCATTTATGAGTATTTACATCAATGTTGTATTGTCCTTCTTTCAAGGGGTGTATGTTTCGAAAGATACCCATGTCGGTAAGGGAACCTTTCACCCTCCTCTTTTTAAAAGACATCTTTTGTTATGTCTTTTAATTCACATACTATTATGTTGGGATATGTTATTCTATATCCTTATTGATTTAAATTTTATTTCCATGTGATGAGATACCCGTTTTATCTCTAATCAACTCATTTTCTGAATTTTGTAGTGACGCCATTAGGCTGTCAAATTTTTGCAAGGGAACTTCATAACCCAAATTTGATTCTTTGGGATAAACTTATACTCCTTGAATATGTCATTATATGAATATGTGTGAATAACCTCTGATTGTTTTACACTTAATATCCACTTATATTTGGTGTATTTGTTTGTCACACATAATTATGTAATTGATTTATCCTTAAACCAAGGATACCGTCTTTGTAAGGGACTTCGTCTCAATCTCCTTTCATTGAGGCATATTTCGTTTTATACACAACTTTCTTTTTTACGGTGTATAAACCCCATTGACTTTTAATTTTATAAAAAATGAATCTTTTTCTACGAAGCGTTTTACAAAATGACAAAATTGAATATTTCTTTTAACGTACGTGGTGACAACGAACTTTTCCACCGCCGCGAGTATTATTTGATCTTTGGCTTCCTCAACAAGCCGTAATGTTTTTAAAATAAAATAAATAACATATACTCTTTTATGTATTTTGGTATTGAAAATGGTTTTGACAAAGGATTATATTTTTTCATTATATTTAAATGATATATTTTGATTGAAATGTAGAAATGTTATCATTCCTTTATATTGGTTTTAGGTGTTATAATTTTATAATGGTACTTGGACATTTTACGGGTGGTTACGTGATAAACCATATCATGGGTGGTGTCGTGAATACCAGGATGGGTGGTTACATTATAACCTCCAATGCATTGGGTATAGAAGTCGGATGTATGGATATTCCATTAAGTATGTATGGAAGTTGGCCATATGGCTATTCCATTAAGTGATATGTGTGGAAGTCGACCGTATGGTTATTCCACTTAAGTATGTTTATGTTCCAAGTTACCTTTATTTGTTATGTGATCTTTATATAGGTTTTATGGTAATCTTTTGGTTATAGAAGGGTAAGTAATGATATTTTATTCAGTGAAGAGTTTTTACTACTTCGAAAAGGTGAAAAGTATTACTTTGATAATGTATACATGGTTTACTTGTTGTTTTGAAAAACTAACAGTTTTCATTCTTTGTGTATCCCTTACTGAGCTTTTTATGATCATCCCAAATTTTTGAAATTTTTTTCACAGGACTTAATGTGGAATAGGGTCAATGATGGGATCAAGGTAAAGTCGTGCTACCTAAAACATGGAACTGGACATGTTTCTTTTTAAGAGTTTTTATTTAATGGAAACTTAGTAGAAGTTTATACTTTGTAATCTTTTGAGATGTAATAGTTATGTCCTAATTGTCTAAAACTCTAAACCTGAAAAGATTCTCAATGTCAATTATTCATTTAATTCAATATTAAGTAAGGTTTAAGGCCGGGGCCTTATAGTTGGTATCAAAGGTTGGTTTAGATAACTTTAGAAGTTAGGGTATTCTCTAAGCACAAGTGACATTACCATAATGCTTAGGATTTCAGAAAGAGTCCTAGTTTTAGAAAAAGTGAATGAGTAAGTATATCTTAGTATTTACCTTACTCATTAGTACATGATGGTTTTGTTGATATACTCACACAGAAATTTCTGTTTTTAGTGAATGGATGGACCTAGTAGGCACCAAAGAGACAATAGGTTTGAAGGAAACTGTGGTGGTTCTCTGATTAAGAGACTGGATGAAATGGGGTATTCAATGAGGAAACTCATGGTTGTTCAAAACCAACTATCAAGGAGTCATGATAATCCACTTTAACCATGGTATGTTCTGTAATTCATCTTGTATGAGATGACCAATCGATGTGGAAGTTCAGGTAACAATTATAAAGGTAACCATTAGAGTTTATATGATTCTTACTTTTTAGGTAATTATGGGTTATTATATGTTATGATGGAAAATGAAAGGCATGAGATAAACTTGAGGTTAAAATATGTTATGATCATTTTTGAAGATTTTATCTCATTTTTGGGAATGTTTTAAGAATTATATAGTTTTGGAAAAAGGGCAACACGCAGACTGTGTGACAACCCGTCGCGTCGGACAAAGCTGCGGGAATCGATCCCACAACCAAAGTGCGACTAGTATTTATCCCCTACCACTGGAATACGTAAAGTACCTGGTTAGTTTGACTTATTATTTTTAGTTAGATGATTTTAGGAATCAAGAGTATGTTTATTTTTGGGTTATCTATGGAAATTATTAACCTATCATGGAGGATATGTGATTGGGTTAATTACTTTTCAATATGAGAATTTAAGAGAAACTGATGTTATTTGGAGATAAAAGTTAATTTGAACCTTGGAAGACTATGTGAATAAATACTTAAAATATTTGGGTTTCAATCTTGGTTTGGTTTACTTTGAATAATTTTATGGACAATTGGTTATCGAATGGTCCTCGTTGAACTTTCGGTTTTGTTGGACAAATTTTAGAGATTAAGAATAGACTTTCTTTTTATAAAGGGTTATCCTTTTCTGGATTATCTGATCTTGTACTAACCTTTTTGGATTGGGTTAAAGTCTAAAGACATGGGAATTATATAGTTCTCTTTTGAGGATTAGGTGATTCTCTAGAAGTTGATTATAGTACTCTTAATGCAAACAAGTCTTCCTAAATACTCGTCTTTTGGAGAAAATATGAGTTTGATTAATGAATCTAGTAATAGTTGGAAGTCTACGTGACAAGTAAGTATGTTTCATTATGATTTAGTTAGGCTCAAAAATAAATTCCTCAATTAAGAGTAACTTAAAACAAAAATGTTGTCTGTTAACTTTTCCTACTGGGGAATCGATTACCATTTAACCCATCACAAGTTTGTGATTTTCTTGTGGTTAAATTTCTCCTAAACTTGTTTTCTATCACTCTCCATCAGAACATGACCCTATGTTTTCTCCTCCATGTCCATGTTTTCCTACATGGAATCATAGTATGGGTTAACTCGGGTGACCTCTGTAGTTATCTTTCTTTATTTTAAAGTGATTGTTTTACCGACTCTTGTTCTGATGTTGGACTTTGAAGGATATTTCCAAGCCCAATTTTAAAATTGCGAGGAAACAATTCCCAAAATGGGGGAAGGATGTAACACCCCAGGTAAATAAAGAATATGAAATTTTTATATTTATCCATATTTGTGAATAAAATATTAATATTACTTTAAATGGGATGCTATGCTCAATGGTGTACCCAATATGCAACAACGAGTTTCTTGGGAATCTTACGTTGCACTCTAATAATAAAATAATATTATTTTAAATGGTAGTTAATTCCTTGCCGTTGTAATGGCGGGAATGAACAGAACTAACTACAAAATGATAATAAATGTTTGTAAAATATTTTTACTCTTTACAATAAATGATAGAGGATTAAAAATGCGAATGAATCCAATTTTAAGCGTAGATAGTCTAATATTCTTTAAAAGGTAGATTAACTGCCATTTGATGGCGAACCTCTTTTTGAAAATTTTATGTGTTATATTTGACAAAATAAAATTCTTTTTTATAATAGGGACATCAAAATTTACTTTGTGTAAATTTTTGGTATATTTCCGAAAACGTGCAATTTTTAATGAATAGTGAAAAATGTTGTATTTTAATTCAAAAACTCTTTTTAATCTAATTTATTTATATGATTAGATTATCTTTTTAATTGGTTTTAAAGAGTAAATAGAATATATTTTTACCATTTAATCCAATGGTGGTCATTGTAATTAATATCACTTTATGATTGGATATAAATGAGTGTCAATCTTTTGAAAGATATTGTTTCATAAAAACACACTATTTGTTTTAACAGCCAGATTTAATTATAAAATTATTTAATGAAACTTCTATGTTATGAATTTGGTAAAATATACATCATATTTTAATTTGGAATATCAAATATAGCTTAGGGAGAATTTTTGGTATTTTTATGAAAAACATCAATTTTGTATTGAATAGTGAAACCACAAAGTGGTGGTTACAAAATGTGATTTTTCATTTAAATGGGACCTTACCACTTCTGTGATTTGAATTTCAAAAATCCAATTTAAATGATTTTAACTGTTAATTAAAATGTGGTTCAATGGGTTGAAAATAATTTTTGATGAAAAGTAACTTTTAAGTTTTATTAATCGCGATTAAAGGTAATTAGTTTGATTTAAGGTAAAAATGATATTATAATAAAATGAAAATATATTGAAAACTTTCCTAACCCTATTGGATGTGTTATGGCCGACCAAGACAACACATGGGTCGATTTTTGGTACCCCATGGAGCCACTTGGGTTTGGTAATGACATTTATGCCTTTTATTTAAAGTTAAAATAAAAATGTCACAAACATGATTTGTTTTACTAAAACAATTTTTACATGTGGTTATACAAGTAAATATTTTGACTATAAATAGTCATTGGAATGCTAAAAATATTTCCTAAATCATATTATATTTTTTTATAATTTTTAGGCATTAAATAAATTAAATTCTTTACGACATCACGATGATGCAGTGATGACCTCATTATTTAACATTTTAAATAAAATGGAATGATAATGCAAAATCTAGGACCTACACATGTAAAAAACCAATTGGATGGGTGGATTTCGAACCCTTATCACCTTATCCTCGAAACACATCAATGTGGGACCATTAAAATCCGAAAACCATTTGAAAATAAAGTAACATTTTATACTTTACAAAGAGTGCCCCTCCTCTCCTCTTATTAAAGGCCACCACCTCTACCACCTTACCCACACCTCTAAAGCCATTGGTTCATCCAAGCTCTGATATTTTTGTCTCTAAAAATCACTCTCCAAATCCTAGAAGCCTTAACATAGGCATGAAGCTCTTCAATAAACTCTTTTGGTTCAAACCAAAGGGAGTTACCCAATTTTAAGGTAACGTCTTCACTTGTGCTCTTTTGTTTTATTTTGCTTCTCCAACCCCCTGAACTCTTTTTATTCATTTATTTTGTAACAACTCCAGTATATTAAATATACTAGGATGTTTTTATAATAAGTATTCGAGCTACAGTTACACACACCTTCATCTAATGGTTAAAAAACATACTGTTTCTGTGGATGGCGAATTTCTGCCTCACGAAACGATGATTGTTCAACACTCATATAACACCTTAAAATGTGGCCATTAAGATGTTAATATGTTTATATATTATATATAATATGTTTATGTTTTACTTAATATTATTTATTTTTCATTTGTGGCATACCTTTATGGATTCCATTATGGGTATACGCGATATCTTCATTTTAGGAAGTGTGGACTACCGCCCCCTCAAAGTGATTTGATTCGTTAATGCCATATGTGGGATGTATAAAAGATGGATTTAAAGTTATTATATATGATGTTATACTGGAATTATAATATACCTTTATATCATTATTTTTTTTCCATTAATGTATGAGATAGAAATGAAAGTAGCGTTCATACGTACGTACGGCTTACCGTCTCCATGAATGGTGCATTTCATTTCTTATCCTCAAATATAGTGTACTGTTATAAGTACATATAATGGATATATATGATGAATGATACCTCTAAAGGATGAATATAATTATGGAATTAAAAATATACACATCTCTCATTTAGTTTTAATTCCATTAATATGACATAGAAATGAAAGTAGCGTTCATGCGTACGTACGGCTTACCGTCTCCATGAACAGTGCATTTCATTTCATACCTCTAAATGATTATGTAATATTATAAATACATGTATATTCTGGATATATATGATATATATGATATCCAAATCATGAATGTCATTCTGGATATAACGAAACCTTGACCACACGAACAACATGTAATTGTAAGAAGTCCACTTTTGACTTAAGAACCAAATATCGACAAAACAAACATTATTAACTTAAATGATTACATAATGTTTATAAAATGTCAATAATTGATATAAAAGGAATAATGAACTTGAAAAAGGATCTTAAGAAAGTATAAATTAACTCAAGTTTATTATCCACGATGTTAAAGAACGATCGAGTCAAGTCAGACCCGAGGTAAGGGATCCTACTCCTCTCTTTCTTTTTAAGTACGCTCTTTTATTTCATTCCTTTTAAAGATCATCTTTCTTGTTATTGGGATGTTATTTTATATTAATCTTACTGTAATTTTTATGTTCATATGATGAGAGACCCTATTCTCTCTCATCATTCCATTTTGGAAGTTTTGAGTGGCACCGTTAGGCTGCAGAATTTTCGTAAGAGATCTAACCTCTCTCTTTCTTTTTAAGTACTCTTCTTTATGTCACTTCTTTTAATATCCTATTTGTTATGTTGGGGGATGTTATTTTATTTTCCTATTTCTATGAAATTTATTTTAATATGATGAGATTCCCTATTTGATCTCATCAATCCATTTTTGTATGTTTTATGTGGCGCCGTTAGACTGCCGAGTTTTCGTAAGGGATTTTTCATCTCACTTTTATTCCCGTGATATTTATGCTACATTTGCCACAATTTCCTTTGAGTTGTGTATGTACTTCCCATTATCTTACTAATTGTGTAATATACATTCACTTATGAGTATTTACATCAATGTTGTATTGTCCTTCTTTCACGGGGTGTATGTTTCGAATGATACCCATGTCGGTAAGGGAACCTTTCACCCTCCTCTTTTTGAAAGAATTATTTTCTTATTTATTTTAATTCACATACTATTATGTTGGGATATGTTCTTCTATATCCTTGTTGATTTAAATTTTATTTCCATGTGATGAGATACCCTTTTTATCTCTCATCAACTCCTTTTCTGAATTTTGTAGTGACGCCATTAGGCTGTCAAATTTTTTCAAGGGAACTTCTTAACCCAAATTTGATTCTTTGGGATAAACTTATACTCCTTGAATATGTCATTATATGAATATGTGTGAATATCCTCTGATTGTTTTACACTTAATATCCACTTATATTTGGTGTATTCGTTTGTCACACATAATTATGTAATTGATTTATCCTTAAACCAAGGATACTGTCTTTGTAAGGGACTTCTTCTCAATCTCCTTTCATTGAGGCATATTTCGTTTTATACACAACTTTCTTTTATATGGTTTATAAACACTTTTGACTTTTACTTTTATACAAAAGGAATCTTTTTCTACGAAGCGTTTTACTAAACAAAAAAAACGGAATGTTTCTTTTAACGTACGCGGTGACAAAGACCTTTTCCGCCTCCGTGAGTATTATTTGATCTTTGGCTTCCTCAACAAGCCGTAATGTTTTTAAAATAAAATAAATACCATATACTCTTTTATGTATTTTGGTATTGAAAATGGTTTTGATAAATGATTCTATTTTGTCAATATATTTAAATGATATATTGTGATTGAAATGTGGAAATGTTATCATTCCATTATATTGGTTTTAGGTGTTATAATTTTATAATGGTACTTAGACATTTTATGGGTGGTTATGTGATAAACCATATGAAGGGTGGTGCCGTGAATACCGGGACGGGTGGTTACGTTATAACCTCCAATGCATTGGGTATGGAAGTCAGCCATATGGCTATTCCATTAAGTATGTATGGAAGTTGGCCGTATGGCTATTCCATTAAGTGATATGTGTGGAAGTCGACCGTATGGTTATTCCACTTAAGTATGTTTATGTCCCAAGTTACCTTTATATGTTATGTGATCTTTATATAGGTTTTATGGTAATCTTTTGGTTACAGAAGGGTATGTAATGAACTTTTATTCAGTGAAGAGTTTTTACAACTTTGAAAAGGTGAAAAGTATTACTTTGATAAAGTATACATGGTTTACTTGTTGTTTTGAAAAACTAACAGTTTTCATTCTTTGTGTATCCCTTACTGAGATTTTTATGCTCATCCCAAGTTTTTGAAATGTTTTTCACAGGACTTCACATGGAATAGGGTCAACGATGGGATCAAGGGAAAGTTGTGCTACCTAAAACATGGAACTAGACATGTTTCTTTTTAAGAGTTTTTATTTTATGGAAACATATTAGAAGTTTCTACTTTGTAATATTTTGATATGTAATAGTTATGTCCTAATTCTCTAAAACTCTAAACCTGAAAAGATCCTCAATGTGAATTATTCATTTAATTCAATATTAAGTATGGTTTAAGTCTGGGGCCTTATAGAATACCCTAATACAAGTCAAGAAACCCTAATGCAGTGTAATGTTTACTTTTTATACATTTATTCATGTAAAAATTACCATTAAACACATATTTGAAATACGAGTGTAATTCTATGCATCATGTATTACATTTATTCAAAGTTTTAGTTACCCTTACACAATATTACTACACATAAACAATTCTCTACAAACACTTATATAACACTGAACACCCTTATAAAGAATTCTAAATACCCTAACACATGGATTGTAAATCTCAATTTATCCTTATATAAGATGTTATGTTACATATTACCCTTATTTAACATGTGGTTCACATTTACACAGCCTAGGTTACCATTACATAGGTAAGGACACAACTTTACACAACCTAATGAGTTTTGATTAACTTATCATAGCACTAAGTTTACATTTACATAGGTATAAATTACCTTTATTAAGGTAATTTAATTCCTTATTTACCATTATATAGGTGTCCAATTTAACTCAAAAATAATTTACGATATTCTCAATCACATCTAGATCAATTTCCAATGCCTTACAAGTTTAATCATATGATAAAAATAAGGTTCCTTCATCTAGAAAATTTTTTCATATATATCATTGAATATTAGCACATCAATCATCAAATTTAGAAGGATAAATTCTCAATCAAGAAATCTAATTCCATTATATGAATCCATAACAATTATCCATGCATCACCACTTCATCTTCACTCATAAACACATATTGACCGACTCATTGACAATAAATGCAACCCTTGGGGTTTAATATATCTCCTTTGGTATTTATTTTTTCAATATAAAACTAAATCATAAAATTAAATATGTGGTGAAAAATTCTTTTCAACCCCCTTTTGATAATCAAATGAAGTGGATAATCTAGTGTCTTCCCATGTCTTCTTCTTCCTTTCATGTAATTCAATATTCTATCCCCCTATTTTATAGAGAAGAATGAAACACCATTTTTTTCTTAGAAAATATAATTTACTTTATCTAATGTAAGCCTAAATGGAAGACATAGGTGTGTAAAACAAGATATTTAAATTTTTTTCTATGATGTTCATAAACATCCATGCATGTGATATCCTAAATAGAAATTCTCAATTCTTAATATATGTCCCGTTAATATATGATACTGCATTCTCATTAAAAATTACATTAAAAATTTAATGTTCAAGAGAAAATATCCCCATTTGTCTCATTTTTGTATGATGTAATCACTAACCCTTAATATATATGATTAATAAAATTACGAGTGTGGGATGAGAGTGGTATTGAAATAAATCAACATTAATGTTTAAAATATATTAAAAATTTCCATAATTAATAGATTTTAGTATAATGAAATATTCTTCAGAAAGATTCTCTATTTAATGGAAGAAATCATCTTCTTCACAATGGTATGTTTCCGAATATGAAACTCAATGAACCAAATTACCTTAATTTTTTTCTACTTGTGACCAATTGAAATATATTATTTAATTCATTATATATTAGAAACAAAATTGTAGAATAATAAAGAATAAGAGAAACCTCTTGGTTTCTTAGAAATAACATATAGACAGGGAGATTCATCTGAATCTATGTCATTCTTCTTTTTTAGTCTTACCATTAGCTGAATTATTTGGAAAATTATTTCTGTTTTTAGTATCATCTATTGTTGTGTCTTCTTTCGTCCGACGAACTTAATTATTAAATGGAATATCTTTTTCAACTTCAGTCTTCTGAATTATCATGTTTTTATTTGTGGAATACTTTTCATCAATTCTTACCACACATTTTGGAGCAACAAGTTTTCTTTTAGCCTCATTATGGTTTAATGATTCCTCCAAATTTAATCCAAATTTATTTTATTTGAAAAAACAAAAAGGTAATATTTGTTAACACTCATTGTCTTATAAAAATATTCACATGAAATTACATGAGTTTCTTTTCCATCATATGTTCTTTCATAAAATATTTAAATTCTAATTAAAATCTTGTCATTCATACCTCATCATTGTGAGAATCCAACAAACATCCTTTAAAATATACTTACCGAATATGATGTTTTTGTGTGTGTATGTAGTAATGGTACATATCCGGTAACATGTTTTTTCTCTATGGGTTGTCCTCTGATTCTCATTGAAACTCCCCTAGTTTGTTTCCTACTTTCTGTTAAAAAAATATTAAACCATTAATAATAGGATTTCTTTCCACGTTAAACGCAACAATTAAAATAATTAGTCAAAATATTTTCTTCTATATTAGTTCATGATATATATAGATTCATTTAGTTTCTATAAATTTTCAAAACAAACCTCAACTTTTTTGGATGTTGCAGTGTCCTTGGAATATTTTTACCTTCCCTTGATGTGAAATATAAAATATTATTATTATTTTCCTACATATCCTCTTTTTAGATTATTATAACTACACTATTATATAAAATACATCTATTTTAAAACTGATTGAATATTTACCTTTTTCATTTGAACATATATATAATTTTATATGGAATATTATCTATTTACCTTGATAACCTCAGTTAATTATTATATGGCTGTGTTAAAATGACATTGAAAATTGACACAAATGTTGTGCATTTCGAAAAACTATTCATCCTTTTAAGAAATAATTAATTCAATATTAGTCACTATTTTCAATATCAATATACATTAAATAATACTACATAATCTAATTAATATAGTCGATTTTATTTTTTCTTAGTTATTCCATCTTAGAATCCACAAATATATTATTTTTATCAATATTCATATTTTATATCATTTGAAATTGTGAATTAACCATGAAAAATTATAATATTTTTGGGTCCAACTCAATATATGTTCTTCCCCCCATCATAACGACTCATTGATGAATCTGATCCTTTATTTACTTGTAAAAAGTATATAACTTCATTATTTCAAGAACAAGTTGATGACGAATATTTCTTTTACTTTGTCATAAAATTCATAATATTTTAGATGTGGTTCGTCTTATCCTTCTTAGATAATTTGTGTTTATAAGGTCACTCATCATGCTAACTAGATTACATTTCCTTTTCCCCATTATTTTGACAATCCTAGGAAATTTTTCCAAATTCATCACAGTTCTAGTACTTAGGATATTTTCCTACTTTCCCACCCCCTTCTATTTTACTTTTATAAACCATTTGATAATGGGGCACAATCTTATTGATATCATATTCAACTTCCGTATCTTCATAATCGTAGGATCCAAAATCTTCTTATTCTATAATTTTTCCTTTTATCAATGATTTAATGAACATATAAAATATTTCATTATTCACGAAAATTATAATTTTCCTGATTTCATACTCTAAGAGTATGTTATGTAATTAATCAAAATAAAGATAATCTATATCATTTACAGGTGAATTTTTTTAATCAAAATGATAAGGAAAATTTTTCATAAGTTGTTAAGTAATGATGGAATCTTTAACCTTCTCAACAAAAAATCGAATATTTATTGTAATATCATTAAACCTTGTAATTAGTCATAAATAGTATTATCCTTATCCTCATTCATATATTTAAATTGACCTCTCAAGACATATAGTGTGGATTCGTTTACTTTGATATTACCTTCATAACACTTTCTTAATTTTCCCAGATATCATGTGAAGTTTTAAGACCCATGTGCTTTGTAAATGCCTTTTTGAAAAGAAAACAAGGATGTCATTTTGTGCATTCCCATCAACCTCTAAATTCCACTTTTTTTATCATGATTCATTACTTATCTTTCATAAATAGGTGGAAAACCTCTTGTATTAGTATATCTCACTTTAAGGATAGTAGTAGGAGATATGGTAGTATAATATTCCTCAATCCATGATAATTATTTTAATTTAATGTGGGAATAATTCAACTATTTAATGAGTTATTATTATTGATATTTCAAAATATTTATTATACATTGGAGGAAACCACACTCTAATACACCTTTTAGAGCTATAGGATGGATAAAATACTGTGTGTGTGGGGGGGGGGGGATTAGTCATAGGTTTCTATTTATTAATTATAAATGATTAAAATCATAATTCTTGAAAATATTAGGGTTATCTATCAAAATCAATATAATGTATTAATATCACATCCCATGACAATTTAATAATAGAGAGAGTTAAAAATAAAGATTTATAAGGATTGAAAAGAAATCCCATTCCATCTTTTATTCGTTAGACACCCCATAAGAGATTCTTCTCCATAATAGCATGGGAATACATCTAGTTTGCCACAAAAAATAAAATGTCTCCAAAATTGGATAGACACCCCAAATACTCATCATCTATTATTAGTTAGAAACCCCAATAAAAATCCTCTAGTATCTTGTTAGACACCACATCTCCATGATTTTTCTTTAATAATGATCTATAGATATAAATATTTTTAACCTTATAATGATAGTTTTCATCCAATATCCTACATAATTAGGTTTTATCATGTACAATTATTTATGTTCTTGAGAAACCACATGATTTAGGTCTGTTGACATTGAAAAAATTCTTAGATCCTGAATACTATAATTTTGGAAAGTATACACTCGAAACATTGTTCACCTGTATATATCATTTATATTTTCAATAATAATATCATCAATATTATCATCATAATTATTACAGTAATTTTCTATGAATATGGAATAACTATGATGATTGTGAATAGATTAATTACTTAATTTAATTTGGTAATTAAATCCCAAATTATTTCATCATTTAGGATAAACATAATTCCATGTTAAATGTAATAGAGTAATTCCTCATCAAAACATGCTAAAATCTAAAGTATTCATCTCTATCTTCATATGATTAATGAATAATCACGTTATAATTATTCATAAAACTCTAAAAATAAATCATAATCATTTATTCTGGCATAAAATATGTAAATGTGAATTTATTTATAATTTAAAAAATATTCAGTCCAACATATTTCTTATAAATACAATGATTCTAAAATATGTGTAGATTTAAATTTTTTTATATGGAATTATTATTTACTTAGACCAATAAAATATACGTGACATCTCTCTTTAACTACCGATGCATGAAACAATTGAAATATGATTGTTGGGAATAAACGGTATGTGGATTACAAGGTGTATAAAATTATTATTACGATCCCAGAAATCACTTCCTTTAGTTTTTCATTCTATATTTATGGAAGAAAATGTATTGTGATGAATGTACAATTATATCAAATGTACCTATTATATTTCTCAAAAATCTAGACATATTCATCATCACTCTCACGGAAGAACAAATAATCTATTTTACATCACAATGAAGGTTTATCCCTTCAGTTCATCATTTTATTTGGTTTATCAAGATAAAATCAGGATTTTATTTTTAGGTTGCATATGATGCCTGGAAGTAGCACATGATGCCTGGCCTTATCACCCACTTCCTAGTCGTAAAACCTAATGCCTAGAGATAGAAAAACTATCAGTATCCCATCTTCTAACCCATACATAGCTCTCACTATTATGTTCATGTAACCTCTACATAGGAATGTTACCCTTATATAGTGTGTTTCAACTATATTTACCCTTACATAGATACCATTTACTATTGCACATATCATGAAAATATCAGAGCACCTTTACACTATATGACATACATTTATGAGATGCATTGGTTACATTTATGTAGTGAAACTACCCTTATTGATTATTTATCCTAACCTTATGTATCATTGATTTCCCTTAAAAAACACCATAAATAAAACTATTAATTCAAATTAAATATTAATTTACCCTTACATATGTAGTGTATGTCACACAATACCCACAGGTAATGCCTGGATCTCCATTATGAAGCGTGATTTACTATTACATCAATAATGATCTACCTGTATACAACCTAATAAGTTTCTCAATACTATTACACAACAACTAATTTACATTTATCTAGGTATATTTTACCTTTATATAAGCAATGCAATTATCAATTTTACTTTATATATGTATCCAATTTTATTCAAAATTATTTATGACATTATTAAACACATTAGGCTCAATCCTCATGGCCATCCAACTTCATTCATATGAATAAAAAAAGATTAATTAATCCACTAACACATATAAAGTAATTATTTGAAGATAATAATAAAAACCATCACATTTACATGGATAATTTATGATCAATGTCATCAAATTCCATTATGAAAATCCATAGCCATTCTCTAATCATAACCACTTTATCTTCACTCAAAACACATATTTTCTAAATCATTGAAAAAAAAACCACATAAGATCAAAATGATAATATTTCATTCTATGATAGGAATGATCATGGAATAAATGAGGTTAAGGTACAATAAGGTCTAATGAGTCATGGTATTTAAAACAATGACATTGAGAAACATGTCATAGAAGAGATATGTTCCATGGACCATTATTGGAGTTAATATTTCTCTGTTTTGAGACCAACTAGATAATTCCATGGAATTAAAATTTAAATAATGATAGATTCCTTAAAATTTATTTAATTTATTTGATGATTTTTGTATATATTATTTCTTTTTATATAACACTAATTCCAAATTTCATAAGATTCATCTCACAATTCATTCAAATCATTCACACTTTATTGAAGGATGTCACACCATGATCCATATAACAGTAAAAATAGAAACTCATAAAAAAATCATAAATTTTTAAATGAAATTGTAATAATAATTCCAAATAATTATAGGATTCATTAACATTTCGATGGTAGTCATAATTTCATGACTACAAAATAAACAATTCAGATACATTCAACTCCATAGGGATCTATTTCTTATGACAAGTTGTTGAAAAGTTTATGGAATATTTTGGGGACTCCCTATAGATTATATTATACATAAATTATCCCACATAGAAGGAATTCAAAACCTTTTTAGAATTAATGGATTAATTTCATGATGGGATTTTAGGAAGGGTGCTTAATGGAATCCTACTAGAGACATCTCTACAGCCGATAGTGATCACACAATATGTTTGAGATGTAGGTTGATATAGTGAAGTGTTTTGGAGACATAACCTTGACCAGGATACTCCATTACATGAACTATCTTTTCAATAAAATAAGGGGTGTGATCCCACCTATTCTATTGAGATATCACACAATTATTCTTGGAAAGATTTATTGATTAATAAAAATTAAGAATTGATCACTCTATGAGGGGTTACACCACATCACAAAATGATATGTGGTGAGAATAAATGAGAAACAACGTTATGAGTCCTTCTTGATCATTCAATAATGTATTATTTCATATTTTCATTTATGATATTCTCGTAATAGTTGTTTCTACCTATTTGTTTTTGTGGGAGTTTAGAATTTTACAAATTTTTTTCACATTTTTCATATTATTTCTAACTGTGAAATTCTTTTTTCAATTTCAATACTTTAATTTTAAAATTGTAATCATGGATTTAGATAATTTTATTTTACTTTTAATTTCTCTTTTCTTTAGCTAAATTATTATCTTATATAAATAACGTCATATGATGAATTTTTAATGTGTGATGGAGATTCTCCAATCATGTGTGGCTAGTTCACTTATGAGGGGATGGATTTTGAGTATATTGATTTTTGTATTAATGAATTTATAAACAAATTCTAAAAATATGTTTTATTTTATTAATTTTTTTGGAAATTAATCTAATATTTTTACATCACAGAAATCTGATCAAGAAGTTTTTGGTGGGAGTAACCCCCAAATCTGATCAAGTGGGTTGTTGTGGGGGGAACCTCAATGAAATTAAGAAAATTAGAATACGAATGATAGTATATATTTATATTTTACTTTATTAATCAAGCTTAATACATCTATGTTAATGCATTTTCTGGACCAAGGGATTTTATTTCATGAGATTGAATCAATAAACCTGGCCATATGATGTTGGTATATATAGAATGAATTCAGAACCCAATAATTCAACTAATTAATGAGTGGTAGAGTTCATTAAATATGAATTTATCCTTTAAAACTGATCATAAAACATCATTTTAATATAAATTTTCCATAACATGGAGTTAATTTCTATTATGGTGAATACAATATATTTATAGAATAATCAGTTAAACAATTTAATCCCAAAACTGTTAAGGATCACTGAACCACTTCATGGGATAGTCTTAGACTAAATTATTATTTTATTTTTTAGTTTGTGAAGTATTGAAATTTTATAAATTTATAATATTTTAGCATACCATAATGAACTAATGATTCCATTTGGTTGACTATATGTAAGATACACATGAAAAGTTCATTATTTATATTTTTAAATAATTTTTTATCAAGAATTCAAAATATTAGGAATTTGGGTTATAATTTCTTTTAAATTATTGAATAAGTGTTAATCAATCCATAGAACCCCAATACTCACTACTGTAGTTTTTTGAGTAGTTTTTTTTAGTTTAACACAAGTAGAGTTTTTGATATTTTATTTGAGATGTTGGAGTGAATGAATATAGATTTCATAGATCATTACAATGATTATCTATACATGATATGTTATTTTTTAGTCATTTAATCAATATAGATAAATATTTGTAATGAGTATGATATTTATGGGATAAATCCTTCATTTTTTATTTGGTGAATTTTTTCCCTTTTTTAAAAAATGGTATTACCTCCCATATTATGGGTTTATATCCTTCGGGATTGTATCTAGCCCATATCATATTGAAGGAAGGCATTGTTTGTAACTATTGAGATTTTGGATGACATGGGTGGATATAGATTAGATTGGATCATGACATATGTGGAAAATATTTTTCACTTTTACTCATAATATTGATAAATCTATCTATAGTGTTAAAATGTAAATTTTATTTTCATACTTAGGAATTGATTAAGAAAATTTTACATTACCAAGTAATAATTATTTTTAATTATATGAACACTAGGTACTAATATAAGATGTACATTTTTTACAAATATAGTGGATAATTGAAAATATTTATTCATAATGTTAAATTATATTTATGTTACATTTCTATTTTTATTTTAACTATCATAAAATATTTCATAATTTTTTTCATGCATATGAATTTCCATGAAAAATGATATTCCATTTATTTTATAAAATAAAATGAACAATATTCACATTGACATTATTGAAAAATAATTCAAAATACGAAATCAGAAATAATTATAATAAAAACAACTAAGACTTCTCATTCAGTACATAAAATAATTAATAAAAAATCTACATGACTATAAAATTTATGAATAAAAAATCATAATTAATCAAATATTTATGAATTTAACATAATAAAAATATATATTTATTCAATTTTCTGTGAAGTAAAAAATTAAAAGTAGTAAAAATGAAGACATGAATTTAATGTAATTTATTATAAATTTGACCAAAATATTTGGATATCAACATAGATTAATTATACTATATAAAATCAGAAAACGAGTGTAACCGATTCAAATTTGACTTTTATAAGGGCTTAAAATGTATTTTCTTAACACTGAGGTGATCATTGGTAAGAACAAATTTCATTTATCTGAGATTTTTTAGAGCTATGAATGACTTGTATGTAATTAAAATGATGTATCTCATAAAAACTATTTTAGGGTACTCTATGTATGATGGAAATCATGCAGAACCCCTCCAACCAAACATATTTATTTATTATAAGGGGATAATATTTGAACCATTTCCCCTCACATTGAATTTAATCACTAAGATATGTCATCCATAAGTATATTATATATATTATGTAAAATAAAAAAACATATAACCCTAAAATATAGTATATTTTAACCATGTTATAGTATGTACAAGTTATGTAATGGGAAAATAAATCATGAACACAAATATATAAATTAATCTTTGTCTCCCCCTCAAAAAAGATCATTTGGTTTAGAATTCAGGTAAAATTCCTAAAATAAATCATTAATGTTTAGGTTGGGTTAGCCATGAAGGGTCCCTCAAATGTATTTCAAATTTTTTTCCCATCCCCAAATTCCATATTCCAGGATAATACAATAATAAATTAAAACTTGGGTGAGTAAAATCTTTTTTATTTTAAATCCAATGAGTGCTCTTGTTTGTCTGATTCATTATGAATTGCTTATATTTCTCCTATTTCCCCTTCAACTAATCACTTCTCTCAATAAAAATTTTACACTACATATCCATTTTTGAGTCCATAAATAGAATAAATTTTTTTTACTCTTTTTAAGGATCCACGTCAGCAAAATTCTTATTTTATCCGGAAGATAATGAAATGAAATAATTGTTGCAAATCCTTGAATTTTCACTCATTAACAACTTACATATCGACTATGTGACTATATGTAACATCCCATGTAAATGTAGAATATTATATTTTTATACTTATTAATATTTTTGAAGTAAATATTAATTTTACTTTAAAAGGGTTTCTATGTTCGATAGCGTATCCGATACGCAACAACGGGTTTCTTTGGAATCTTACTTTGCACACTAATAATATAATATTATTATTTTAAATGGTAGTTAACTCCTAGCCATTGTATTGGAGGGAATGAATGAAACTAACTACAATATGATTATATATGTTTTTTAAATGTGTTTACATTTATCCCATAAAAGTTAGAGGCTTAAAATATGAATGAATCTAATTTTAAGCATAATTTATATTAAAAGACCGATTTATCACCTTTTAATGGAGAAACCTTTTTAAATATAGTTTTGGTCACATTATTACATTATATATGTCCAAATAAAATCCTTCTTTATAATGGGGACATCAAAATTTACTTTGTGTAAATCTTTGGAATTTTCTCGATAAAGTTCATTTTTTATTGAATAGTGAAAATATTGTATTTTAATTCAAAACTATATTTTAATATAATATATTTATATGGATAGATTATCTTTTTAATTGGTTTTACAATTTAATTAGAATATATTTTTACCATTTAATCCAATGTTGGTCATTGGAATTAATTTCACATTGAAATTTGACATAAACAAGTATCAATCTTTTGATAGTTTTTGTTTCTTAAAAACATGCTATTTGTTTTGATAACTAGAATTAATTTTAAAATTAATTAATTCCACATATCTATTTTTAATTTTTCAAAATATACATAATTTTTTAATTTTGAATATCAAATATATCTTAGGCTGAATTTTTGGTATTTTTCTGAAAAACATAAATTTTTGATTAATAGTGAAACCACTTAGTGAAAGTTAAAAAAACTGAATTTTTTATTTAAATGAAAATTTACCACTTATGTGAATTGAATTTCAAGACTATGATACACATTGTTGTTATCAATAAGTAAAATGTGGTTCATTAAGATGAAAATAAGTTGTGGTGAATAGTATCTTTTGACTTTTATTTAACGCGGTTAAAGGTAAATAATGTAATTCAAGGTAAAATATATATTCTAATAAATCCAAATTACCTTAACACTTGTCAAAAACTTATTGGTTGAGTCATTTATCACCATGGGCATATTTGGGTCGATTTTGGGACCCCATTGAACCACTTGGTAGTGATAATGACAATTTAGATTAATTAATTTAATGTGAAGACAAAATTGACATTAACAAAAATCTTTTAGTAATTAATTTTTATATGGTGTTATATAAGTCCTATTTTGACTATAATTATTATTTGTAAAGTTAAAAATATTTCCTATATCATGGTATTTATTTATAATTTTTAGACATCAAATAAATTAAATTATTTATGACATAATAATGATGCACTATTTACCTCATTAATAAATCATTTAAATAAATAAGATTATAATGATTAAAATATTATCCGAAACATGTCCAATTCTGATTGGATGATTTTATTTCGATCATTAATCATCTTATATTCGACTATAATGATTTTTGGACCACTAGAAACCGAATATCATTGTATTATAAAATAATATTTTTACACTTTCCTAAAGATCCCCTCCTCTGCAATATAAAAGGAGGCCACTTATAACAAATTCCTCACATCTTTGAAGCCATTTGGCTCATCCAAACTCTTCACAATTAAGCTCCCTACATCCCTCTCCTCTTAGAAGCCTTACCTTAGGCAGAAGGCACTTCAAGAAGTCCTTTTCGTTCAATCCAAAGGTGTCACCCAAATTAAAGGTAACCGTTTCCCTTAAATTGTTTTCATTTATTTTACTTCTCCAACCCCTAAACTCTTTTTATTTCATTATATTGTAACAAAAATAGTATCCTCAATATACTATAATTCTTCTAGAAGATGGATTATATCTACACTTAGACACACCTCCATCTAACAGATGATGAACATAATGTTTCTGTGGATGGAAAACTAACGCCTCATGAAAAGATGATTGTTCAAATATCTTCAACTGCCTCTCATGGAGGACATTATGATGAAACTATATTTATATATGATATATATTATTTTTATTATTTCCTTATGCTTCTATACTTCCCAATTATATCACACCTTTATGGCTTCAATAGTGGGTAAATACGATAATCTCATTTGAGGAAGTGCGGACTACCGCCCCCTCAAAGTGATGTGATTCGTTAATGCCTTATGTGTGATGTATAAAGGATATAGTTAATGATATTATATATGATATTATACTATTATTATAATATATCTGTATATAATTATGTTTAAATTCCATTAAAATAAGTAATAGAAATGAAAATAGCGTTCATGCGTACGTTTGGCTTACCGTCTCCAGGAACGGTGCATTTCATTTCTTACCTCCTTGTACTATTAAAAATACATGTATATTCTAGATATATATTATATATATGATATATAAATAATGAATATAATTCTGGATATAATGAACCTTTGACTACATGAACAACATGTAATTATAAGAAGTCCATTTTTGACTCAAGTACCAAATATTGACAAAATGAACGTTATTAACATAAATGGTAACATAATGTCTATAACATGGTAATAAGTGATATAAAAGGAATAATAAACATGAAAATGGTTCTTAAGAAATTATAAATTAAATTTAGTTTATTATTCAGGATATTAAAGAACGAATGGGTCAAGTCGAACACGAGGTAAGGGACTTTGTCTCAATCTTCTTTCATTGAGGAATATTATCATTTATACACAAAATTATTTTATATGGTGTATAAACCCCTTTGACTTTTACATTTATTAAAAAGGTATCTTTTTCTACTAAGTGTTTTACTAACTAAAAAATAATGATCCTTTTATTGTAAGAATTGACAACGAAATTTTCCACCGCCGCGAGTATTTTTTGATCTTTGGCTTCCTCAAAAAGTTGTAATGTTTTTTTAAAAAGAAAATAAATACCTTATATTATTTACATATTTTTGGTATTGAAAATTGATTTGAAAATGGTTTTGTTATGTGAATATATTTAAGTGATATATTGTGATTGAAATGTGTAAATGTTTCCTTTCATTTATATTTGTTGTTTGTGATATGATTTTATGTTGGTACTTGGACATTTTACAGGTGGTTAAGTGATAAACCAAATGATGTGTGGTTTTGTGAATACCAGGACAGGTGGTTATTTTATAACCTCCAATTCATTGGGTAAGGAAGTCGGCCGTATGGATATTCCATTTAGTGATATGTGTGGAAGTCGACAGTATGGTTATTCCATTTAAGTATGTTTATGTACAAAGTTACCTTTATATGTTATGTGTACTTTATATGGGTTTTATGGTAATATTTTGGTTACAAAAAGGTAAGTAATGATCTTTTATTCAGTGTAGATTATTTACAACTTCATAAAGGTGAAAATAATTACTTATGTTAAAGTATTCATGGTTTACTTGTTTTTTTGATAAAATAACAGTTTACTTCTTTGTGTATCCCTTACTGAGATTTTTATACTAATACCATGTTTTTGAAATGTTTTTCACATGAAATAATGTGGAATAGGTTCATGGATGGGATCACGGAAAATTCATTCTTTCTTAACCATGGAACTAGGCATGAATTTTTTTTCAAGAGTTCATGTTTTGAAAAAAAATGGATACTGGGTGGAAGTCTCTACTTTGTAATCTTTTGAAATGTAGTAGTTATGGCCTAATTCTCTACAACTATAACCCTGAAAAGATCCTCAATATTAATTATTCATTTAATTGAATATTATGTAATGTTTAAGGGCGAGTCCTTATAGTTGGTATGAGAGGTCGGTTTATATAACTTTAGGAGCTAGGGTATTGTTAAATTAATATCCCTAAAGTAATTTATGTTAATATTGAAATGATATAGCATTTATAGATTACCATGTTGCTTCACCTAAGATATTTTTGTGTTGAGAATGGTTTTTCATAGAGAAAACAAGGAAGTTGTGATGGGAGGTCATACAGAGGGAAATGAACTTCCAAATGAGCAACCTGAGATTGTTGGAATCAGAACTGAATAGTTCACTGAAGTGATGGCTCAGTTGATTCAGGTTATAAATGGTGGTTGTGTTTATTGGTGATATTTTGGTTTATTCACAAATTAAGGAGAAACATGAAAGTCATTTGAGGTTTGTCCTGCAAAACTTAAAAGGAAAAAAACTATTTGGGAAATTTTGCAAGAGTGAATTTTGGTTACAACAAATTTCCCTCCATGGACACATTGTTTCAAAAAATGGAATAACTATTGATCCTTCTAAAATTAAAGTTGTTGAAGAATGGGCGAGACCCACACATATAACCAAGATTCGTAGTTTTCTTGGTTTGGTATGTTATTACTAGAGTTTTGTTGAAAAATTTTCTCGGTTATCTAGTCCAATGACTAAGATAACTCGAAAAGGTGTTATGTTTATCTTGACAAAAGAATGTGATGATTGTTTTCAGGAATTGAAAAGAAGATTGGTGAATGCTCCAGTTTTGGCACTGCTACCCAGAAATGGTGTGTTTTTTATCTATAGTAAGGCTTTGTTGAATGTACATGGTTGTGTCCTAATGCAGAATGATCAGGTAATTGCTTCTGTTTCACGTCAGTTGAAACACCATGAGTTAAATTACCCTACACATGATTTGGAATTAGCTGCTGTTGTTTTTGCTTTAAAAATTTTGAGGCATCCTTTTTACGGAGTGAAGTTTGAAATATATACTGATCAGAAAAGTTTGAAGTATATATTAACTCAGAAAGAATTTAACATGAGATAGAGGGGATGGCTAGAATTAATCAAGGATTATTATTGCACGATCAATCACCATCCGAAAAAAGAAAATAAAGTGGATGATGCTTTGAGTTGAAAAAGTAATGCTTCATTATCCATGCTACATTTGGAACAAGATCCTATGGTTTTTGAATTAATGATGTTTGGCATAGAAGTTTTTGGTGCAATAAAATCTTCTATTTTGTATCAGGTGTTAGTGAGATCATCTCTATCAGACAGAATTAAGCAAGCACAGAAGGAAGACAATGAGTTGCAGAAAAAGGTTGTGTTGGTTCAGAAGGGTATGTTTCCTAATTTTAACGTTGATAATGATTTTGTTTTGAGATTTGGTAAGATATTATGTATACCTTGTGATTAATAGTTGAATAATGAGTTCTTATGTGAAGCTCATAGTTCTCTATTTTCAGTTCATCCTGGATGTACTAAGATGTACCGAGATCTTCATGAGTATTATTGGTGGGATGGAATGAAAATAGATATTTCTGATTTTACTATGATGTGTTTGACTTATCAATAGGTTAAATTATATCAATAGTTACCGAATGGAATGCTTCAGCCTCTACAGGTTCCAGAGTGGAAATGGGAAAATAAATCCATGGAATTAATTGTGGGATTACCAAAGACATCTCGAGGTAATAATGAAATCTGGGTTATAGTTGATCGATTGAATAAATATGCTCATTTCCATCCTAATAAAGATACTCTGTCTTTAGATCATCATGATTAGTTGTATGTTAAAGAGATATTAAGGTTTCATGTAGTTCCCCTCTCTATTGTATCTGATCGTGATCCCAGGTTTACTTCTAACTTTTGGAAAGGCCTTCAAAAGTCATTGGGTACTGAATTAAATTTTATTACAACATTTCACCCTCAATAGTATGGGAAATCAGAACGAACAATTCAGACATTGGAGGATATGTTACATTCTTGCTCGATGAATTATTAGGGAATTTGGGACCAACATCTTTCTATTGTTGATTTTTCTTATAATAATAGTTTTCATTCAAATATACTGATGGCTCCATTTGATGCATTATATGGAAAGCGTTGTGGAACTCCAGATTTTTTGGATGAAGTAGGTGAAAGGAAGCTGATGGGACCATAATTGGTAGAAGAGATGGTAGAGAAAGTTCAGTTGATTCAGAAGCACATGAGAACAGCTTAGTGAAGACAGAAAAGTTCTGCCAATAACTAGAGGAAGGATCACTCTTTTGAGGTAGATGATCATGTCTTTCTCAAAGTTTCTCAATGGAAAAGTGTGTTGAGTTTTGGTAATAAGGTAAAGTTGAGTCCGAGGTTCATTGGACCTTATGAAATTTTGGAGAATGTTGGATCAGTTGGATACAGAGTGGCTTTACCTCCATGTTTATCCCAACTATACAATGTTTTTCATGTTTTGATGGTGAGAAAGTATATGCCAGATCCATTTAATGTTTTGAGCCCAGAGGTAGTTCAGTTGGAAGATAATCTCTTTTATGAAGAACAAACAGTTTATATTCTTGACTATAGAGATAATGTGTTGTGAAATAAGGTAATTCACCAAGAAAAGGTTTTGTGGAAAACACAGATGGTTGAAGAGGCAACATGAGAATCTGAAATTGCTATGAGGGATAAATACCCCACTAATTATGATAAGTGAGTAAAAATTTGTAGGATACAATTTCCAAAAGGGGAGAATGATGTAACATCCCAAGTAAATGAAGTATAAGATATTTTTATACTAATTATTATTTTTGAATTAAATATAAATTTTACTTTAAAAGGGTTGATATGTTCTATAGCATACCCGATATGCAAAAACAGGTTTCTTTGGAATCTTACGTTGAACACTAATAATATAATATTATTATTTTAAATGGTATTTAACTCCTAGACATTTTATTTGTAGGAATGAATGAAACTAACTACAATTTGATTATACATGTTTGTTAAATGTGTTTACATTTAACAAATAAAAGTTAGAGGTTTAAAATGTGAATGAATCTAATTTTAAGCATAATTTACATTAAAAGGCGGATTTATCGCCTTTTAATGGAAAACCCTTGTTAAATCTAGTTCTGGTAAATTTAATACATTCTATATTACCAAATAAAATCATTCATTAGAATGTGGACATCAAAATTTACTTTGTGTAAATTTTTGTATTTTTTTCGATAAAGTTCATTTTTTAATAAATAGTGCAAATAATATATTTTAATTCAAAACTATGTTTTAATATAATTTATTTATATGGTTAGATTATATTTTTATTTGGTTTTAAAATTTAATTAGAACATATTTTTCACATTTAATCAAATTTTGGTCATTGGAATTAATTTCCCTTTGAAATTGGACATAAACAAGTATTAATCTTTTGATAGCTATTATTTCTTAAAAACATGCTATTTCTTTTGATAACATGAATTAATTTTAAAATTAATTAATTCCACTTATCTGTTTTGAATTTTTAAAAATAGACAACATTTTTGAATTTGGAATATCAGAAATATCTTAGGATGAATTTTTGGTATTTTTCTGAAAAACATCAATTTTTGATGAACAGTGAAACCACATTATGGTAGTTAAAAAAACTGACTTTTTAATTTAAATGAAATTTTACCACTTCGGTGAATTAAATTAAAAAAATCCTACATACAAGGTTGTTATTAAGAAGTAAAATTTGGTTCATTAAGATGAAAATAATTTTTGGTGAATAGTAACTTTTGACATTTATTTACCACAGTTAAAGGTAAATAAAGTAATTCAAGCAAATATGAATATTATAATAATTCCAAATTACATTAACACTTGTCCAAAACTTATTGGTTGAGTCATTTATGACCATGGGCATCTTTGGGTCGATTTTGGGACCCCATTGAACCACATGGGAGTGATAATGACAATTTAGATTAATTAATTTAATGTGAAGACAAAATTGACATTAACAAAAATATTTTAGTAATTAATTTTTATATGATGTAATATAAGTCATATTTTCGACTATAAATATTATCTTGAAATATAAAAAGATTTCCTATATCATGGTAATTTTTTATAATTTTTAGTCCTAAAATAAATTAAATTATTTATGACATAATAATGATGAAGTATTTATCTTATTAATAAATCATTTAAATAAATAATATTATTATGATTAAAATATGATCCAAAACATGTCCAATTCTGATTGGATGAATTTATTTCTAGCATTACTAATCGTATATTCGACTATAATGATTTTCGGACAATTAGAAACCGAATATCATTATATTATAATATAATATTTTCACACTTTCCTAAATATCCCCTCGTCTCCCTTATGAAAGAAGTCTACTTCTAACCCATTCCTCACACCTATCAAGCCATTTGGCTCGTACAAACTCTTTCCAATTAATCTCCCTACATCCCTCTACTCCTCCTAGAAGCCTTAGATTAGGCAGAAGGCACTTCAAGAAGTATTTTTGGTTCATACCAAAGGAGTTGCCCAAAATAAAGGTAACAATTTCTCTAAAATTGTTTTCATTTATTTTACTTCTCCAACCCCTAAAATCTTTTTATTTCTTTCTATAATAACAAAAAAAGTATTCTAAATATACTGGGATTTTTTTATAAGAAGGATTATAACTATACTTACACACACCTCCGTCTAATGGATGAAGAAAATAATGTTTGTGTGGATAGAAAACTAACGCCTCATGAAACGATGATTGTTAAAATATCTCCAACCACCTCTCATGGTGGAAATTATGATGGAACTATATGTATATATGATATATATTATGTTTATTATTTCCTTATTCTTTTGTACTTCACAGTTTTATCACACCTTTACGGTTTCCATAGTGGGTAAATACGATAATCTCATTTGAGGAAGTGCGGACTTCCTCCCCCTCAAAGTGATGTGATACGTTAATGAAATATGTGGGATGTATAAAGGTTAAAGTTAATGATATTATATATGATATTACACTATCATTATAATATAACTATGTATCAATATGTTTAAATTCCATTGAAATAAGAAATATAAATGAAAGTAGTGTTCATGCTTACGTACGGCACACCGTCTCCAGGAACGGTGAATTTCCTTACTTACCTCCATGTACTATTATAAATACATGTATATGATAGATATATATGATATATATGATATATAAATCATGAATATCATTCTAGATATAATGCACCTTTGACTACATGAATAACATGTATTTATAAGAAGTCTATTTTTGACTCATGTACCAAATATCGACAAAATGAACATTATTATCATAAATGGTTACATAATGGTTATAACATGGTAATAAGTGAAATAAAAGGAATAATTAACATGAAAAGGGTTCATAAGAAAGTTTAAATTAACTTTAGTTTATTATTCAGGATATTAAAGAACAAATGGGTCAAGTTGGACACGAGGTAAGGGACTTCATCTCAATCTCCTTTCATTGAGGCATATGTACTTTTATTCAAAAGAAATATTTTTCTACGAATCATTTTACTAAATGACAAAAAATAATGTTCCTTTTAACGTAAGTGGGGACAACGATGTATTCCACCACTGTGAGTATTATTTGTTCTTTTTCTTCCTCAACAAGCAGTAATGTTTTTTTAAAAAGAAGATAAATACCTTATACTCTTTTACGTGTTTTTGGTATTGAAAATGGGTTTTAAATGGATTTGTTATGTTAATATATTTAAGTGATATATTGTGATTAAAATGTGGAAATGTTTCCTTTCATTTATATTTTTTGTATGTGATATGATTTTATATTGGTACTTGGACATTTGATGAGTGGTTACATGACAAACCAAATGACGGGTGGTGTCGTGAATACTAGGACGGGTGGTTACGATATAACCTCCAATGCATTGGGTATGGAGGTCGGCCGTATGACTATTCAATTTAGTGATATGTGTGGATGTTTACCGTATGGTTAATCAATTTATGTATGTTTATGTTCCATGTTACCTTTAAATGTTATGTGTTCTTTATAGGGGTTTTATGGTTATAATTTGGTTTCAAAATGGTATGTAATGATCTTTTATTCAGTGAAATGTATTTAGTACTTCCTAAAGGTGAAAATTATTACTTATGTTATATTATTCATGGTTTACTTGTTTTTTTGAAAAACTAACAGTTTTACATATTTTTGTATCCCTTACTGAGCTTTTTATGCTCATCCCAATTTTTTGATATGTTTTTCACATGACATAATGTAGAATAGGGTCAAAGATTTGATCAAGTAAAACTCATGTTGTCTTAAACATGGTACTAGACATGACATTTTTTTTCTAGAGTTCATGTTTTGTAAAAAAAATGTATACTAGGTGGAAGTGTCTAATTTTTAGTCTTTTGAAATGTAATAGTTATGAACTAATTCTATAAAACACTAAACCTGAAATGATCCTCAATGTGAATTATTCATTTATTTCAATATTATGTAATGTTTAAGGCCGGGTCTATAAGGCCCCGACCTTAAACCTTACTTAATCTTGAGTTATTACAAGATTTCACATTGAGGATCTTTTTGGGTTTATAGTTTTAGATAATTCGATCATAAAACTTGAATTACATTCCACATTTAAACAAAGTGGTTACATAAAGATAGTATTCATTTTTCCCATCAACGGGACATATTTAAAATAAAACATGGATTCTTTTTTGACACTTCCTTGAAACTGTCATCATATCATGTTCCTTTCCATTGACATGTGAAAAACATTTCAAAAAAACATGGGATGAGCATAAAAATCTCATTATGGGTTATAAAAATATGGAAAGGAAACATCAGTTCATATATACATAAGTATGAAATCATACATTACCCATAAAACATAATCACTCTAACATACCTCATCAAATACTGAATAAATCACATAAATCATAAGACATAAAGCTAACTTGATGCATTCATAACATTCTTACATAGGGAGTAACCCTCTCGGGTACGTTTGGAATACCCATCACAGTATATTCCCTAAAACGCTTCGGAGAAACCTTAACGTTTCACTCCTTTGCGTTACAAAAATGCATTGGAGAGCTATATCGGGCTCACCCGCCCTTAGTTTATCACGGAACCACCCGTCTTCATAATAATGACCAAGAACCTCAACATAATCGTATCACATAAAGCATTCATAAAGGAAATATAACATTTCCAACTTTCAATCACAACATATCAATACAACGAATTGATATAAAAATATTATGAAAACCATTTTCAATACCATTACAAATGAAAAGTAAAACATGTTATTTATTTTTCTTTAAAAAAATGTTATGGCTTGTAGAGGAATCCGAAACTCAAATAATGGTCACAGCGGCGGAGAAGTCGTTTTCGCCGCATACATACGACATAAACAATCCATTTTGTCATTTAGTAAAATGCTTCATATAAAAAAGATTCCTTTAGGATAAACGTAAAAGTCAATGGGGTTTATAAACCATATAAAAGAAGGTTGTGTATAAAACAAAATATGCCTCAATGAAAGGAGATTGAGACGAAGTCCCATACCTCGGGTCCGACTTGACTCGGTCATTCTTTAATCTCCTGAATAATAAACCTGAGTTAATTTATACTTGTTTAAGAACCTTTTTCAAGTTCATTATTCATTTTATATCACTTATTTCCATGTCCTGAACACTATGTAATTATTTAAGTTACTAACGGTCGTTTTAACGATCATTGGTACTTGAGTAAAAAATAAACCCTTTATAATTACAAGATGTTCATGTGTCCATTATATACAGAATGGTATTAATGCTATAGATATCATATATTTCATATATATCCAGTACATGCATGCATTAATAATATTACATAATCATTTTGAGGTAAGAAATGAAATGCACCGTTTATGGAGACGGTAAGCCGTACGTACGCATGAACGCTACTTTCATTTCTATTTCGTATTTTCTAGAATGGAATCATAATGATATAAAGGTATATTATAATTCCAGTGTAATATCATATATAATATTATAACTCCATCCTTTATACGTCTCACATATGGTATTAACGAATCAAATCACGTTGAGGGGGTGGTAGTCCACACTTCCTTTAATGAAGATATCACATTTACCCATAATGGAAACCATAAAGGTATGCCCAAAATGAAAAATACAAAAGCATAAGGAAAACATAAAAATATTATATATCATATATAAATATAGTGTCATCTTAATGGCCACCTTTGAAGGTGTTAAAGGAATTTTGAACAATCATCGTTTCGGGAGGCATAAATTCCCCACCCACAGAAACAGTATGTTCTTTAACCATTAGATGTAGGTGTGTGTAAGTGTAGCTCAAATCCTTCTAATAAAAACATCCTAGTATATTGAAGATACTGTATTTGTTACAAAAGAAATGAACAAAAAGAGTTTAGGGGGTTGGAGAAGCAAAATAAAACAAAAGGACTCTAGTGAAGACATTACCTTAAAATCGGGTAACTCCCTTTGGTTTGAGCTCAAAGGCTTCCTTACGAAGACATCTGCCCAAAGTGAGGATTCAAGGAGTAATAGAGGGATGTGTAGAGACAAAATGGGCAGTGGTTGGCCGATCCAAAGGCTTTGGAAGTGTGGGTAAAGAGGTAGTGGTGGGGGCCTTTTATAAGAGGAGTGGAGGGTCACTCTTGGAAAGTAAAGAAATGTTACTTTATTTTAAAATGAGTTTCAGATTCAAAGGGTCCCACATTGATATAATTCGAGGGTAAGGTGATAAGGGTTCTAAATACACCCATAAAATTGTTTTTGGACATGTGTAGATCATAGAGTTTACATCATCATTTCATTTTATTTAAATCCTTTATTAATGAGGTAATCACTACATCATCATGATGTCATAAATAATTTAATTTATTTAAAGTCTAAAAATTATAAAAAAAACTACTATGATGTAGGAAATATTTTTATATTTCCTATGACTAATTTTAATTAAAAATATGAATTTTATAACCCCATGTAAAAATTGGTTTAGTAAAATAACTTATGTTTGTGTCATTTTTACTTTAACATTAAATAAAAAGTTATTTATGTCATTTCCCAACCAAAGTGACTCCATGGGGTCCCCAAGTTGACCCATAGATTTTATTGGTAGGAAATGACACATACAATGAGGGTAAGACATGTGTGAAGCTCATCTCATATTATTAAAACATTATTTTTACCTTAAACTACACTAATTACCCTTAATCGTGATTAAAAACATACAAGTTACTATTCACCAAAAAAATTATTTTAATCACATTGAACCAAATTTTACTTCTTAATGACAACAATGTATGTCAGATTTTTTAAAATCAAATCACAGAAGTGGAAAAGTTTCATTTAAACGAAAAATCAGTTTCTTCAACTACCACTTAGTGGTTTCACTATTCATCTAAAATTGAAGTTTTTCAGAAAAATACCAAAACTTCACCCTAAGCTACATTTGATATTCTGAATTCAGAAATGATTTCTATTTTACAAAATTCAAATCATTTAAGTTACATTAATTAATTCCCGCTGTCATGACAAATAGCGTGTTTTTATGAAACAATAAGTATCAAAAGATTGACACCAGTTTAAGTCCAATTTCAATGTGAAATTGATTCCACTGACCACCATTGGATTAAATGGTAAAAAAATATTCTAATTCCACTTCAAACCCGATTAAAAATATAATCTAATCATATAAATAAATTAGATTAAAAAGAGTTTTTGAATTCAAATACAACATTTTCACTATTCATTAAAAATGAACTTTTTTCGGAAAAATACCAAAAATTCACACAAAGTAAATTTTGATGTCCCAATCACAAATAATAAGTTAATTTTGTCAAATATTGCATATAAAATTGTCAAAATATAGATTTAAAAATGGTTTGCCATCAAAAGGCAGTAAAACAATCTTTTAAAAATATTAGTGTATTCCATGCTTAAGATTGGATTTATTTTCATTTCAAGCCTCTAAAACACTATCTAATTGATTAATAGACATAGATAAAAATATCTATTATTCATTACTTACTTGGGATGTTACAAACTTCCCCACTTTAGAAAATTGCATCCCCGCAATTTATTTACTTATCGAATAAATGGGGGTACTTATCCCTCATTGCATTTTCAGATTCCCATGTTGCCTCTTCAATCATGTGGGTTTTCCAAAAAACCTTTACATGATGAATCACCTTATTCCGTAACACCTTCTCCCTATGGTCAAGAATCTGGACCAATTGTTCCTCATAAGATAGGTTCTCTTCCAGCTGAAATATCTCTGGACTCAAAACATGAGATGGATATGGCATGTACTTTCTCAGCATCGAAATATGAAAAACATTGTATACCTGAGATAAAATCGGAGGTAAAGCCACCCGGTATGGAACTGATCCAACTCTCTCAAAAATTTTATATCGTCCAATGAGCCTTGGACTCAACTTTCCTTTCTTACCAAATCACATCACACTTTTCCATGGTGAGACTTTGAGAAAAACATGATCACCTACCTCAAAAGATAGATCCTTACTCCTGTTGTCCGCATAACTCTTCTGCCTGCTCTGAGCTGTTCTCATGTGTTTCTGTATTAACTGAAATTTTTCTGCCAAATCTTCTACCAATTCTGGTCCCATCAACTTGATTTCACCCACTTCATCCCAGAAAGCTGGAGTTCGACACCGCTTCCCATATAACGCCTCAAAGGGTGCCATCTGTATACTGGAATGAAAACTATTATTATATGAAAACTTAACCAAAGAAAGACGTTGGTCCCAACTTCCCTGATAATCCGTCGAACAAGCTCGTAGCATATCCTCCAAGGTCTGAATTTTTCATTCTGACTGCCCATCTGATTGAGGATGAAATGCTGTACTAAAATTTAATTTAGTACCCAACAACTTCTGAAGGACCTTCCAAAAGATAGAAGTAATCCTGGGATCACGATCAGATACAATGGAGCGAGGAACTCCATATAACCTGACTATCTCTTTAAGATACAAACGGGAAAGTTTATCTAGAGATAAAGTATCTCGTATAGCAAGGAAATGAGTAGATTTAGTCAAGCGATCAACAATAACCCAGATTGCATTATTACCTCGAGATGTCTTCGGTAATCCAACAACAAAGTCCATGGAAATATATTATCCCATTTCCACTCTGGCACTGGTAAAGGCTGAAGCATCCATTTCGGTAACTACCGCTCTGCTATAACCTATTGACAAGTCAAACACTTCATAGTAAAATCAACAATATCTCTTTTTATTCCATCCCACCAGTAATACTCCTGCAGATCTCTGTACATCTTAGTACTGCAAGGATGAACTGAAAACAGAGAACTATGAGCTTCACATAACAACTCTCTCTTCATCTGTGAATCACAAGGCACACACAATCTCTTCCCAAATCTCAAAACACAATCATTATCAATGTTGAATTCAGGCAACTTACCTTTCTGAACCATCTCTACCTTTTTCTGCAATTCACTTTCTTGCTTCTGTGCTTGCATGATTCTGTCTGATAGAAAAGATTTCACTGATACCTGAAACAAAACAGAATAACATCATGCACCAACAACTTCTATTCCAAAGTTCATCAAATCCATAACCAAAGGATCACATTCCAAACACAACATTGCTAATGAAGCATTACTTTTTCGACTCAAAGCATCAGCCACTTTATTTGCTTTTCCTGGATGGTAATGAATTGTACAATCATAATCCTTGATTAATTCCATCCATCTCCTCTGTCTCATGTTTAACTCTTTCTAAGTGAATATATACTTTAAACTTTTGTGATCAGTATATATTTCACACTTTACTCCATACAAATGATGCCTCAAAATTTTTAAAGCGAAAACAACAGCAGCTAATTCCAAATCATGTGTAGGGTAATTTACCTCATGAGTTTTCAACTATCAAGAAGCATAAGCAATCACCTGATCATTCTGCATTAGGAAAAAACCAAGTCCTTTCAATGAAGCATCACTGTAGATAACAAAATCACCATTCCAGGAATGTAGTGCCAAAACTGGAGCATTCACCAATATTCTTTTCAACTCCTGAAAACAATCACCACATTCTTTTGTCCATATAAAATTAACACCCTTCTGAGTTAGCTTAGTCATTGGAATAGATAACCATGAAAAATTTCTAACAAATCTTCAGTAATATCCTGCAAAACCAAGGAAGCTACGAATCACAGTTACATTTGTGGGTCTTGGACTTTCTTCAATAACCTTTCTTTTTGCAGGATCAACAGTTATCCCATCTTTAGAAACAATGTGACCAAGGAAAGAAACATGTTGCAACCAAAACTCACACTTGCTGAATTTTTCATACAATTTTTTTCTTTTAAGGTTTGGAAAATAACCCTTAAATGTCTTTCATCATCCTCTTTACTTTTAGAAAACACCAAAATATCATCAATGAAAACCACCACAAACTTATCCAAGAACTCATGGAAAATTCTATTCATTAAGTCCATGAATACAGCAGGTTCATTGTTTAGCCCAAAAGGCATTACTACAAATTCATAATGGCCATATCTTGTATGAAACACAGTCTTCAGAACATCTGCCTCCTTTACCTTCAGCTGATGGTACCCCGATCTCAGGTCAATATTTGAAAAAAACTGAGTTCCCGGGAGCTGATCAAACAAATCATCGATATGAGGCAAAGGATATTTGTTCTTAACAGTGATGTTATTCAAGGCTCTATAATCAATGAAAAGTCTCATAGAACCATCTTTCTTTTTAACAAATAAAATAGGAGCACCCCATGGTGACGTGCTAGTTCAAATGAATCCTTTCACTAACAAATCTTGCAATTTATCCATCAACTCTAAAAGTTCAATTTTAGCCATTAGATAAGGGGGTTTTGAAATTGTCTTAGCATTTGGAAATAAGTCTACAGTAAACTCAACTTCCTGATCTGGTATTATTCTAGGAAACTCATCAGGAAAAACATCAGGATACTCATTTACCACTGGCACATCATTAATCTGAACAGTTCCTTTATTTTCAACAATGTGTGAAAGGTAACATTCATTTCCATCATTTACAATTTTCTCATCCTCTTGATATGTTATCAATAGTAAGGGTTCATTATTGTACACAAACTTAAAGTCTTTCTGAAAAGAAACTTCTTTAGCTCTATAGTCAATCTTAGCATGGTAAATAGAGAGCCAATCCATACCCAGGATAACATCAAACTCTACTAGAGGAAGAACAATAAGGTTTGCAAGTAGGTTCATTCCATAGATAAGGATATGAAGATTCTTATAAATTCTTTTTTCCTCAACATTTCCCCTAGGTGTTTTTACCAAAAGTTTAGGAGTCATTTCTTGAGATGGTATTCTAATTTTACTAGAAATGTTTTCAGAGATGAAAGAATGTGTAAAACCCGAATCAAACAACACACTGACATAATATGAGAAAACAAACAAAGTACCTGATAGAACATCATTTGATGTCCCGACATCTGCTGAAGTAGTTGCAAAGAATTTCACCACCCCTTTCTGCTTGTAGTCTAACTGCTTCCCATCACTCGAGCTCTTTTTCGGACAGTCATTTTCATAGTGACCCATCTCATTGCACTTAAAACATTTCACTAACTATAAATCAAATTTGGAATTACCATCACCTTGATCTTTTTCAGTGCAATCACGAGCCGTATGTCCCATCTTACCACATCAGTAGCACTTTCCAGAATTCAGAAAAAATTATTCAGCATGCCTTTTACCACATTTATCACAAACTGGAAACTTAGTTTTCTTACCATTAGAATTTTTTGAAGAATTCTTTTCTTTCTCATTCCACCTTGGTCTCTTGTTTTGTTGGTTGTTATAGAACACTTGATCATCAGAAAACTCCATTTCCACCTTCTCAGCATATCGAACAAGCTTTTCATAACTTTTAAATTCACGAGAAGCTAATTCCCTTCGATATTTTGGCTATAATCCTGAGTAAAAATGATTGATTTTACTATTAAGGTCTCGGATAAAATTTGGAGCATACCTTGCCAATCGAGTGAACCTTTCTTCATAGGTAGCCACTAAGTCTTCCTCTTGACTCAATTTGAAGAATTTCTTTTCCATCCTAAGTCGAACAGCCTTAGGAAAATACTTCTCAAGAAACATACCTTTAAATTCATCCCAGTCGAGAGCATCAATCTCATTAGAGTCCTTGATATTTTTATCCATCGACCACCACTGATCTGCTTCACCCTCCAAACGGTAAATAGCAAGACTAACCTTTTGATTGTCTGAACACCCCATGACATCAAAAATCTTCTCCAGTGCTTTAATCCACCCTTCAGCTAACATAGGGTCAGATGATCCTCTGAATGATGGGGGATGTTTCCTCATGAAATGTTCCACCACTGAAATGTTCCTCTATTGTTGATCTGACTGATCTCGTGCATGGATACCACCACCATTTATCTCTTGAGTCAACTGCGCCATTACTGTAACAAACTGTTCAGTTGCAATTCCGACCATCTCAGGATGATGATTCAGAATGTTATTTCATTCTGTATGCCTTCCTAGTACTGCTTCCCTATTTCCTCTGTGGAAAACCATTCTGAAGAAATATTTCTTAGATGAAGCAACATGGTAATCTTCAAATTCTATATCATTTCAATTTGACCATAAAAAAATATTTTAGGATAATAATTTAATAGAATTATAACTCCTAAAGTTATCTAAACCGACCTTTGATACCAACTATAAGGCCCCGACCTTAAACCTTACTTAATATTGAGTTACTACAAGATTACACATTGAAGATCTTTTCGGGTTTAGAGTTTTAGATAATTAGATCATAAAACTTTCATTACATTCTACATTTAAAAAAAGTGGTTACATAAAGATAGTATTCATTTTTTCCCATCAACGAGACATATTTAAAATAAAACATGAATACTTTCTTGACAATTACTTGACACTATCATCATATCATGTACATTTCCCTTGACCTGTGAAAAACATTTCAAAAAAACTTGGGATGAGCATAAAAAGCTCAGTATGGGTTATGAAAATATGGAAAGGAAACATGAGTTCATATATACATAAGCATGAAATCATACTTTACCCATAAAACATAAGAACATTAATATACCTCATCAAATCATGAATAAATCATAGAAATAATAAGACATAAAGGTAAGTTGAGGCATTCATAACATTCTTATGTAGGGAGTAACCCTCTTGGTTACGTTTGGAATACCCATCATAATATATTTCATAAATCTCTTCGGAGAAACCTTAACTTTTCACTCCTTCGCATTACCCAGTGCATTGGAGAGCTATATCGAGCTCACCCACCCTTAGTTTATCACAGAACCACCCGTCTTCATAATAATCCCCAAGAACCTCAACATAATCCTATCACATAAAACATTCATAAAGGAAACATAACATTTCCAACTTTCAATCACAAGATATCAATACAACACATTGATATAAAAACATTATGAAAACCATTTTCAATACCAAAACAAAATAAAATTAAAACATGGTGTTTATTTTTCATTTAAAAATAGGTATGGCTTGTAGAGGAAGCCGAAACTCAAATAATGGTCATGGTGGCGGAGAAGTCATTGTCGCCGCATACGTATGACAAAAACATTCCCTTTTGTCGTTTAGTAAAATTCTTCATATAAAAAAGATTCCTTTTGGATAAATGTAAAAGTCAAAGGGGTTTATAAACCATATAAAAGAAGGTTGTGTATAAAACAAAATATACCTCAATGAAAGGAGATTGAGACGAAGTCCCATACCATGGGTCCGACTCGACTCGGTCGTTCTTTAATAACCTAAATAATAAAATTGAGTTAATTTATACTTGTTTAAGAACCTTTTTCAAGTTCATTATTCCTTTTATATCACTTATTTCCATGTCATGAACACTATGTAATTATTTTAGTTAATAACTGTCATTTTAACGATCATTGATACTTGAGTCAAAAATAAACCCCTTATAATTACAAGTTGTTCATGTATCCATTATATCCAGAATGGTATTCATGATATAGATATCATATATGTCATATATATCCAATACATTCATTCATTTATAATATTACAAAATCATTTAGAGGTAAGAAATGAAATGCACCGTTCGTGGTGACGGTAAGGCGTACGTACGCATGAACGCTATTTTCATTTATATTTCGTATTTTATAAAATGGAATCATAATTATATAAAGGTATACTGTAATTCCAGGGTAATATCATTTATAATATCATAAATCCAACCATTATACGTTGCACATATGGTATTAACGAATCAAATCACTTTGAGGGGGCGGTAGTCTGCATTTCCTTAAATGAAGATATCACGTTTACCCATAATGGAAACCATAAAGGTATGCCTAAAATGAAAAATACAGAAGCTTATGGAAAACATAAACATATTATATATCATATATAAATATAGTGTCATCTTAAGGGCCACCTTTGAAGGTGTTAAAAGAATTTTGAGCAATCATCGTTCCGGGAGGCATAAATTCACCATCCACGGAAACAGTATGGTCTTTAACCATTAGATGCAGGTGTGTGTAAGTGTAGGTAAAATAATTCTTATAACAACATCCTAGTATCTTTAAGATACTGGATTTTTTACAAAAGAAATTAATAAAAAGAGTTTAGGGGGTTGGAGAAGCAAAATAAAACAAAAGGACTCATGTGAAGACATTACCTTAAAATCGGGTAACTCCATTTGGTTTGAGCTCAAAGGCTTCTTTGGGAAGTCTTCTGTCCAATGTGATGCTTCAAGGAGTAAGAGAGGGATGTGGAGAGACAAAATGGGCAGGGTTTGTCCAAGCCAAAGGCTTTTGAAGTGTAGTTAAGGAGGTAGAGGTTGGGGCCTTTTATAAGAGGAGAGGAGGGGCACTCTTGGAAAGTAAAAAATGTTACTTTATTTTAAAATGAGTTTCGGATTAAAAAGGTCCCACATTGATATAATTAGATGGTAAGGTGATAAGGGTTATAAATACACCCATCCAATAGGTTTTGGACATTTGTAGGTCATAGATTTTACATTATCATTTCATTTTATTTAAATCCTTTATTAATGAGGTAATCGCTGCATCATCATGATGTCATAAATAAGTTAATTTATTTAAAGTCTAAAATTTATAAAAAAATTACTATGATGTAGGAAATATTTTTAGCTTTCCAATGACCATTTATAATCAAAAATCGTAATTTTATAACCCCATGTAATTTTTTTTAGTAAAATAACTTAGGTTTGTGTCATTTTTACTTTAACATTAAATAAAAAGTTATTTATGTCATTTCCGAACCAAAGTGGCTCCATGGGGTCCCCAAGTTGACCCATGGATTGTCTTGGTAGGCCATGACACATAACATGGGGGTAGGACATGTGTCAAGATCATCTCATATTATTAAAACATTATTTTTACCTTAAACTACACTAATTACCTCAAATCGCGATTGAAAACATAAAAGTTACTATTCAACAAAAAAATATTTTAATCTCATTGAACCACATTTTACTTCTTAATGACAACCATGTATGACTGATTTTTGAAAATCAAATCACAGATGTGGCAAAGTTTCATTTAAATGAAAAATCAGTTTCTTTAACTACCACTAAGTGGTTTCACTATTCATCAAAAATTGAAGTTTTTCAGAAAAATACCAAAACATCACCCTATGCTATATTTGATATTCTGAATTAAAAAATGATGTCTATTTAAAAAAATTCAAATCATATAAGTAACATTAATTAATTTAATAATTAATTCCTTCTGTCATGACAAATAGCGTGTTTTTATGAAACAATAAGTATCAAAAGATTGGCACCAGTTTAAGTCCAATTTCTAAGTGAAATTGATTCCAATGACCACCATTGGATTAAATTGTAAAAATATATTCTAATTCCACTTCAAAACCAATTCAAAAGATAATATAATCATATAAATAAATTATATTAAAAAGAGGTTTTGAATTAAAATACAACATTTTCACTATTCATTAAAAAAATGAACTTTATCGGAAAAATACCAAAAATTCACAAAAAGTAAATTATGATGTCCCTATCATAAATAATAAGTTTATTTTGACAAAAATAGCTTATAAAATTGTCAAAAGATAGATTTAAAAATGGTTTGCCATCAAAAGGCAGTAAAACAATCTTTTAAAAATATTAGTGTATTCCATGCTTAAGATTGGATTAATTTTCATTGTAAGCCTCTAAAACACTATCTAATTCATTAATAGACATAGATAAAAATATCTATTATTCATTACTTACTTGGGATGTTACATGGTCCTTATATTATATATTCTGATCCCTTATATTAATTCTTTTGTGATAGAGATTTCCATTTTTTGGGACATGGTTATACATCATCATTAACCAGTTTTTATTTACCTTTTTAAAATCAATAATTGCACACATACATATATATACACATACATACATATTAATTAAAATTTAATAAAATTATTTATAAATTAAGTAAATTAAATTTATAATACATATTTATTTTATTGTAATTCATAAAATTTTATATTTATATAATTTGAATATATAAAAATATGTTTATATATTAATTTATAAATAATTCATATTTTTTACATGTGAAATTATTATAATATATATAATTTAAAATCAGTAAATATTCATGTATTAATATATTTTTTGTAAAAATATATTTATTATTATATAAATAATATTAGGTCATATGTATTTATATAACTATGTCCATATAATTAAATTAATATATTCTAATATGAGATTTTATTACAAAATATATACACTAATTTGTATAAAAAATCAATAATAATGTCCATCATGGCTCATATCTAGTTTTCCACTAAATATTTTTTTCTCAATATTTTATTTTTATCGTTGAGAAAGGGTGACCATTATCAGTGTTATTTTTAAGAATTGGTATAGTTCACCACCTAATTTTGATGATTTTATAGAAGAATAAAATAAATAAAAATAAGTATATAGGGTTGTGAGATCTTGGAAAAGTATAAACAAGTGAGTAAACATAGCTCAAGGATTTACCATAATCTATGATTCTATATAGACTAAAAGTAAAAACATGAATCAAAATAATCATTACAGATGGAAAATAAATTTGATATTAAATTAAAAAGGATATAATATTATTACTTGGTAATTTTTTATACAATCAACACAGTATCAACTCCAAGAAGAAATTCATATTCAAATATCTAAGATATAAAGAGTTGAATGTGAGAAGTCATCACTACAATGGTTTTCATGTTGCTAAACAAATATAACCATCATTATTTAGAACCATTAAATGATTCTATTCCTAAACTAAAAATAGATTTAGAAGCATATCCTATATTAAATTACACTCCCAACCCTTTTATCCTTTTCCATTCTCTCTATTTTATTATCTCACTCATCATAATTAATAATGTTCTAAATGAATTTTCATAAAGGAAAAAAAACAATGTGGGGAAGCATATTCAAGTTTCTAAATTTTAATGTTTACACTATTGATCATTTTTAATGGCCAATTACAGATGTATTTATTTAATTCATACAAATAGTATGAGTCCATTTTATAAAATAATGTTCAATTTATTTATTTATTACCTTTATCACTGAACTATTATTTCTCTCTACAGTGACTGGTTTTTTGTTTTTGTAAATTTTAATTTTATTGGGTTCATGTTAATTATATATGGCTAATGGTCTAATTTTTTAGTCTATTACATCAACATGTTATGAATGAATCTATATAGTTCTTATGAGATTTAATTGTATAATATATGTTAAAATGTTAATCTTTCATCAACCATAAAAACACTCCAAACTCCCTATAGAAACATGAATACGTTTCCCCACGTTGTTTTTTTCTTTATGAAATTTGATTTAGAAAAAAATTCATTTTCATGAGTGAGATAATAAAATAGAGAGCATGGGAAAGGATGAAGAGGGTGGGAGTGTAATTTAATATAGGATCTGCTTCTAATTATATTTATATTATAGGAATAGAAGCATTTAATGGTTCTAAATAATGATGGATATATTTGTTTAGCAACATGAAAATCAATATAGTGATGACTTATCACTTTAAAGGCTTTATATCTTAGATATTTGAATATAAATTTCTTCTTGGAGTTGATACTATGTTGTTAGTATTGAAAATGACCATGTAAGAATATTATATCCTTTTAAATTTAATATAGAATTTATTTTCCTTCTGTAATGATTATTTGGATTCATGTTTTTAATTTTAGTCTCTATGGAATAATATATTATGTTGAATCCTTGAGATACATTTACTCACTTGTTTATAGTTTTCCAAGATCTCACAACCTTAGATAGTTGTTGTTATATATTTTATTCATATATAAAATCATGAAAATTGGGTGGTGAACTATACCAATACTTATATAAAACAACGATAATTGTCACCCTTCCAGAACGATAAAAATTAAGTATTGAGAAAAAAATACTTTAGTGGAAAACTTGATATGAGAAATGATGGCCATTATTATTGATTTTTTGATACAAATTAGTGTATATATTTTGTAATAAAATATCATATTATAATATATAAATATAATTATATGGACATAGATATATATAATACATATGAGCTAATATTATTTATATAGTAATAAATATATATTTACAAAAAATATATTAATACATGCATATTTACTGATTTTCAATTATATATATTATTATAATTCCACTTGTAAATAATATGAAGTATTTTTAAATTATTATATAAATATATTTGTATATATAGAAATTATATAAATATAAAATTTTATGAAGAACAATAAAATAAATATGTATTATAAATTTAATTTACTTAAATTATAAATAATTTTATTATATTTAAATTAATATATTTGTATGTGTATATATATGTATGTGTGAAATGATTGATTATAAAAAGGTAAATAAAAACTGGTTGCTGATGAGGTATAACCATGTCCCAAACAATTGAAATCTCATTCAAAAAATTATTAATATAATGGTTCAGAAACTATAGTCACACAGTCGATATTAAATTTTTAATGATTTAAAATTCTAGGATTTGCAACAATTATATCATTTCATTATCATCCCGGTAAAATAAAAATTATGATGACATGGATCCTTAAAAGGATAATAATTTTTTTATTGTTTCGATGGACTTAAAAATGTATATATAGGCTATGATTTTTATCAATTGAATTGATTAGGTGAAGGAGAAATATGAGAAATATAAGGAACTCACAATGATTCACACAAAAAAGAGCATTCATTGGATTTAAAAGAAAAAATATTATACTCACCCATGATATAATTTTTAATTGGATTATCCTCGACTAAGGAATTTGGGGATGGAAAAAAATTTGAAAATACATTTGAGGGACCCTTCTTGGCTAACCCAACCTAAAAATTAAAGATTTATTTTCAGAATTTTACCATAATTATAAACCTAATGATTTGTTTTGAGGGGGAGACCAAGATTAATTAATATATTTGTCTTCATGATTTATTTTCCCATTACATAACTTGTACATATTATAACATGGTTCAAATATACTATATTTTAGGGTTATATGTTATTTATTTTACATAATATATATAATATACTTATGGATGGAATATGTTAGTGATTAAATATAATCTGAGTGGTATTGGATCAAATATCATCCCCTTATAATAACGAAATATGTTTGGTTGGAGGGGGAGTGCATGGTTTCTATCATACATTGTGTACCCTAAAAGATTTTTTATGAGCTACATCCTTTTAATTACATACAATTCATTCATAAGTCTAAAAAAATTCAGAGAAATGAAATTTATTCTTACCACTGATCACCTCAGTGTTAAGAAAATACATTTTAAGCCCTTATAAAAGTCAAATTTTTATTAGTTACACTAATGTTCTTATATAATATACAATAATATATCTATGTTGATATACAAATATATTGGTGAAATTTATAGTAAATTACATTCAATTCATGTCTTCATTTTGACTTCTTTTAATTTTTTACCTGACACAAAATTGAAAGAATATTTATTTTTATTATGTTAAATTCATAAATATTTTATTAATTATTATTATTTAATCATCAATGTTATCGTCATGTATCGTTTTTATTATTTTTTTATGTATCGAATGAGAAATTTTTGTTATTTTATTATAATTATTTCTGATTTCGTAATTTCCATCATTTTTCTATAAATGTCACTGTGAATATTGTTCATTTTATTTTATGGAAATATTTTTGTATTATATGATGTTATTGGATTCTATTTTATTGATTTTTTTATTATTTTATTTTATTATCAATTTAAAACAATTCATATTTAAATAAAATATTTTTTTAATTAATGATTAAAAGAAATATTATAAATATTGTGTTTGTATTTTGTTCTTTTAACAAACCAATCATAACGTGGTCCTTATGGTTCCTAGTATTTTAGTGATGATAATAATTTATTTTTGATTTATATAAATGAGATAATGGTGCCTTATCACATGGGTCCATTCATAATTTAAGGTTAGGTAATGTCCAAATTGAATTTAGAGGAGATAACGGTCTCCCAATCCAAATGATGATCAACACATTTGAATCACATGTACATATTATACATGATAGAAATTTATTATCCATAAATTTTAAGTCCATCGAGGATAAATTAATTAATACATTTTAGGTTTATATATTTATATCATTGTTCATTTATATATATAATTGAATATATATACATTCATTGCATTAGATAATGTTTATTTTTTTCTCATTTTTAAACATTCATATATATATATATACATACCAATAAAATATATTACCATTTTTCTTATGCTCAAAATTATTGTTATCAAGAATGAAATAATGATATTAAAGTCGAAAAAAATATAGGAGAGGGCATTCATCCTTAAAACATAAAAATCACCAGGAAAATAGGATTTCTCAGCATTATTTTATCACTCATAATGGTCCTATCACATTGTTTCAACCAGAATTTAATGCTTACTCATCCCCTTAAAAAAATAACAAATAAAAAATAAAAAATAAAAAATAAAATCATTATTAATATAATTAATATTATAGTGACCATAATATAATAAATAATTAAATATCATTATTTTGATAACTTATTTTCACATCAATATTATTAAATCATTTTTAATACAATATTTAAAAAATATTACATTCCAAAAAACAGGATGATGAAGAAATAGTGCATTGTCTTATAATAATACTAAATGATATACATATAATTTAAATTAATATTATATGATTAATAATAGAGAAAATATTATTTTTTAATAACACTTAATTTATTTAAAACTAATGAAAAATAAAAAAAATACATTTGCATCCATTCCAACAACACCATGGGTTGTAATTCTGTGAGGTTATTCATACATGGGAAAAATTCATCGACTATCATTTTAGAAAATTTTCATGTCATTTCATGTTCATTTCATATGAAATGATTCTAGAATTATTTTTATGAAATAAGATGTCACTTTTTAATTGAAAATATGTGTTTCTATTCATTTCGTCCATGCCATGAGTTAGAATGTTGTGTAGATCACTTCTGCATTCAAAAAACGAATCAATATGTTTTTCATATAGATTCATGAAATTTAGAGCGAATTTTCTGAGCAATGAAAACCTGTTTCATGTTTTGAAATCAAATGTAACCATTAAATCGAAAATAAATTTTTTTAGTCATTCTAACCAAACAATGAGTAAAATTGAATCTTTGTTCAGTCCTACAAACTGAATCTGTATCAATGGTAATTTTCATAGTGTTTGATAAATCATTAACAAAATTTCTGCAATTTATAGATTGTTACATGAATTTTGATCTAAAATTTAACTTTTAAACTGAAACCATGCACCCCCATTGATCCTAACTACACCATGAAATGGAATTATATGGATTTTATTACTAAAAAAATGATTCAATGGTTATTTTAATACTGTATAATTAAAATCAAATTGTTTTTTATAATAAGTGAGAATTTGAAACATGTTTTTAAATGAAGTATCTCTTTTAAAATGAAAACAATTATTTTCAGCTATTTCGAGCACACTATGTGTCAAAATGTTGTATGGTTCATTCATACACGACCCAAATGTGTCAATGGGTTTTTTTCTAAATCTTTATTATTATTTTATCATGTTTTCATGGAATTAAGAATGTGATTGATTTTATGAACTGAAATGTCACTTTTAAATTGAAAGAACATATTTTAAATCCTTCTTACAACACAACATTCCTTAATGACATTTTGTTTGTACTTACATGTTAAGATTGATTTAGATAATATTTATGTAGTGTATCATGACAATATAAATGTGTTTGTTTAGTCTTGAGTTATTTATACACAATTTTGGCCTCATAAATGATTAAAATGAAAAAATGTATTTAAGGTCATTCTAACCACACAATGAGTTGTACTAACACGAAGGTTTCTACTTGATTCTAAAACAAGAAAAATACTGGTTTTCAAGATTTTACTGAAAATATAACATAAAATTTCTGAAACTGAGTTGTGATTCATTTTTTAAACTAATATATCGTATTAAAACTGAAAACACACATTTTATTCATTCTGAATACATGTAATGTCGTAATGACATGCAATTCATTTTTATATGCTAAAAATTCATCAATGGTGTTTTTCTGAGAGAATCATTAACTACCATGAAATAATTATCATAATTGACCATGTGATCCCATTTTTAACTAAAATGAAACTTTTAAATTAGAATAACGCATTATAATTCATTTCAATCACATTATGAGTTCGAACGACATGAGTCCATACATACCTGCTAAAAATGCATCACTGGTAATTTTCATATAGTTTCATGATATTTAAATTATATTTTCTTCTAATCAGGAATGTGATCAATGTTTATAACTAAAATGTTTTAAAAAAAAATTAAAAACACATGTTTTCGATCACTTTGACCACAACATGACTCCGAATGATTTGTAGTTTTTTTTCAAAATTGAACATTAAACCAAAAGTTGTTTTAAATGATTTTGATGGAAATAATTTTTTTAAATTTAATTGACAACATTAATTTTTTTCAACTAATAGTTAATTTTAAATTTTATACATCCTTTTTTATTCATTCCAACTACACCATCAGATAGAATTATGTGTGGTTTTTAAATAAAATATTAACATAAACTAGATATTATTGGCACATATTTTAATAAAAATAGAATAATATTTAATCATTTTTAGGTATTTCATGTAAACATTTTTCCATATAAATGCATAAAATGTAGATATACCCTTAATGTAATTCTGACCCCATCGAGGGTCATGGTGATGTTCTTTTAATTTCCATATGGAAAAAAATCATCAAAAATCATTTTTCTATAGTTTCCCAAAAATCCTATATTTTTTTTGTAATTTATAATGTGAATCATGTTTCGAACTAAAATTATCATTTTAAATTGAAAAACACATTTTTAGTGCATTGATAACCCATTAGTTATAATAACATAAAATTTATTCATACATGCTATAAATATATTAAGGGTCCTTTTATAGAAGTTTCATGACATTCTATGTGTGATAGATCGAATTTAGTAATTGATGTTCATTTTATAATGGATATTATATACTCAAATATGATTCAAATTCTATATAAACAAATTAAATAAATTGTAGATAAATACCTTTTAAATAATTATCTTAATATTTTGACCCTAAAACAATACCATTTATCCTTGAATTCATTTAACTAATTACATGACTATAGATTATCAACACAATCAATATAGTAATAAAAAATTTAAATTTTTTTTAATAATAATTTCATAAAATAATAATGAAAATACATTATACTAGATAATATTGTATAAAATTTTACCCTTTGATGGTAGATATTTGAAATTATGTGTCTTCTATTTTATTTTAAGTAAACACATTTCACTTCATTCTTTTGGTATATAATTCCAACTCCTTTCATCATTTTTAATTATGATGATGGTTTACGGGGACATAGAATATGAAATTATTCATTAATACAAGTTTTATTGTAATATATATATATATATATATTAATATTTAATAAGAGAAACACCGTTAAAATGATAATATTAATAATTTATAAATAAACGAATAACTTAATTTTCTTAATATAAATAATATATACATATACGTTAGATATCACAAACCAGTCATTATTTGTAATTTCATTTACATTAGGAACAGTCAAAAATAAATGAACTCTGTATTGTACAAGCCTATTCTAAAATAAAAATATAGATAATTAACAATTTTATAAAATAAATTATCAAGGGATTTTAAAATTTTTATGTTTTTATTGCATGATAGTGGAAAGAAATTAGTGTCTATAGTGTTTAGTCATGATGTATGGCCCAATCCCTTTTAATTATTTGATCAAAATGTTTGTTTGACATTATAAAACAATATATACTAATTTTGAAATTTTATATTTTTTTGTCACTATTAATTATTATAATGTAAGGTAAAAATATCATACCCCTTTATCATAAATTTAATTAACAAGATCGATCGTCTATATGATGTATGTTTCAATAGCTTTCTTGATAGTTCTAAAGTAAATATAATAAATGGGAATAAGTAGCATTGATCTGGGATCCTAAGATCGATAAATTCCAACATTCAAATGACATAATTTTAATTGTGTAGAAATAATGGATTCATCATATGTATTTTATACCAAACCAATAGCAAATGTTCTATGTATGTGTTCTAATAGATGTAGTTTGCAAACAATTTCACCGTGAATTGTTTTCAAAAAGTATCTAATCAAATCTAATTTATGACAAAATATTAGAGATAATTAATAAAAAAATTAACATCACTGTAATGTTTCAATTTTGTAGAGAATAAATATACTCAAAACATAGTGTTTTAGGGTTTGGGTATGGTGGTTATCACTCTCGGTTAACCGACTTCCTATCTTACATCAGTTTCATGAGTAATTTTTTTAATTTTATTATTCTAGTTCAAAAACACTATATTTTAATCATCATGTTTTTCCTTAATGAAATCAACTGTTTTTTATTTTTTTAATTAGTATCTTGTAAATACATCAAAACACACCCTTTTAACCTACCCATATAGATTTAGATGATGAAAAAACATTATACGTAGTTATTTCTCATATCCGAGAGTTAACACATCTTCTATCTATTCCATATGAAGGCAAAAATAGTATATGATATTAAGGTTTAAAATATAAGGTAAAAATATCATTATTTGATTTTATACATATAATTTTATCCCATTCTTTTGATTATTTTCATCTTCTAGATGACCCTTCTTCTTTACGCTGGCCTCCTTCACAACACCTGACATTGCAATGAGGTAGTAGGGGAATTAAATTTCTTAATATTCATTCACATATATATAGACCAATAAAATTTAATAATAACAATTTAAAGTTAATATTAAATAAGATAAAAATTATTCTTAAAAAACTTCATTACACGTCATTAATTTATGGCCTGATTAGATATGAATTTTATAGAAAGTTGCATATATTCAACAGTACAATTATAATATAATTGATTAAGAAATATAAAACTAACATTAACATATATATCATTAAAAATAAATTAAAATCAACTAGAATTTTACTTAAAATGGTTGTCCTCATGTTTAGAAATGAATAAATTCCATGATCCATGTGAGAAGATACTAGCATATAACACTAGTGGATTAGGATTATGTTTTTCTTCAAAATACCTCATTTACATAGTATAGAATATTATTCAGATGTCTTGATAGAACATTACATGAAATTTGAGGAAAAAGTAAATTCTATTATGATCCATAATAAACTCACTCTTTCCGAAAATGGAAAATAATTATAAGAACCGATATCAAAGGAATAAAATAGAAATTGAATCTGTATGTTATCAAAATATCCCAAAAAATAATGTCCATAATTGTATGTATGAAACTACACTAATTTTTTATGTTAATTATCATATTAAATGTTTTAATAATACCAATATAACTAATGAATATTGATTTATTAATGTCAATGGGATTACCGTGTTCATTCCATCCAACCATGAGTTTTATACATTTTTTTATTTCATTAACAACATTTGATAAAACCTTCATATAAGATGACCTTTATTTGTTAATTTCTTTTCATGAAGAATTTATTCCTTACCATCAAGATGACTATGATTATTCTCATTGACATGAAAAGCATATTGAGGAGGAGAAGGTATTTTTTTCATTGTATTTAAAAAATTGATCTATTTAAAATACGATTGTTATTGATTATCAAAATTTACTCAATATGATCTCTTATACTATACAAGACAACATATCAATGATTTTAAACATGAAATGATTCTTGCAACACAATGCACATCATCCAATGAATAGAAACATGATTTTCTATTTTATGTCCATAAAAGAAGAAGGAGAAATAAATCTATCATCTATAGTATTAATATTTAATTAATGTTATATAAGGTTATACCTTTATTTTCATCGATGATCAGTACTGTGAAAAAAAAGAACTCATATTACTTTATTTCAGGGTTCAATTTGTTATATTTATATTTATTATAAATACAATATAAATTTATATAAATATACATATATTTGAGATATAGAAAAATAGTATATAAATAATATATACACAAAAACATTGCAATCACCAACACCCACACACACACACACACAACACACACAGACACACACATATATATTTCTCTCTCTGTGTGTATTTAAAACAAATATAATAATATAAACTACATAACATATATATAAGTATTTATGTATTTCCTATACACATATATAATAAAAAAAATATAAATTATATAGATTTACCATAATTGAAAATACTATATATAAAATCTACACAAAACATTCTTAACATATATATAAATATTCTAGAACATGTACACACACACACACATATATATTATAAACAAAAAAATTATATAAATAATAAAAATACTTGTAAATAAATAAATATAATTAAAACCTATCGAACCACAAACACACAAAAATATATATATCATATTGAAAATTAGATATCTATATACATACATATATTTATAAATATATTAATATATAAAATCTAAATATAAGTATAAATTTATATATAAATATATAAACCAAATTATACATGTATAACATATATATGTATATATATATAAATATAAATTTATATAAATACTAATATATATACAATATATATATAGATATCATCCATCCCATATATATATATATATATATATTTCCAAATATATATATTACACACACACACACACAAATATATATATTCAAAATAACCTCTGGTGAATACCTTTTATTATGGAAAGAAACAACTTTTTAACTAATCTCAGAGGGATCCCATTACATGAACCAATGATTTAGAGGTACGTAGAACTTGAAATACATCCATGAAGACCATTTTTAAAAATAATAAAGATCGAAGTCCCAATATACTTATTGTGGCTACTGGTCAAATGTCAATGAATCTACCACTCATGCTATGGTTTTCATTTCTCTACCATAGCACCTTGTAGGTTGATCCGTATATGCCGTGTTTTTTATTACCACATCTATGTTCCCTACAAGATGCACCTCCGGAACAATGGTCTTCCCACCTGCACTGTAGAACCATGTCATAGTGTATCCTCATTTTCCATAGTTCCCACATAGCCCGTATATGGCCTACCCTCTAATGTTTTATCACCCCTGCGTCTTCCATATAAATATATATAACATATAATTTTATATATAATAAAATAAAAAAGGATATATATATATTTATATATAAATGTGAATTTATATATTTACATATAATTCAATGAGAATAAAATAAATACCCAATATTGAAAATAAATTCATCAAACCAGGACACACTAATGATTAAAAAAATACATCAATAACAAATGTGATATTTGAAATGTGTAAGAATAATATTGTAATACTTTGATGATAGAGTATAGGTATTTCAGAGTACTGCATCACACAAAGGAATAATAATGGGTGAAGAATGATAGATTTTAAGCTAAATCGTAGAACCCTTTGTTAGTGATATAAGAAAAATCATTGACAATGAGGGTCTTTGTCAGTGATAAATATTCAATAATAAATAGCCCCCTTTTTAGTTTTTTTTTAAATTCACGAATAATATTACCTCAAATAAATGTTAAATCTAGAATAACATAAACACAATATTAATTTTGTTAATAATGCAATACTATGAATAAAATATTCATTTTATGTATAAAAATGTTTCTATATCATCTTAAAATTAGATATTGTGAATTATTTGTTGGAGAAGAAAATTAAAGAAATAATTAATTATTTGTAACTAAAAAATAAATTAAAAATTATATATATTCCTAAAAATCAATTTATAATTTAATATACATGACTAAAATTAATTTCAATTTCTTTATTAATTTAAAAATTATATAATTCAATTTCCATCATTTAGTATTATATCATACCATACTAATACCACAAAGAGATAAAATGGATGAATATATATTATAAATGGAGACAAATATATCAAAATAAAATATTTAATGTTATTTTTATAAATTCATGATTTAATATTACAATTACAATTTTTTATTTTTTATCATAAACTATATTTTAATTGTAAATCATTTGAATTGTACGATTCACTCATAAGAAATATTGATATATTTATTTAATTGATCATAACAGTCAAGATAAAACTATCTATAAAATAGAAAACATTTTCACAAAAAATTAAATTTTTAAAAATATAAACATAAATAAACCATCAACAAAATCAAATATTAAATTAAAAAAAACAGATTTGACCTTTAATAATTTCATCTAAAAAGGTATGAAACATAATTACCACGAACATAGCCATTAAATATACACTAAATATACTTAAAATATATATACTATTTTGTTATATTGAATAATTAATTTTGAACCACAGTATTTTGGATGGATTGATTTCAATTGATACAATTTTGAAATATCTGATGATAGTAATATAAACATAATTAACATATTCATAGAATCTAACATAGAATATTTTAAAAGTAGATATTAATATATATTTGAAGAATTTAAATACAAAAAAATCCTGATACAATATAATGACTAGTATGCAACATAACAAGAAATAGAATGAAAATTGTAAATTAACACTAAACATTTACATAATTTGGTAATATTTGGACCCATATATAGTAAATAAAAAAATACTATAAAAAATAAAAAATAAAAAATAACATCTAAAATTGATTTCAGGGTTTTAGAAAATAATAAATCATATCAGATATAGTTTTTTGTAATCCGAGAGTCTTTCATTAGTTCCAACTCAAGGAGTTCACATATGCTCCCAACCCTATGGATGTAAATTATATTATGTGCAATTGAGATATAATTTAGTATAGAAAAAAATATAATTAATCGAATACTGATAATAAAGTATTATTATATAGCCTAACACTTTATAACATAGTTTTGATAAAGTGTTATATGAACAATATTGAAAACCATAACTCTTAAATTATAAGAAGTCATAAAAGTGAAGGTAACAAAAGTGTGGTTCATGAATCCCAGGACTAAAAATATTCACCAAAATCACAAAAGGAACATGAAGAGGTGTATAATTACATTTAAATAGTATAGAAATTCGTAATAATAAGAATAAATAATTTTTATTTTTTATATCTCACACTAAAAACTCATAACTATCCAATTGTCATGACACATCCTAATGGGGCCTATACCACAACTCCCCAACCTTGTCACCAATATCTTGCGTATGGAGACCATAATTAAGTAGGCATATCACTAACATGGGTGGCCTTAGCCTATATAACTAAATACACAAACATCTCAAATACCATACTATTCTGAAATATAAGAGTAACTGAAAACCATGAATGAATACATCTAAATCATACAACTAGATTATGAGAAAAGTAATGGTAATTAAACAAAGAAAAAAAATCCCACATTAAATTTTATAAAAACATTTACCACCATAATGTATGATATAGAATAATATCAAGTTAATGAAGGGACACTCCTCGGTCTGTTTGGTATCACTAAGAACCGCATGGTCTTGGCCCTTCTAGGACACTACCAAATGGTTGATCATCTTCACAATACATGACATCTGTGGGCAAAGACAGTGAATGTGTGATTGTGACAATAACTAGTAGGAAACACTGAAACCAAAAACAATATAACAATATAATGACATCCAACACTTGAAATATGTATGTATACAACACATATAACAAGAATATCCTCATATACTTATCAAAGAAAAATAGTATCAAGGTGATGTCACAACTGTAATACTATCCTAGAATTCCATCTCATGAGGTTTTACATATCACTCATTCATAAGAACATTCTCCATTAGCCATATAACAATGATGATGTTTATATGAGAGGTATTTCTCATCGAATCTCAGCATTAGTAGTATATAGTGAATGTATGAAGAGATATGTTACATAGGTTAGGATCACACCCAATGACATGGGGGTATAAGAACAACTCAATTTGGATTAACCTTATTAATATAGGATAAATTCCCATGTATTTTTGGTAATGATGATATTAATAACTCCACATAGGTATTGAAGATGATAGAGGATTTCACTCTGGGCCTCACAAAAGGATTCCAAAATCTCTATCGGCGAACTCATGTTGATGGGATTACTATGATATGAGTGAGATGTAGTTCAATAATAAGCGTTTGGGAAATGTTAAAGGAAAATTACTCTTAATAAACTCATACATGTTTTAGTGGACTAGGGATATAATCCAAATTTTAGGTAGTAAACAATGTGTTATCGGAGGACACACAATGTTTCTTCAACACAGAGTCCTACCCATGTAAATAACCCATGTCTGTATCTTTGTAATAGTACACAACATGTTGTTTCTTGTGTACTTCTGACTTGGTGACAGTTCATAGATTATCCCATGTACAAAATGGTCAGTCTGTTCTAGTGATGGAGTATGTGGCATGCCCCTGGCACTTTTCTCTTAATCTTTTATTGTGTAACCTTATAGTTACACTTCGAGCCACATGGGAGGTTTTATACACTGTATGACACTGTAAAATGTTGTATGATCCTAAACTTCATCCCATATCCCTAGATGCCATTGTAAGGTTCCCAAATGTGTGTAGCTCTGAATTACATGTTGTGTAGCTTAAAAATTTATAGAGCTCAAGATATTCAATCACACATATTCACCACTTCTATGGAAAACAATCTAGTTGTTCCATATTCAAAAACCAAAGAGTTTGGTCATCTGGGTATTTCCCTCATCTAATCCTCAAAATTTGGACATCAAATACATTCAAAAAAAGTCATTCAAACGTTGTAATTTTCTACACATTAATGAAAAACAAATCTATGTATCTGTACCATCTGATACACTGGTTATTCCATCCAGACACCACCATCATGCTTTTCTGATCCCAGAACCACAATATTATATCATTTTACCATGAAATTGGTGCACAATTATTGATTCCTCAGAGTTAATTGAACCAAACTCTAAAGAAATCACCCATGATGAATGTGAAAATGGAATATATTCACAAATAATTTATTTGATGAATAGAACATGGATTATGTTCATATCAACCATGATTCATTTCCACTAGATTGATAAATGAATAAATAATGAGACCATAAAATTAAATTCCCCAATTCCATACTAAAACCAACCCATCATGTAGTACTCATTAATCGAAAATCAAATCATTAGTTGATTGATTAATGTTCATCATAAAAATCAAAAAATAGGAAGAAGAACATTAAATGTATGTCCAACATTAATTTAGATCAATCAATTATGAAGAACAATGATGTGTCATGATATTTTGTGAAATCATATGATTTTTCCTCACACCGTTCATCAATCTTCGATTTGGATGTCTTATTCATATATAATTAGTTTTGAACACAATCCAATGACCTTCTGGATCTCTAGGTATTAACAGTAAAGACTAGGAATCCCCTATAAAAATATACTTTTAAAAGTATTTAGGTTGTTCTGTCAAAAAAAATAATAGAATAATTTAGATAATTATTTTTCCTATTTTACTCCTATGATATCCTTTCCAAAAGCACCCCACATCAACATAGGTTATGAAATTATTAAGGAAAAAACTACATTATAAACTCAACGGTTTCCTTAGATGTTGGATCTGGTCCCCCATTTTGATGTTATTATACTTTTTCAGGAAAAATGCATATGTATGCTATTTATATATTAAATATACTTGAATCATTTATTTTAGGAATACCAGACCTCTGAATCATACACTTACTCTGTTATTTGTCTCAAAAACATTCCAAAAAATATAAAAAAATAATACATTTAAAATCATAGTCGCTACATTCTCCCCACATTGAGGCTTTACATCCAGATAATCTAAAACAAGGCTATGCAAAGAGATGTGGGAAATGAGAAAAAATATAAAACTCTCACTCCCATGTTCTCTCTTGAAGACTCCCCTGTAACCACTAGACACACACTAAGGGAATCACTCACCCATGAAGGATTATGTCCTAATTTTCTTAGTATGTACTAGCTACTTAGAAATGGTAGCTCCGTCCTTGATGTCCTTCTCTCCCCAGTTGATAATGTATGATTGGCCTGAACGTACATCCTAAAATGTGATGCATGGAAGACGTCGTGTACCCGATCTAACTATTGTGACAAAAATAAGTGTTACTCTATGTCACCAAATTTTCATAGTATCTAGAAAAGGTACAATGAATCTCAGAGATAGATTTAATCCAAGAAAAAACCTCCATAATACACAGTGAGGTGAAATTCATAAGAAAACATGGATCCGTCCCCAAACCCTAATGAACTCCTTCACTTGTTAACATAGGACTTATGACAGCTCTGGGAAGTCCTCATCCACTCTTGTATGACATTTACCTTCTCTGTAGATTCTCCCACTAAGTCTGGTCCTATAATAATGACTCTCATGGGTGAGTCCCGCAAGGTGGTGGCATATAGGGTAGTTGTACAATTCCTCAAATAGTTCCATACCATTTGTGATATTGTTGATGTTTTTGTTTACAAACTCCAAAAAGGTAGATGATCCTTTCCAATATTTAGAAATGAAAATATGAATGACTTCTACATTTCCACGAAGACATGAATGGTCCACTCTATCAGGCCATTATTATGGGGTGAAAGGATATACTCAAGCATAACTATGTTTTTAAAGCCTCCTGAAATCCATTCCATAACAAAGATCTGAATTGAGCATCTTGGTCAGAAATGATAATTGAGGGAACACCATAGAGTTATAATTTATCTTGTATGTAGTGGAATCCCAATATCTCTACTAAAGTATCCCTATAATAGATAGGAGTTTGGGTAACCTGGAGAGTCATTATATGATCATATAGATAGAATCATTTCCCTTAGATATATGTGGTGATAACATCACAAATTATATGGTTATCGAATCCCACATCCTACCTGTCACCTCAATGGGGTGAGCTAAAACCACCGGTACTTTGTGATCAACATTCACTTGTTGACAATTATGGAATTAGAGGACCTGATCTATAACATCCATCTTGATTCCTGGTAACCAAAAATAACGTTTTATGTTCTGATACATCTTTACCACACATAGATGTACCACCAAATGAGATTTATGAAAATCTATTATCAATTAATCCTTAAATGTTACTAATACCATCATAAATATTATGTAAATAATGAAATTCTCCCCACCTATAGTATATCATTTAGGAGCATGTCTAGTGGATATCTGAGAACGTAGGGTCTCACAGTCGGTATTCACAAGCTATACCTCCTTATCTCAGTGTAAAAGAGGAGGTGGTAAAAACTATTGATTGAGGTTAATCTAATCTATCTCCATCATAAAATGATAACTTTAAAGATTCCTATTTATCTTGTGACTAGTTTAATAACTATAAAACATATCTTTTGGTGAGATCATCTGCTACCATGTTCCCCTTTTTAAGAGTATAGAAAATTTCAATGTCATAATACTGGGGGAACTGTAGACATCACCCTTATCCATAGTTAAGATCCTTCTATGATAAGATATTCTTGATACTCTTATGATAAGAATAGATGGGAAAACACTTTCCTATCTAGTAGTGTCGCTACATATTTAATGTGAAGACTACAACTTCTGACTAAATATCATGGACCACATAGTTCAAATCATGTTGTATTAATATATTGTACCCATATGAATTCATGTAGTACCTATACATAAAAAAAAACCAAGTTTGGTTCTTGATGCATTGAATAACAGTTTATACTCAACTCCATACTCTAGAAATATAAATATGGGTCACTCATCAATATCTACCTCAACTAATAAAAGTCTTACTGAAACCTCTATATCAACATGAATGGATTCCCCTTTTGGTTCAAAGATATCATGTGTGGTGATATCCTAGAGAAATTTGGTATTAATACTTAGTAATAGCCTTTCAATACCAAGGAAGCTCGACATATTTTTAATTTTATGTGGTGGATCCCAATCTAACTCATCATTGACCATGTCTTGGTCCATTGCCACACACTCTTCTGAGATTACATATATGATAACATAGACGTCTAGAATCCAAAAGCAGCACTTTGAAAGCTTCTCGTAAAGATGGTTCTCTTTGATTAAATATAGTGATATCATCAAGTGTCTCATGTACTCATCTTCAGACACTGAGTACACTTTAATGTCATTGATGAAGACTATAATAAACTATTCTATGAATGGATGACTGACCTGATTCATGAGACTCATTAAAACTATTGGGGAATTTTTCATGATAAAGGAAATAAAAAAATAATTATAGTGACTATACCAACATATGAATTCCATTTTATGTATATCCTTGTCCCATACTCAGAACTTGTGATATCCTGACCTGATGTCAAATTTGAGAACCAACATTCCCCTATAATATGATAAAATAGGTCATCGATCCAAGGTAGTGGATACTTGTTATTCTCGGTCACCTGTTTGAAGCATCAGTAGTCCAGAAAATCCTCAAGCTCCAATAATTCCTATTGTAAAACAATACTAGTGGTGCCTAGGGTGAAACATTGGGTGTAATAAATCACTTCCTCTGTAAGTACTCCATTATCACCCTTAAATGAAGAAGCTATGTGGGATCCATCTAGTACATTAGGGAAGATATCAGTGAGGTCCCACAGTATAGAATAATGTATAAGTCTATCTTTTAGAAAAGAGGAAAGCCTAGAAAATCATCAACAAATTCATACCCACACTTGACCACCGATATAGAAAAATGGAAACTAATATCCTATAATTCACAAAGGGTCATAGTATCCAAAAGATGGTTTATTAACTATAACCTTTTATGTATGATATCATCCTATGCTTCTTGGGTAACCTTTTCACCCAAAAAGGAAAACTTGGTCCCATCCATGTGAAAACACAATATCTGCCACCCAAAATATTCAATATGGGCCTGAAATATGAATAAATAGTCCATAACTAAGATGAATATGCACAACCTCATGACTACTACAATGTGATCCCAACCATAAATCTCATCTTATAGAGTCAGGTCACACTATCGGCACAAGTGTATGATCATCATGTCATCCTCAATGGGAGTCTCCAAGCACAATTGTTATGTCAAGGGCTAAAATAGAATCTCTAATTATTGAAATAGATATGTGGAAAAAATGAAATGAATAACACTTGTATCTATAAATACTTAAACTAAGGTATATAAGACATATATCATACCTTAAATCATTCTTATAGACTATGGATGTTTTTCCGCAACTGCCTACAGTTTCCCCTCCCATTTTCCTCCAACTCCTCGAGCTTGGGGTGGACCACCTCATGGTGGGGGTGGTAATAGGTCAAAGTTTCTACCACCCCAGCTTCTCTCACAGGTCCTCTAACATACCTGACACCCTACGAACCTATCTACTCATATCACTGACTCTTCCTCTAACAGTGATCTAAATGTGCTCCTATGATCTCGGAGCAACACCACTCAATATTTGGGTGCTAGAGGGGTGTGTCAAATCTATTTCATTGTTCATTATTGAAGAATAATTCTTTGTTATTGAATAAATTTCTCTTTCAATTTTAGTACTTGATAGGGTGAGAGGGGGATTTGATAGAGACTTATTCTTGTGTAAAGATTATCTATTGTTAATTTTAGATGTTGTACACAACATATATACCTTCCTATTAATAGGGTTTTGAGTTAAGTTAAAATATTATTTAATTGCATACCATACATTAAATAACTTTTATTACCTTTAATAAATCCCATTCCACATAATAATAAATATATTATTATTAATTTTTGGAAATCACTAACACGCACAATAAAAAAAATATTATATAATTATCTTTTTAATTAATTTTTGTCACAAGACCAGATCTTGTTCCCTTTGAACTCCGCTTTAATTTATTGATCAACTAAATAAATATTTTATTTAGAAATAAATATTTTATTAAAAATCTAGAGGAATGAAATTATTGAATAAATAAAAAAAAATTTATTCACAGGATGAAGAATAAAATTTTATTTAATTTATAATATCTATATAACATGAATAAAATTACTCCTCGAGCTTGGGAATAATATCAATTCAATTAATTAAAATCAAATTTAATATAAATGAGACCAGTGGATACACAAAGTGTGTGACCCTCTATGATTTTTTCTCATTGGAATTAGTTGGTCTTGCCTAAATTTCTCGATTACTACCTCGTAACAAGTCATGGAACCCATGAGAAAGAACATAATGCTAAAACATTGAAAACCACATACAAACCCTAACTAGGTAACATATTGCCTTTATCATAATATCTAATCAAGTGGGTTTAACATTCATGCCACCAGCCTATATTCATGATATATCTTTCATATAATATCTAAAATAAACACATGATTACACCATGGCCATGGAATTTAATGCAATTATTATAATCCAATCGAAGGGCCAAGATATCAATTTCCATAAATATATAAGAGACTAATCCTTCAACAAATTATTCATTAATGACATGTTACTCAAGATGCACACAACATATCAAACTTCTTCATGAATTGTTATTATAATGGATTATAAAATATATTTAATTATATGAGTTGTAATATTCATTATTAACAATCTTCAATTCTATGGAATATCAAAAATGATTGTAGATAGGAATATTCAATGACACTAAGTCATGTGGAATTCCAACTGGTGGGTCTGTTATCATAATATACTATATTAGATATTACCATGTGTGTACTTCATGAGAAAAATAATCATTTTGTTTTTTGTACACAAACATTAAATTCTATGTACTATTTTACCCATCATTTTATTTTATAAAATCAGAAAACATTATTGATAATATCATCATAACACATCATGGTTAACATCATAGGTGGGAATTTCTATAACCCTAATAGTGCAATGTATACTCTTGGAAATTATTACATTAGTGTAATAGAGAAAAAAAATATGCAATAATAAGTTTTAATAATAATCAATACATAAAATATACATGTGATAAAAGAAAAAATTTTTGGTCATAGAAAACAAATTCCAGAAAAATCCCACTTGGACTAAAGATAACTACTTACGACCTTCCGTATTCTAGACCTTACATAATAGTCACTTTTTTTATGTTAATCCTTTACTCATGGAGTCCACCATTATATCATCCATGGATATAATTATCATTGCAACATCACCTCTCCTTGAAAAATCCCTCAAGAGATGATACATTTGAAGTATGTCCTTCTTCCATTGATGCGACCTTGGATATTTTTCAAATTCCACCACTACAATGTTACTAAAATAGAGCATGGATGGATATTTATTAATAGATACCACATCTAGATCTTGTACGATATTGTTCTTTCATAATACTTGATTAGATACCTCATATGAAGTAATATAATCAGACTCTGTTATAGAATCTGCAACCATAACCACATCTGTGAGATATTATATCTCACAGAACCACTATTCAATGTAAAGATGTATCCCATTTGGGACATCATGTTTGCTTGATCAGTTCAGAAACTGGAATCTTCGTATCCTTATATAACTAGTTCCACATCTAACCTATAAAATAATAACATATCCTAAGTACACCTCAGATACATAAATGTAATGATATTCTTGACCTCCATCTACTGGAGAAACCTGAATCAGCTTGATATCTTCCTACTACACATAATTAGTAGAAGAAATCTATCCCATTACATAACACATCATACCCAATTGACCCAATATGTGATGCGTAAGAAATCCTGGTCATCGTGTTTCCTTCAACATGTGTTTGAGGACACATTTTTCTAGAAATATAAATGCCATATGAAATTAGAGACAATACCTTCTTGGATTGTTCTATACTGAATCACTTAAGTATATTTTTAATGTATTTACTTTGATACAAGTCAAAAATACTCATAGATCTATCATGATATATCTTGGTTCCAAGAATATTTTCCTCCCTCCAAAGTCTTTCACAGAGAATCATATATTTAATTAGAAATTAAAAGACTGTCAGACTCATATTTAATTTTCAATGAGTTTTATTTCATCCACATATACTATTTTAAAATGACTACACTACCATAAAAGTTTTTATAGACACATGGTTCACAATTATTCTTCATGAAACCGAATTCCATTATGGACTTATTAAAATAAATTATGCATGACCGGGATGCCTGATTTAATTCATAAATGGATTTTCTTAATTTTCATACCTTGTTGGAATCCTTTAGTCTCATAAAGTATATTGTATGTATCATACATATTTCTTCGTGAAGGATCATATTAATGAATGATTTTTTGAAATCCATTTACCAAACCCATAATCATGGAATTATATTAATAGCAAGTAGAATTTATATGTATTTTTTCATTTGAAACTGGTGAAATGGATTTGTCCTAGTCAATGCCTTGAAACTATTTAGACCCTTTAAGAACAAGCCATAGTTTATAGGTATTAATTATCTTTCCACGTCCAGTTTATTCAAGAATACAAATTTGTATCCCACACGATATAAATATAATGCATAGTCTACCCAAATACAGTCTCGTTTTTAATACATAGTGCCAATTTTAGAATTCATGGATTCTTTCCACATGTAGAAATCTTTTACACCTAATAATTATTTATAGGTTAAAGGATCATTATTATAAACTAATGTCGAGTCACCATCCACAGTGACTAGAAAACCATAAAATTTTTGTTCTCTAACCTCTCTAGTACTCTAACATAGTGATTGTTTATTTGAAAGAATTTCATCTTCTATAGGGCATTGTGAAATTCTTTCATGTGCCAACTCTTTTGTATCTTGATCCTAGTCTTCATCAAAGTCTTTCTCACTCTCACTATAACTTTTAGAGAAAATATACTCGTCGATAAATGTTTGAAACCATTAAACCAAATCTTATTTTATGAAGAAATGTATATGTATTATCTCTTTGTTTATTTGGTATATCCTTTAAACAAACACTTTATGCCTTGGGGTGTGAGCTTGTTACTTGAAGAGCCTTTAACAAATGATTTGAAACCCCACACAAGTAAGCAATACAACACAAGTTTACTTCCATTTCATAATTTGTATGATATTCCATATGTTTCTATAGTGGTTACTCAGTTTAATATGTACGCTGCTATTTGTAATTAATATCCCCACATGTTTAATTAATGAATTAAATGACACATCATTGATCTCATCATATACAATAAGGATCGGTTCCACCTTCCTCTAACACCATTCCATTGAGGTGTATATGTAGGAGTGAGTATATAAAAAATTCCAAACAATCATAAATAATCAATGAAGTATGGATTATGATATTCTCCACCACGGTTTGAGTGAGGTTTCTTATTATTTATACCAAGATGGTTATAAAAAACATTCTTGTATTCCATGAATTTATCAAAAGCATTTGAATTATACCTCTTTAGGGAGACATATCCATATCTTATAAAATCATTAGTAAAATTTATGAAGTATGAGTACCCACCCCTTGATTCAATAGGAAATATTCATGACACACTTGTTTGAACTAATTGGCGAAGCGTTGTATCCCTTTCATATTTCCTAATAAATATGGGTTTAGTCATTTTTCCTTGTAATAATGCATGACACACACAAAGTGGTTTTAGTTATAATGAATATAAATATCCATCTTGATGAAATTTAGTCAATATATTTTCCTCTACATGATATAGTAGGTTATTCCTAATTTGGTTGCATTGTGAGTCATTTGTAGTAACTTTATTATCAATATCAATTATTTGGTTCATATAATAAAACACATAAACACCATTATTTATATATTAATTACCATAACAAGTTACATATTTATAAAATAATAAAAATTTATTCCCAAATTTTAATATAAACACATCAATATCATGTCATCATAATGAAAAAATGTATTTGGTAACTCCAGGAAATAATAAAGTCCTATTAAAACAATGATCATTCTGTTCAGCAATGTGAGGTGGTAGACCCTGATAACTACGACAAGAAGTTTAGATCTGTAGGATGATCAAAGATCTAAATCTCCTTATTAAATCATTATGAATCTACTTGGTTATGGTATTTTAATACATATATGGGAACCCAAGTCTATATATAATACCCAATTTATAGAAATAGTTGAATTTCAATTGAAAAAAACTCACCTGAATATTCCCCTCACCTATTTGTATGTTTTTTGTTTTTCTTCTATCAGACCTTCGTGCATAATGTGAAATAGAAAACATATTGGTCCCTTTCTTTCCCATTTATATTCCTCTTATTTTAAGGGTGTGAAAAAGATTTGGGCTCAAATATCTTTTATTTACCTTTCATTTCTTTAACCATAAGAAGTGAAGGATTTTTATGCTTTATATCCTTATCCACAAAGAGAATAAGAGTAATAATATTTGGAAAAGACAAATCAATATTTTTTATATTAAAATTCAAAAAAATGTTAGAGAATATTTGAGGGATTGATTCTAGAATGAGGTTGGTGACCAGTTATTTATGGATTTTAAACCCTAGGTCCTATATGTGATCAATGTAGCCAATGACCATGAAAATGTTATTCCCAAATAGGCTCCCTCTCAATGATTTCATTGAATGATCTCCTTGGAAATCTCAAACTGTTTCTATCTATCTCTCTCATGGTAAAGACCACCAAGGTTCTCAAGTATTTTATATGTATTGATATTTTCACGAGACTTCATTAGTTCACTATAAATTGATGAATGTATAAAACAATGAACAATGACCATATTCGTCAAATGTTTTTAATAGACAAGGAACTCTTCATCACCCGTCTCTTCAGCATGTGGATTAGTCATAGTGGATTCTAGGATATAATATTTATATTCATAGCGTAGCATTAACCAATGGTGTCTAATCAAGTATAGTTTGTTACTACATGTTAAGAGGTTATCTTTCTCCAATATTAATTGCAGGGATAATTTGGATGATGAAATTGTCATTTTATTCTAAATTTAAAAATGGAATATCATTAGTACATTTTTTATTATGAAATATGTGAGTTGTAATAAATTATAATAAATTATTTGTTTATTTATTAATTAAATCTCCCACTTTTTTATATAGTCTCAATATCCCACACCAATGAACTCATAATTTCTAGTTTCATTAAAATTATAGTGGGAAGGGTCCCCATTATTTTTCTTAATGATACAGACTATATCTATGAAAACCATAAAATAGTAATTAGGATGGTGGTATTTTAAATTGCAGACTTTATTCTCTTTAATTTATTGAGTTGAATCACCTTTCATAAAATACTGACTTGTATTTCCTCAGAACATACCTCTAAATTTTTATTGAATAGAATTTTTCCATTAAACACAATAAATTTTTTGTTAAATCAACCCAAAACTATCATGATAACACCCTAATAAAATTAAGTATCAATACTTTGGACATGTATTATACTTAGTTATTTGGTTTCATTCCCAATAAATTCATGGGAGGCTTAGTCTAACTTAATAATTAATTAAAGGATTTTAATTTATTATGAATAAATTTTAACTTTTTTAATAATTTAAACTTATTTTTAATATTAACTGGATGTTAATTAATTAATTAAGCATTTTAGGTCAAACATTTACACATAATTTATTTACTAAATTTATTTCTTTTTACAATAATTAATTTCTCTATACGATTGCGATCCGACATCCATAAAAAAAATAATTCCATAGATATAAATATTTAATTAACTAAATGACCCAATCATGATCCTTATCTAAAAACTAATTTAATAAGAGGGAAATAAATCAAATTTTGACCTAGGGGAAATAACTCTTATTGATGGTCTTGAGATCTGTAAAATCATTCTAGTCGTCCATGTATATATCACTTGAGAATGAATTATTTGGTACTACCTTGAACCACCTTCATGTTCTTTGGGATACTCTATTAATTAAAAATATATATTACTCACATGATGGTGAGGGGAACCAAACGATCAGTTAATGGAGATTACATAAATATTCTTTTACAGATATGTCCTACATAATAATAAAGGGAAGGATGACTCACATGCCATCATATAATTTAATAAAAAATAATTACAAACTCATGAAATAAATTATATTAAAAAAATAAAAAACATACACAGGTCTTGGTATTACTCATGAACGACCATACACGTGATTAATGTGAAAATGTAAAAGGATATGATTCATTTCATTATTTTATATTTTAATATTTAAGAGAAACTAAAGTAAATTAATTAATTTGTTAATTCCCTTTCATCACTAATATTCATCTAATATTATTTTGAGATGCAGATTATTAATGGAATTCATCGATAGTAAACATAAGATCCAATAATGAAATTTTATTTACAACAAATTAATTGAGTATTAAAAATTCCTAAAAACCACTCTTAAGTTGTTAATCATAAAACGATGTTCCAATAGATAAAATAAGTTTTTATATATGTAATTGTTGAATTTAATGTAATTATAATTTATTCATTTAAAATAAGAATACATGGAATACAAACGAAGCTACACGCCATGTACCTATTTTGGAATATATCCATCTGACATGATGTGGGCTTCAATATGTTAACTTGGTCAGACTATACGGTATGTACATGCTATCTACACACCGTGTATACTTTTTATGTGCACAACGCTGGACCGGTTAACACATGGTGTGCAATAAAAGCACTATGTGTAATTAATTTATCAATTAATCTTAATACAATGCACATGGGTGTATGACATTTCATTCTTATGCATGTCGTCTAACAAATTTTTCATAGAAAATTATTTGAAACATTCTTATGGAATCTCCAATCATTCATTATATTGTCCTAAACTAGTAAGAACACGAATATCTGAAAAAACATGATTAATATGCCAATACCATGTTAATTTATGTTAGAATAAAGAAAAAATAACTGGAAATTAAAATCAAAAAAAAGTTTCACAGAGATCGATAATCAAATAAATAATTATAAATTTAAATGTGAAGGCTCTAGTACCTCTTGATGGTTTAGAGTATAGTCAAAGTATGCAGAGGTGGGTGATATATGATAACTCTTTTTAATAATAATTTCCCGAAACCAAGATAGATGATCTTGAATGTAATATTTATAAATAATTAATTTAATATTTGAATAATTAAATTCATGGGACAATAAACATTATTCATTGGTGAATATTAGTTTGTTGAAATGGCCCTCTCAGATTACCTTCCTTGCGCTATGAGGATCCAAGAGTAGAATCCCTATAGCACCGATCCACATGATTTATTATGATATTCAAGAATCACTGCTCAATCTTCGAGGGACAATGTGGTGAGTCTAATATATTGAATTGTTTGTTCTTGGTTTATTTTTCTCTATTCATGATGAAATGTCTATTTCAATTCTTTTTCTTGAGAGGGAGAGATAAGGTGGGGTTTAGAGGGAATTGATTGTGCACAACAATCCTCTATTCTCATTTTTGAATTCTCTACACAATTAAAAATCCAACTATTTGTATTGTTGAGATTTAGTTTATAATATTATTTAATTGTATACGGGCCATCAAATAACACTTATTAACTTCAAGAAATCTCATTATATATGATATTAATTATATAATTATTATTTGATGGAACATTCAACCTTACAAACCAAAAAAAATTGTGAAATAGTCTCCTTAATAACTATTTATCACTAGTATGGTCATGGACTTTTTGAACTCCTCCTGAAATTACTAAACAACCGAATAAATATTTTATTCATAAATAAATATTTTATTCACAATAGAACAAGTAAAAAAATATTCAATGAATAAAATAAATATTCTATTCACAATTGAGTAAATAAATATTCATTATTTTTTGATAAAAATATATATTGAATATAATTATTACTCATAATTTGTAATAACTAGTTCCTCGCCCCTACATAAGCACAATGCCATAATTCAAATATAAAATTCAGAAGTGTATTAAAATATTGAGTTGTTAATAATGAAAATTAGTTAAAAATATGTTAAAATTACATCATTAGTAGTAGATAATACTTAAAAGACATGAAAAATAAAAAAATTTATCAAAAAATATATATGAAATGAAATGCAATGGAAATAACATGATGCTATAAAATACAGTAAAACATGATGTATCATTTAGTATATATTAAAAAGATTGAACCTTTATTTTCACCATAGTGAAATAAAAAAAACATGATGTATCATACATTTGTAATAATAAATTGTACAAATTAACATTTAATCATTAAATTTTAAATTATTATAGTAACATATTACAGATTTTTTGGAAACAGAGGACAAATAAGAACATGTATATAGAGAAGGTTTTCTTTGAAAAACCATGGGTGAGAATAGTAATAATGGGTACTATTTTTAATTTAGTGTGGTTCACTTTGTAATGAAATAGTTTAAGAGAAATAACTATTATTAATATCCAGATAGAAGATCCATATGTCATTGTTGCAATCCTCATATCCCCATTTATCAGTAGAATGGATATAATTATGCTCACATCCTAAGGACTTCCATTCTTAAAAGTTAGTGACTGCAATGTGGATTCATGAAATGCTTACATCATTGCTATAATCCTCACATTTTTGTTGCAATGTAGTTTCTTATAGTTGTTCAATATAGCTCATAGAAAAGAAATATTAAAAAATGATCATTGTATATTAATTTAACAAATAAAACCAATCATTCATTCTAATCATGTGTAGAAGTGAATTTTTCTGTATAAATAATGAAAAAATAATTTCATAAAGGATTTGGGAAAATAGACCACAATATTTATAATTCACAATTTAATTTAACACCAACAACGAATAGAATCATCTAAAAAGAAAAAAATTATGATATTCATTTGCTAAAAAATATATTAAATTACTGAGATAAAAATATGTGATTCTCTTAGTTGTGATCATGTTGAAGAGGAAGTTTAACTCATTTATTTTTTCAATTTATGAAAATAGTCATGTGATTGAAATTAACAATAAAATTTATGGTATAATAAATAGAATAATAGAAATAAAATTCAATAGAGGTAAAATATTTTACTATCATCTTAAAGGGATATAAATATTAGATAGTAAAATAGGTAAAAAAATATTAGATTCTCCAATTTCACTTTATTATGTTCCATGAATATAATATATTATCCATACACTATTATGTTTCATTATTACAATGATTAGATCTAGAATAAAGAGCATTAGACTCAATAATGTAATTCATTGGAATGGTTTTGTATTTTTATCAAACATAATTACAGTAAAATTTCACATAATTTTATATGAAAAGAATTAAAATTTATTTTCACTATGGATACAAAATAAAACATTTTTCAGACATTTCAGAAAATAAATAGTAAATATAAACATTGAAATAGGTTAATTAAAATTATGACCAACGTAACAGATATTTTTTTGAAACAAAATATACAAAACATAAAATTTTCATAGCAGTGTATGTTTTATATAGAAATAGTGAAAAAAGAAATTGAAAAATAATCTGTTAGCTAGATTAATTATACAGGTTGGACTGACATATAAATCTTCCTCCATCATTTATAATGCCTTATATATGTTTGAATCGATGCTAAAATAGATGACTACTTCTTGATGAAGGTTAAAAATAATTATATACAGTTGTTTAATATAACTGATAATAAAGAAATAGTGAAAAAATTATATCGTATTGCATATATTAATCAGAATGGATACATGTGTGTGTTATATTTTTTATAACTGGTTACCTGTAACCAATATAATATGAGAGTTAAAAGTTGAAGTAAACGTGTATATGCTAATTTGAAAAATACAGGTTCAATAAGGATTTATTGATACCTTTTAAATTGGACACTTAATGTTAGTCAATTTTGTCAGGCTTGTTGATGTGACATCGTTTTGAGGCATTATAAATACTCGTTGGACTACATCATCAGTATCGAAATCATTAAAAGAATTTTCTACATAAATAAATTACTTTAATAAAAATATTTCCCCAAATTAAGACTAATGTAATAACTAGAGAAAAATTAAGGATGTTTAAGAAATGTCAGTTGAGAAGAAAAAATTAAACTACGTTTTAATGATAATGTAAATGGAACTAGAGAAATCATTATTGTTTACTCCAATGATTTAATGAAAATAAGACAATGAAGGATGAAATCATGTTTCTGAGTATATCATATATTTTCATTTGTTGCACCAAATCCACTATCACTATTATAGCTTCCAAAACATCTTCCACATCGAAAGTAAAAGAATCAATGTGGTTTTAACATTACTTTTCCAATGTATCACATAATTTTAATCATTATTTTCTTTCTTTTATTTTCTGTTTTCCTTCATACGAGGATATATATGGATGCGGCTTATTGGAATGGGTTGTTTTTTTCGCAAACTCTTGTGACATTGTAACATTACATTGAGCCCCATAATCATCATTAAACTCACTCAAATTATTTTCCAATATAAATAAATAACATATATTAATATGTAGAAAATAATAGATACAATCTAAATCATTGAGGTAGAAATTTGATCATTACCAGTTGAAAATTGAGAAGAAATAAACTGTATGTTATAACCCTTGAGAAAATGAAAATATCATGATGAAATGTAGTATTGATAGTTCAATTGATTTCTTGAAAATATCAATAAATAAAGATATGAACATATACATTAGTAGATAAAATATATGCAGACATTGTAACAAACCCAATTTTACTATTGAAAAAAAATCTTAATGATGCAGTTATTTAACATTGCAAGGATAAAATAAATCAGTTATTTTTTATGCAAAAAAATCATATGAATAATAGATCAATTTGAATGTCTTCTTGGTGGAATCTTGAATTTTGATCCAGTGATTAACCCGATACCTGATAAATACATAATATGAAGCATTATAAAGAATATTTTATGGAAAATTCTTTAATGATATTGGTATTTAGAAATATAAAAACATCACATGTGAAATTAGGGAACATGATACCTATTTTAATGCTTTTCACTATAAGAAAATAAAGAAAAAATGTAGTTAATTTTAATATACCAGTCTAGTGAAGTAATAAGACATGATTGCTAACATCTCATCCCCTAGTAAAATTTACATCTTTCGGGTGGTATTACCCATAAATTTAATAGAATTTTAGCCACATAGATGTCTAATAATTTCTATAACATATAAGAATAATTTAAAAAACAATATAAAAGAAAAAGATGTTTATGAAAGATGGTATAAATTGAAATAGTGTACTGTATGTGATAGAGAATGAGAAAACCTAATAGTATGCTATAGAATATGTATTTGTGAAGAAGTTATTTTTTAAGAACATGCATTAATGGTTAGTTTAGTAATCATTGCATGTCAAAAATTATATTGGTAAATAAATATACCTATTAATTATTTTACTAGATTCTATTTTTGAATAATGTTTTATTCTATGCATGTCACCAATTGTTGGTAGTATTGTAGTTATAAGAGTAGAAGACAACTCAGTATCAGTATATGAAATAGAATAAATTACAATAGACGGACATGTTATTGTTGTACTAAAGTAATCACATGTAATGAAATAATGATAAAAAAATACAATTTAAAGTAAAGATAATAAATAAATGACAATTTTGAAATTGAATATACAATTAATAAAATGTAGTTCGACATGAAAATTTGAAAATGGATATGGTTTAATATATCAGATTCAATATGGAAATTTTAAAAAATACGGTTTTACGTAGAATGTGTAGCTCATTTAACTCATTGAATCATTCCATGTATATACAGTTAAAAATATACAATTATTAGTGAATAGAATAAGGGATTTCAGTTTGATAAAATAAAAAAAGAATTGTGAGAATAGTGGGAAGTGAGAGAAAGGGTTTTGATCAGAGGATTAAAACATTTCTTATTACACTCTAAATTTTTTCAAGATAGACATAAATCAAAAAAATAAGAAACATTTCAATAGAGTAAATTTATACAAAATATGAATAATATAATTCATCTCTGTACCCATATTCATCAATAAGCTGAACATATTCCATGTTAATCAGAAACATATAGTATAATACATGTGACATTCCATGAAAGGTGTAAAAATTATTCCCTATACTGACCATGAGAGAATCAAAATGGGGAAAACCGCTCAATATTTGTTCTCAAGATAATGAACCATGCCCCCAAAAACTGATATGAAATACTAATTCTTATATACCTACATCTTAAATCATGCACATGAATTCCAATTATAAAATTATCACACCAAACTAAGCATTGAATATTCTTCTAGATGCAACCTCAAAATAAAAAATTGGCAATCGTATCACCTGGTCATCAAGAGAAGAAAATTCATTATTCATTTCTCCAATTCTAAACATTGACATTGAAGTGGACCCCTTGTTAAAGTTCATTTATAACCCATAAATGAAGCTTGCATTAACTACCAACCAATATTTTGTAAATACTTATCCAAGATGAGAATAATTTACATCCTAAAGCATATATATTTTGTAAGGAAATTAAAATGAACATGGAGTGTGTTCTAGTTGTTGGGTGACTATTGGAGAAATGTAGGGAAAACCCTAGATTTTCAAAAACTATTTGAGAAGGTATACTAAAAATTAATATATAAGAAAATAAAATTCCAACAACTTCTGTTAAATGTAACACATAGATCAATATACACAAATATAAAAAAATTGTGAAAAAAATAATGCACAAATAAAACAAATTATAGAAAAATCTCTCTAATGGACCATTATATGTTGCGAAACTAATATTGAATGGACAATTATATATTCTAAAACTTATCCTGGAACATATTTAATCCAAATTGTAAAAACACTATAATTTTAAAAGAAATAAAAAAAATCAAGGTTTTTGATTTCAAAAAAAGTAAATATATTTTACATACTAAAAACCTTCGAAATTACCCAAAATGCTATTGGGAACAAACATGGGGCCCGATTATGAGATGAATGACTAGGCCAAATTTCTTCTCTAGCTTGAAAAATATGTCTAAATAATGTTTCTCATTGAAATAGGACTGGATTAAATGAGAACAAAAAATAGTTGAAATAAAAATACATATAAAAAAGTACATGAAACACTTATTTCATGGATGATGCAAAATAATTTATCAAACAAATATTGATCGATTCACGCAAACCCTTTGTGGGAAACATTTTTCTTTAGTAACCTAATATATTTTACCAGCCAAATAGTGCATAAGTAACATGATATTAGGAGTTTAATTGGAATTTAACATATAAAATATAAGTATATCATCATAATGGGAGTGAAACACATCATTTATAGACTAGTTTTAAAAGTGAACTTGATCCGCGTGTTGTATCTTATTGTAAGCTGGAAAAGAACGATTCGTTTTAATAAAAATAGAAATAGGGAAATTTGATTTCAAATCACCATAATCACAAAATTTTGTTATAACACAAAATATATTTCATGTTTATAAATTAATAAATGTAATTTGAGAGTATATAGAATAGTTTGATAATTCAAAATCACTACAATTATAAATATGGTATACCTATAATCAATACAGATTCACTTTCATAATAATCTTTCGGTGATGCCTTTCCTATATGCAGATAAGGAAAACTAGACATTAAAATGATAAGAGTCCGGAACATAAATTCAAATATCTAAGTAGAGATCCATCTCACATTCCCAAAAATGAAGGACAAGATTCAACCAAACACATAGAGAAATGAAATGATTTAAAAAATTATCTGTCTGGCAGTTTGAATAAGCACACATAGAGAGAATTCAAGATTTTCATGGTACAAACATAATTTGAAATGTCACATTCCCTCTCAAAAAATTGTTCCTACATGAAAACCCATCTCATAAAAGAAATATAATCAAGACAAATGAAACCAGAATGAGGAAAAATTATTATTAAGTAAACTTATGGTTTTACACATAAAATTGTGAACAAAGTAAATAGTGGCGAAGGTCAGCCATAACTTCTGAGAGAAGGTCGAAACCAGAAAAGGGTTAGTCTCTGTTGAAAGTGAAATAAATCTAAAGACCATTTTATTATGACAAATATGAAGGATGATGAAAAACTAAGCTGAATTTATCTATATGATTTTATTTTTTATAGAACTAGTGTTGTGAATCACCAATATTACCTTTTTTGAGGACAATTTTTCATAGAATAATCGAACCTAGGGATTTTTCAGGATAATCGAGGAGAATGAGGTAGAGAAAGCGTAGGTAGATCCAGTAGATACAGAGAAGCCGAAGGAAGTATAGGTCTAGCATGTGGAACTATAGGCGTGGGTGACAGAGGAGTGAGAGTCGTACGACTACAGGTTTAAAGGGTTTCAAATGAAATGGGAATGATTTCCAGGGTTAAATCTTCTAGACACACTGCTGTGAACTAATTCAAAAATATTTTTAGCCCTTTCATTTGTGAATTCCATGAATATATCAAAATCATCTGATTTATACATTATTTATTAGACATATCCATATCTAATAGACGCATTGGAAGAATTTATGAAGTATGAGTAACCACCCCATGAATGAATATGAAATAATCCAGACACACTCGTATTAACTAATTAAATAATTATAGTAGACCTTTCATATTTCCAACTAAATATGGGTTTGGTCATTTTTCCATGAAAAAATGCACGAAATTCACAAAGTGGGTTTTGTTATCAAGAATATAAATATCCATATTGATGTAATTTAGTCAAGATATTTTCTTCTCCATGACTTAGTAGATGATTTCGATGTTGGGTGTGGTGTGAGAAATGTCTAGTAACCTCATGATCAATTTCCATTATTTGGATCATATACTCGAACACATAAACACCATTATTTAAATGGGAATTATGATTAAAAAATTCCATATTTATAAAATAAGATTCATTTTTACGAAATTATAATATAAACACATACATATCATGTCTTTATACAGAAATTTTTTAGGTAACTGAAGGCAATAATGAAGACCCATTAAAACCAATATCATTCCATTCAGCAACGTGAGGTGGTAGTCCTTGATAGCTACAACTAAAAGTTTAGCTATGTTGGATGGTCGATGATCTACTTTTCCTTAATAAATCATTATGAATCAACTTGTTTCCTATATTTTAATACATTTATGGTAAAATATATATATATATTAAACACAATTTATATAAAGAGATAAATTTCATTCGATAAAAAACTCACCTGAATATTCCCCTCGCTTATTTAGATGGGTCCTGTTTTTTTTCCAGTGGTCCTTCATGCATCATGTGAAACAGAAAATATCTTGCTAGCTTTCTATCCTATTTATATTCCTCTTCTTAAAAGGGTATAAAAACTATTTGTGTTTAAATCTCTTTGATTTCCCTTTTCTTTTTTTTACCATAAGGATATAAGGGTTTTCTGCTTCATATCCTTATATACTTAGCAAAGAATAGTAATAAGATATGGAAGAGACATCTCAATATTGTTCAAATTAAAATTCAAAATGAATTTAGATAATATTCGAGGGATTTATTCTCAAATGAGGTTTGGTGACCATTTATTTATGGAGTATGAACCCTATAACCTTTATGTGATCAAAGGTGCCAATGAGCATCAAAACGTGATTCATAACTAGGTTACCCTCTCCAAGATTTCTCTAATGGATCTCATTAGAAATCTCAAACTATTCATATGCATCTCTCTCATGGTAAAGACAACAAAGGTTCATAATCATTTTATATGTATCGATGTTTTCATGAGACTTCATTAGTTTACTATAAATTAATGATAGCATCAAACATTGAACATCAACCGTATCAGTCACATGTTTTTCATATATAAGAAATTATTCCCCAATTGTCTCTTCAACATGTGGATTAGTCATAGTGGATTCTAGAATATAATATTTCTATTCATAGAGTAGTATATTCTAAAGGTTTCTAAACGACTGCAATATGTTTTTTCAAGTTAAGAGGTCATCTTTCTCTAATATTAATCGTATGGATAATGTGGATGATGAAATTGTCATTTTATTCTAGAAATAAAAAGAGAATATTATTAGAACATTTTTTATTAAAAATTATTTGATATATAATAAATTAAATTATTTTATTTATTAATTATTTTATTAAATATCCCACTATTTTATAATTTTCAATATCCCACACCATTGAACAAAGAATTTCTAGTTTCATTACCATTATTGTGGGAATGGTCCCCATTATTTTTCCTAATGATCCGGTATATATCCATGAAAACCATAATATAGTAATTAGGTAGGTGGGATTTCCAACTACATACATTCCACTCTTTATTCCCTTGAGTGGATTCCCCTATCACAAAATAATATCTTGGATTTCCTCAACACATACCTCTAAATTTTTATTGAAAATAATTTTTCCATTAAACTCAATAATATTTTGGTTAAGGAAACCCAAAACTCTCATGATAACACCCTAATAATAGTAAGTATCTAGTCTTTGGCCATGTACTGAACATAGTTATATGGTTTCTTTCCCAATCAAGTAATGGGAGGCTTAATTAAACTTAATAATAAATTTATGGATTATAATTTATTACAAATAATTTTATTATACTTTAAAACTTATTGTTAATATTAAGTGGATATTACTTAATTAATTAACTAAGTTTGATAAAACATTTACACATAATTCAGTTATTTAATTTATTTATTTTTACATTAATTAATTTGTCTATATGAATGTGGCCATGCATCCATGAAATAAATAATTACATAGATATAAATAATTAATTATTTAAATGACATAATCATGATCTTTATCTAATAATTGATATAATGAGAGGTCATTAAATAAACTTTTTTCCTAGGGAAATAAATCTTATTGATGGTATTGGAATCAGTTACATCATTAAATATATCCACCTATGTATCACTTGGGATGGTATCATTATTGTAATATCTTGAACAACCTTCATGTTCCATGGTATACTCTACTAATTACAAATATAGATTATGCACAAGATGGTGAGGGGAACCATAGGATCGATTAGAGGGAATTACATAAACATCCTTATATAGACATATCTTACATAATAATAGAGGGAAGGATAAATCACATGCCACTATATGTTTTAAAAACAAATAATTACCAAATCATGATCAAAATTAAATTAAAAAATATCCAAAACATACAGGGGTCTTGGTAAAACTCATGAATGATCATACATGAAATGAATGTGAAAATGTAAAAAGACAGAATTCATTTCTTTATTTTTTATTTTATTATTTATGATAAACTCAATTGAATTAATTACATAATTAATTAATTTTCATCTCTAATGATAGTATTGTATTATTTTGAGATACTCATTATTAATGGAATTTATGGAAAGTAAACATAAAAACCAAAAATGAATTTTTTTTACAAAAAACTATTTGTTTATTCAAATTTTTTAAAAACCACTATTAAATTATCTAAAACAAAATGGTGTTCCAATCGATAAAATTATTTTTCATTGCTGTGATTTATGAATTTAATGTAATTATAATTTAGAATATTAATGGTATACTACGTGAATTTCACAAGAAGATACACTACATGCACATCATTTGCTATATATCCATCTCACATGTTGTGGGATACAATGTGTTAACATGGTCAGACTATACAGAGTATATATACTAGCTACACACCCTGCATCCTCTTTCCGTACATAAGGTTAGACCAATTAACATGTGGTGTACAATAAAAACACTATGTGTAACTAATTTCTCAATAAATATTGATACAATTCACATGGGTATATGATATCTGCTCCCGGGACGTGTCATGTAAATAATTTTTCATATACAATTATTTAACCATTCTCTTTGGAATCTCTAATCATTATTTATTTTATCTTAAAAAATCTAGAAAATGAATCACAAACAAACATGATTAATATTCCAATAACATGTTAATTCAAATAAGATTAAAGGATAAATAAATTGAAATGAAAATCTAACCAAAATTTCACATAAATCAATAATCAATTAAATAATTATAAATTTAAATGTGAACTCTCTCATAATTCCTGATGGTTCTATGTGCAGTGGAAGAATGCAGAGGTCGGTGATATATTAAATATTATTTTAATAATAATTACCCAAAACCAAGAGAGAGGATCTTGAATGTAAAATTAATAATTAATATAATTAATATTTGAATAAATAAATTCCTTTGGCAATGAACATTAATCACTGGTGAATATTGATTTTTTTAAATAGACCATTATGATAACGTTTTTTGTGCTTTGAGGATCAATGGGAAGAATCCCTCAAGTAGTGATCCACATGTTCTGTTATGATCTTCACAAAACATCGCTCAATCATTGATGGATAATGTGATGAGTTTAATATCTTGCATTGTTTGTTCTTAGTTTATTGTTCTTTATTCTTGATGAAATGGCTAGTTCACTTATCACTAGAGAGTGGGAGAGAAGGTGTATTTGAGAAGGAATTTATAGTACAAAACAATTATCTATTCTCATTTTTGAATGAAGTACACAATAGAAATAAATAACTATTTATAGAGTTGGTACTTTGATTAAAATATTATTTAATTTCATACCATCCATTAAATTACATTTATTAATTTTAAAAAAATCCAATTCTTTATAATAGTAATTATATAATTATTATTTTGTGGTGCAAACCAACGTATGTAATAAAAAATATTATAAAACGGTCTTGTTAATTAATATTTATCTGTTGTTCAGTCTTGGTTTTTTCGAACTCCTCTATAAATTACTAAAAACACGACTATATATTTTATTCATAAAAAACTATTTTACTCAAAATAGAGTGAATACACAAATATTTAATAAATAAAATACATCCTTTATTCAAAATTCTGGGAATAAATATTCATTTAATTTGTGTAATCAATATAAATTGAATAACATTTTTCATCAGAGTTGAGAATAATATTTATTACATTAATTAAACTAGAAAAGAATTTAATTATGATAAATGGAAACAATTAGTGTGTGAACCTCTAGGATCATTTCTCATTAACATTAGGCAGTCTTGCCAAAATTCTAGGATTACTGTCTAGAAATGATTTAAGTCACCCATGATAAAGATCATAATTTCATACCACCAACAACCACATATTAATTCTTACCATTCAATATAATCGCTTTATCACAATATCTCATCAAGTAAGTTTCACATCCATGAACCCAACCTATATGATTGATATGTATTTAATTGGCTATTTGAAATAAATACATTTTTACTCCATACCAATGGAATTTAATGAAATGGTTTTATTCTAATTAAAGGGACGAGATATTAGCTTCTATAAAGTTTAATGTTAGTAATCCTTTATCGACTTATTCATTAATGTCATGTCACTCATGACGCACACAATTTATCCAACTTCACCATGAACTATCATTGTTATGGTTTACGAAATTAATATATGTAACGAGTTGTAACATGTAATAATAATAATATTAATTTATGAGGACACTCAAACATGATTTTCGATAGGAATATCCAATGACACCAAACCAGGCGGAATTTCAATTGTAGGGTATATTATTATAATCATCCATAATGTAGATTAATATTTATGGGCTTTATAAAAAGAATCCTCATCTGCTTATGAGTAACTCACACCTAAAGGTCTATGTAATAGGGGTCCCATAATAGTATATTGTCTGACCATAGAAAATTATTTGAGAATATAATTATATCACAATAGGGTTCTCATCATAGTAGAGAACTACTACGTCATTTTTAATGCGATGTATTCTTGGTGAAATTATTATATTAGATACATAAATAATAAAATTAATTAAGTAATAAAAAATATTATTAATAATAAATACATCAAATAAACATGTAATCAACATATAGAACTTTTCCAGGTACAAATACTCTTATAGATCATAATGAAAAAATTGTAACAATTATAAAATTTTTAAAATGTAATATTCTTCAACAAATCATAAGTTATATTTTAACCATGATGCATAAAAATTCCAAATATGTTCTCAAATAAAAATAAATATCTAAAAATATGCGATAATATATTTGTAGTCTTGGATTTATAATGAAAAAATTAGTTTTAAAATAAATCAAATATGGTATACTTTATCATAATGAAATCACATCCCAGTGGGACAAGAAATGATCTTTTACTAAATCTTCCAACCATAAACCCTCTTTTATTAATAATGTTGACTTTATATACTAGGGTTTTGTATTGGAAAACCATAAAATGGATTTCATGTAATATCTCTAGGAGGTGCATCCCTACATATAGTATAAACATAACTGGTAATAGAATTTTCATCATATAAATTTTTAGCATAATCTAAAGGTACATAACTAATTATCCCAAGTGTAAAAGGATAATTCTTACTATAAGAATTACCTATATAAATATAAAATTTAAATATCTTAGAAACTATTTTAGTTATTTGTATTGAGTTCTTTTTGGATTTCTTATGCACCATCTTAATGAAAAAATAATGAATATAATTTATTGGTTTGGACACATCATGGAATACAGAACACTCAAAAATATGTTATAACATGGGATAATACTTGTAAAATAGGTTCCTAGAACCTTTAAAGGTTTCTTAAGAGAAATATAATTTAATGTGTTACCATAATAGAATATTTAAATATTCAGAATTATATAAAATTAAACTTTTGAAAACATTACCAATGCCATAATGTTGTGACAAAAACATTAATTTATGATTTTTATCAATAATAATTCATATCCATAATTTTTTTTCATTTTCCAAATCATTTATTTTAGAAATTTATTTATGTTTATATTTCTCATGTTTAATCGTACTAATATTATTAACTATGATAATAATATTGTTAGAATATAATTGAATATTAATAATTTTATTATGAACAAATTCATAATAAACACATGAATAATATTTGGTATGGTTAGATATATTATTCAATATAAATGAATCATAATTATTATACCATTATATAAATTTTTTAAAACATACAATGAATTATTGAAGATATAGACTTTTTTTAGTTTGAATCTATTAATATGACCTTATGGATATTATATGTAAATATAGACATTCAACTAACTATGATCAAACTCAATTTGAACATAAAATTATTCTAGTTGAAAGTCCATTAATCCAATAAAAGACTACATAAATCTAAATTAATATGGTTTAAAAATAATATATTGATCATTATAATAATTAATTACATATTCCAATAATAAAACCTTAGAAATAATCCTTCATTTTAATATAATTATATATTTTATTAATCAAATTATCCATTTTTGTAAATCAATTTACACCCAATGATTTTAAAACCCTATAATTTATTCACAAAACATTGGAAACATTATTAAAATGGGAATCATTTTATTTATCCATTGAATCAATTAATATATTATATAGAATAATTTTAAAATTCAATTATTATAATTAACACTAACTATTAATCAATATTTAAGGAACAATGACGAAAAAATAATGAACATTGGTTTGGTAAAATACAGAAGGGGGATGATCTATTCCCAATTCTGTATTTTCTTCATTTATTGAAAACAAATCTACTTAAATAATATAAAGTTGTTTTTTGTTTTCAATATTCTCTTTGAGGAGGCTCAATGTTATATCGTTAAATATAATATTAGGATGAATCTAAGCCTCATCACCCATTGGGATGAGGTATGATAGGGTCACTATGATCAAAATTTATTGACTTATCTAAACTGTACTCTTGAAAAGTTACACCTTGGTTGAGGATTTAATTTTGGAATGTTGGTTTTTATATATAATTTTAATAACCATTCACTAAATTTGTATTTCATTTAAAAATAAATTTTACATACATATGTTCTAGTTTGTTAGTTTCTTAATTCATATATTAGGTGTATTAAACAATCACAAAATGTTATAAAAATTTAATTTTTAATTCCATGTGTACTCATGAAGTAATAAAACCTATATGAATGTGAGGAATATTTTGGTTCAAAAAAGATTCAATAATTTGATTAGATGTATAAGGGTTTACCTAATAATTAAATAATTATTATAACCCTCACTATATTAGCCATGTAAATATTATTAACATGAACATTGTTAATGTGTTTATGTAATAAAAATATGACTACACATAACCAAATATTTTTAGACTTATATATACTCAGTGAAGATAAATTATAACCCATTATATATGCTAAGAGACTTAATATTTTAGATAATATATCTTTCCACCATATATTTCAAATAATTTAATATTTTAGGGGAATCAAATTTATTTTCTATGTCTCAAAATTCGTATGTTTTAGGAATGTTATCCACAAAGATGAGGGTATTGTGAAACTATGTTTTTATTTTGGTTTACATATAAACTAATGATTTTTATTTTGTATGAAAGTATATTTTTGGAATAACATTACCATTGTTTTTACAGTTTAAATTTATTTTATTGTGATATTTATATGGCCTCTTATATGGGATTTCTGCTTAATCTGTTGTATCATGCATGGTTCTTGGATATCACTATATCCCATTATAAGAATTTAATTTTTCATACATCATCTAATACATTCATAAAACATTATCAAATTAAAATGTTATATTTTAATTTGGCCTCTATTAAATTTCAAATCAATGAACCTATAACCTATCATGTTTTTCTTATTTTGTGTGTCTTGTATTGGGGAATATATTATAAGTCTCTAGAAGGTTATATAATATTGGAGTTACCCAAATATATCCTTACTTTATATGGATTTGTTTTAGGTTGTCTTACAGTATCATTACATGTCCCACCTTCTAGGTTTCAATTATTATATCACACATAAATTCCCTTAACAGTCTCTTGGACGCCATTTGGACTTGTGCATTCATGATAAAATAGAGAGTTAGATTGAATGTTGACGCATATTGGATTTTAATTGCACTAACATTCAATAATATTGGGACAAACGTGGTTTTATATTATATTAGGGATTCATAGATCACATCTTCAAGTAGGATGAGTTTCTAGTCTCATGATCTAGATGAACCAAAATGACTATTGAGATTACCCCTAAATATATCTTCAAGAATACATCTAGTCACTAGTATGGTCAATTGTACTATATATTTTATTTACCATTTTTCATTATTATTTTGATGTATTTAATTACAATTATTTTATCCTCCTATTACAATTTTATTTAATTTATGATATTGGTTCAGTTTATACCATTATTTCCATGAACATAATACTAACAAGGTTTAAATAATATTAAATAATATGTTCTTTCTTTTATTTGTATATATTTTTCATGCACATACTAACAAATTCATCCCCCTTTTTACTCTATTTCATTTTCATCAAATAATTAAATTCAATCATGAATATATTGATATATAAAATGCCTCATTGGTAATTTAATGATGGGTGGCCTTATAATAAATATTATCAAATACTACTAAATATAATAATGGATGAAAATTTCTTTTATATAGAGTTGTTTGATGGTGATGATAATTTTAATTTATATTCAATCCAGATACATAAATTTATTATACAGTAAGGAATTATTAGTTCCCACCATATAAATAAGTGGGAATTCTCCAAAATGACTGATAATAGACATAAACATACTTCATCAGTTTATGTCTCAACTGGTGTTTTGAAAAATTATCACAGATTACATTTGTCTTATATTGATGAAAAAGTGTTACATATATTTGAATATAAATTGTTTAGTTATAAAATTCATTTAAAATAAAAATATATTATATGAAAAGTAATTTTTTTTCCTTTTTTAAGAATAATAATTTTTTATCTTTTAAAGTGATCTCTAGAACTATTGTCTGAACATACATTCAGGAATTTAGAACGATTTTTCTTAAATTATATAATACCTATTTTAATATTTATGATGATATGTTTACATACATTCTTTGTATTCCCATGTAAAACTCATTTAACACACCTAGAGACACTATGACATATTGAAAAGTTCCTTTAGTAAATTTTTTTTCTATATCATCCCCTGAACATCATAGTAAACTTTATTTCAAGGTGGAGGTAGATTGATTGATTTTAATAGATATTTTATAAAATTAATAGAAGAAGAAAAAAATGTAAAGGATAATATAAAAGTAAATAAATAGTTTATGAATTATCATAAAAAATTAAAATTAAAATGAATAAAGTGTTTATATTATAGAAAACATGGAAATTTTAAAAACAATTATCCAAAATAAAAATCAAATGATAAATAAAATTAATTCAATGATCATTATTTATTTGATAATAATGGTTATGATATTTTTGAGGTTTTTAATGTTTATAATGAAAAAATGAATTTGGGAAGCCCAAAGGATGCTAGTGAACTATGAAAATTATAAGGATTAATTCAGTTCATATGCACAATTATCCCATTCTTCTAGGGGTATATCAAATTATATATTTCCTCATAAAACTGTCATATTGATAAAAAATAGTAAAATCAATGTATATATTTATCTAGAAAGAATTATAAATCTTTTTTTATCAATACTAAAAATTTATTTTACCAAAATTAATAAAAAAATGATTTTTAGTAATTGTTCTTAATGTTGTTTGGTTGTTTAAGATGATATTATATTATCACTCTATTCTTTGAAATAGAATTACTCTTGAATTTATTTCAATATTTTACTTTGTGTCTTTTCATTTCAAAACCACACTCCCATCGACCTTTTTAGATTCTTAGCATATTAATTATTAAACATATAATGATATTTTTATGCATATATGGTTTGGGGATGCTTCCCATATATTATAATATATATTAGACTACCATAGAAGGTATGATATGTATTTCAAATGAAATGGAATGGTCATCATCCGCTATATATATATACTGGTTAGTCTAATTAATATTTTATTAAATTAATCTATGTGTGCCTAAAATGTAGTTACGAGCATCTTTTAAATATTTATTAATTTTTAATTTTGTATATGTACTACCTTTTTAAAACCCATATCCATCCACTTAGACCATGATGAAACATGAACTCATGATCGCTCCTGATTCCCCAGTGGTAGGAAATTGGAACAATGGGATTACAAACTTATCACATAGGAGGAACATACAGTCAAAGAACATACATTATTTCATCAATAATTTGAAATAACTAAACCATATAATTATAATATATAGAAATAACCATATGAAATTACATTGTTGACCAACCATAAAAGTGAACAACATACCATAAATGGCATATCATTCCATGTAATATAGTATCATATATTCAAGAATCATAGTTTATCTATTGGGGTGAACATATAAAATATAATATTAAAAATATTAAAAATAGTACATACACAAAACCCATAAAATTGTCTACATTATCAATGGTAAGACGTATCCACCAAAATCAATCGAGAAAGAACTCACTCAACCACATATAATCATTTCTGAAGTAGAAATATTTTCCTGATCATTTTATTTTTAATTAACCTTTAAACAACCTCATATTGTATTAACACTATATATTTTTCTCATTTTGGAGGTTTTCAAAATTATTCATAAAAATTCAACAAACCATATCAAATATATCCCAAAATATATCTTCAAATTTCCTAAAGGATAGAGATATAAAATTGAAAAACCTATTTTTCTCCCTATCATGGATCAACTACATGTTTCATTTATCAATTAGTTATCACAAAAAATTATACAACAACTTCTAAAACCATCTAGAAAGTTTTTCAATTATATATCATCACTCCAAACTGATCATGTAATATTCTCTAAATATTTTTATGTGAAAATGTGGTTTATCTCTATTTATTTCAATATGGTGATATGAATATAGTGTTTATGTAACACATCACACCATAGTTCTGGCCTAGACTTATGAAAAATTAACATTTCTTTGGTCAATATCATAATTTAGTAAAATCTCAATACCTTACCCACAACATAAAATTTTAATCTTACATATATTTAATAGTGTAATATACATGAGACTCACTATAATGTTCATATAGGTAAATGTGTCTTCCAACAATCTCTTATTATAACACAGTGATGTCCTTTTTCATTATAGTTTCCATTTTCATTCTTCAAAGTATTTAATAATTCTCCAACATATCCAAATTATTAATCCTATATAAAAATAATAAAACACATTTTGAATTAGAATGTATGATCTCATTTATTAATCCAATTATAAATTGAAAAAATGTAATTTTTCCATATTTCTAATAAAAAATATATATTTTAGTTTTTAAATAAGGAAATATAAATAACATAACAAATAATAAATATAATATTTTTAAAAAAATATAATGAGTGACCATAAATGGTATAGAGTTTTTTATATTAGTGAAAAATAACACGTTTTAAAAATAAAATTGATTTGAATAATAAACTAGTACATCGTAATATTATAAATCTCAAGTAATTAAATCCAATAATAATGATCATCATGGGTTACTGGGATATAGGGACCTAAAAATAAATTCTCTAAAAGGTACTATCAAACTAATAAAAAAGAACTCCTCTCTCTTCCAACATTCATGTTTCATGCATGACTTGAATCACCCACCCAACGTGCATGATATAAACATAATTGGTATCTCACTTTCGTCCAAGGTGCCCTCTAGTCCTACATAAAAATGAGGTTTCAAAATAATAAAAAAATATAAAGCATTCAATGAAAACAACACATATCACAACCCGATTCACTCTTCAGAGAATAATCTAAATTTTTATTGATAAACAACATTCTACAATCACAATAACACAAAAACAAATATATTTGAATCATATGGGATGTGAAATTTCAATAAAACTCATTTATAATAAGCTAATAAAGGATTTATAGTTATTAAAAAAATAATTATATTTATATCACCTTAGATTTATATAAAAATTTAAAAAGCATATTTGAAAACACAAAAATTCCTTAATCAACACCAAATTTTCTTTACTCCACCCCTTTGAAAAAATAATCATGAGATATGGATATACATGAGTTATAAATGAGTTTAATATAAGAGGTTTTATCACTAGAGTATATCATATACCTTCTATTAAAAATTAACACAGAAAACTAAAAAAATATCATTAAATTTAATAAATAGTATTTGAAAAATTTCAAGTATCAATGGTTTCAGTAAAAATTAAACTGTTGATAAAATCACCCACCCAAATTACAAAATAATGATTTGATTACACTAAAATTATATCGAGAACATAGAGATAAATTTTAAACTATTAAATAAAAAATTCACTTAATTTATTTAAATACAATACAATAACTTTGGAAACCTTAATTAAATTATGGAGAAAGAAGGAATAAAGATTAAAAAGAAAGAAGACAGTGGATAATTTGGGGAACATACATTTATAAATCAAATGAGGGAAAACTGACAAAATAATCTTTGAGGAAGAGGAACAATTGAAAACCTAGTGAGGCGAGATCCAACTCAAAAAGGGGAGGAAAATAATAAATTTAAAAAATACATACATATAAGAAATATTTATTTATTTATAAAAAATATACTACCTCAATGCATAGTTTCCTAGATTATTCATGTAACCATGAAAAAATTACCATCCCAAAATTTTCATATCCACAGTGAATTCTATGAACTTTCAATGTTTTGAAATTTTAAATCCATAGACCAATAAAATAATTAACAAAAATAATATATAATATAATATTATCTAGTGATATAATGGGTGACATGTAGATCATACGATTTTATTTTTGAAATATAATATTTATAATTTTTATATTAATATATATAAACTATTAAATATTAAAAAAATATTTTTTAAAATTAATATATTTTCATTAAATTAATGTTAATTAAATCTATATTTAAAAATGTTTGAAAATTAATATTTTTTGAAAAAAATTAATTCATCTATTATGTGTAACAAACTATATATTGAACAATTTTTTACAAAATATATACAAATAAGATCAAGAATATAAAAATATGTAATAATAAAATAATAATATATGTCTGTGGAATAAAATGAACTGAAATCATGATCTATATGATAAATAAATTGTATGTCTAAACAAACATTTTTGTTTTCAATTTGTCAATTATTTTTAGCAGTTTTTAATAATTTTTTAAAATATATTTTACTTTACTGTTTCATTTATGAATAAATATTGGTTTTATTAAATAATTATATAAATATATAATAATAAAAATATATTCATCATATAATATATGTTCATTTGTATCTATCCATATTATATATTTTTTATTTCACTTTATATGATTCTTTTTCAAATTCCATTATGTTCATAGTTTTTTCATTGTTTTTATTATCTAATTTATAAGAATGAAATTTATTTATTTCATTATTTTATGGATTCCTTATTTAGAGTTCCAAAAACATAGAATATTTTTCATGGATCCAACACAAAATATATGTGTGAACTAATAATTTTTAATTTGGACTATATAGCTTTATGGGATTAATGTTTTTGATTTATTATTATTCATTGTTTTTATTTGTGTGTAATTTTTTAAATATAATTAATAATAATAATTTTTATTTATATATGTATTTTTAAATCAAAAACAACATATATTTTGTTATTGTATTACTACTTTATCTAAAAATAGCTTTTTTAAAATTTCTCATGTTGCGTCTTTTTAATTAGTATAATAATTTTATATATTAAATTATAAAACATTTGATCAGTGTTAGAAGATAAAAATTTTAAACATTATTTTTTAAAATATTTATAAATATATAAAAAATTTTTAAATTAATATTAAAAAAAATAAATTCACAAATGATATATTCTCATGATTGATATAATTAGTGTAAACAAAAACAATTTTTAAACCATTATTTAAATAATAAAAAATATGTTATGAACAAAAAAACAATATACATATGAATGTTATTCCCATATATTGTTAAACATAAAATTATAAAAATAATAATAAAACAACGTATTTACAAAACACAATTTTCTAAATTAAATATATATAATATCATGATACATATAATAATAAAACAATAAGTTAATGTTAGGTTTTATAATTATTTATGTTATTTTGGTGAATTTTAGTAATAATTTTTATTAAATTCTCTCTATTTTATTTTATTTTAAAATAATTATATATTTTTAAAAATTTAAATTAAGCATAAATATGTTACTTGAATTAAATATAAAATATATTTTTTCCATTACCCATTAATATTTCACAATCATTATGTAATTTTATGGGATTTATTTTTATGTTTATTTTTAATTATTTTAATTTATTTTTGGATTATTTTTTATATTGAATTTATTATAATTATTTTGATTTTAATATTTGTTCTTATGGGGTTTAAGATTATAATGTTCAACAAAAACAATATATTTTTTAGATTCTGCATGGAACATATGTTTCATGTGATATAACAATTTTATTTCATGCAAACTTAGTGTTTAATGAGTTGTTTTTAATAAATTATATTCGTTTTATATTCTATGGAATAATATTTTTATAGAAATAAAATTTAATCATTATTTTCAATTTTAAATTTAAAATTATGGACCTTAAAAATTGATTCTTGAACAAAAAAGTGTTCTATGTATATTATATGTATTCCTTATAAAAATATATTTTACTCTATATACACTTCCTTGATATTTTTTTTATGTTTTCATGTAATTATAAACTTATTATTACTTATAATTTTTATATGAAACATTTTTTTTATTTTTTAATAATTTATTAATTTAAATTTGGAATGGTAATAGTTTGGGTTAGTATATAACAAGTTCTACATGTTTTATGAGTATAAAAAAAGAATGACTAGTCCTATTTTTTGAATTATTAGTGATTCATTTTATAAATATTTATATTTATAAACTTTATTCAATATAGTTATGAATAAATTATTATAATTATAAAATGAATTATATTCAATGGGATTACATTAAATATATTTAAAATATTTTTATTTATGTAGTGAATTTATATCATAAAACAATTAAAAATCCAATTAAAATAATTCATAGAACATTTGTTATTTAAAATACACATGAGATATTTTCATCTATAATTCATAAGAATATCTCAATAAATTTGGAAAACATATGTACAATTTTTTTGTACCATTAATTAAATATTTTATCAAAAGAATATTCACCATTTTTTTTCCAAATACTTATTAATTTATTTTTTAGAGTATATGTTGAAGAAATGTTGAGTTATTTTAGTACCTATAATGATACAAAGTACAATATAATTTCATGTTTCTTGATATTCTATTATTTTGTATGTTTTGGGAATATGGGGATCTAAGAGGATGATCATTGGAGGAAATATGTTTGTTATGTTGTTTTTTGATCTCTATATTAGTATTATGGCATTGAGACTTTTACTACATTGTAGATTCAGTTTGGAAAATGTGGTTTCATCATAAATTTATGTTTGTTAAGTTTCAGTTCCTTATCTGTTTAGTTTTTTTATTTTTATATCATTCTATGATATTGAGGATGAACTCAATCAATCATGTACATTTTTTATGTTTGTGAGAACATTCATGGAGGGATGTCCTCGGAGGGATGTAGATTCCTTGTAGGAGAGGTGATTGATGATCCTCATAGATGTTTCATTTTAGTATGAATAACATGGATATCATTAGGGTTGGAGATTCATTAATTATCTTTATTTTACTATAAATCATAATGATATCATACATTATCAATTTTGGGTGATGGTTTAATTAACCTTAATCAAGATAAAATTAGATAAGAAAATGACAATGGGGTTTTTTGTAGCGATCAAATGTGTTTCCTTCATGATAATGGATATACTCTTGTTTTTCAAGAAAATTAGATATATAGGTATTCCCTATGGTTTATCATGTTTGATGTATCAAAAATATATTTTGAATATAAAGTTTTTAACTCTTATTGAGTAATTAAATTAAGAGGAATCATTAATTTTAAATTGATATTCTTAAAATTTGGATGGAAATCAATTTTTTTTAGGAATGATTAATTAAAAAATGATCGTCCTTATAGATTTATGAAACTATAATTTACACATGAAATATTATTTAAATATTTATATATGTTTATAAATGATGTCTTTGGTTTCCTGTTGATGTAACCTATATTAAATGTATGTCTTAATTATATATTATAAACAATTATTTGTTTGTTGAAGATAATTTCTTGGGGGTATAGTGAGCCTATTATCATATAAATTTCGATGAATTAGTTATTGATATTAGACACCATATTGACTATTTATTGTTTTATTTCTATCATATTTGTTTTCTCATGATGCTAATCTTTTCTATATGATGTGATATTATCCTGGGATTGATGATTGTTTGATTTTATAGGGGTTGGGAGGCATGGGTTTATGAAAATGCTAGTGATTTTTATGGAAGAAATCTTGGTGAAATTACTAGGGGTGTCGAGGATGGAACCAAGACTAGTGGAATGGTTTAAAGCTGAACTTTCCCATTGTTTTTATATTAGATGATGAGATTATTTTTTTAGGAGTCTTTTTAATGGTCAGATGAATGAGTTTCTCATTTCTATAATCCTTTCCCAACTTTATTTATTCGGATGGTTGTTCTTAGTTTATGTATCACTTCTAGTAACATTAGATGAGTCTTAGAGTACTTGGAATAATGGAATGATTATTAATGGAGATTAATTTGACCCATAGGGTTAGATTATTAATGCAATTCTAAAATATTATATTTCTTCAGTAATCTTGGAAGATGATGGAGTGTTCCCAGGGTGCATTTAAATCAGGTGAAAATTAATGTAATTGATAAATTTTGAAAATAAAGAATTAAATTAAATTTTTTTTGAGGACTTTGTGTACTTACAGGATCTTTTTTATTTAGGAGTTTCATCCTGATATCTATGTGATGATAACTACATTTAAGGCTATGAATAGGTAGTTTCTCATTGTTTAGTTGAGATATATATATATATATAATTATGTATCCTATGACTTTTCATATGATAACCCACCCATGTTTGTAGGGTGAATGAAAATAGTTAAATCTTGAAAGTATTTTCCCCAATACCTTAGTTGGTGGGGAGTAAATTCTTTACTACCCCTCTTTTACCACTCTGAATTGTATTGGTATTATGTGTAGTATTCCCATTGGTAATTTTCCCAATTTATATGTGTCTACATGGATGTAGTGGATTGTGGTTATTTCATAAAAATGTATCTCAAGACATAGTATCCTAAAAATTATTATATGTATGGCATGTGGGATATATCAGATTGAGGTATAATACAAGTTGTACGAGTGGTGGTATATCTAGAATATTTATTAGTTACTATATTGATAAATGGATAATTATGATTTTGAGTTGATGTGATATATGAGATGCACCATATTTATTGATGCATATGGTTTGTGATATATTAAATATTCCCATAATTTGTTTACGGTTTTTTATATTTGGAGAGTGATTACTCAGGCTATGTAATGTTGGGGCATAATAAAAAAATATTGGAGAATTTGTAGCAGGGTACCCTCACTTGATATTATATTGGATGTTATACAATTTCATATATTTGGTAATTTGTGAGAGATCCACGGTGATGCCATGAACTTATAATACCTTTTTAGGTGATTAGTTAGTTCAACTAGTTTATTCCTAGGGATTTAATATTAATTCATTATATTTTCACATTATTCTCTGAGAAGGAACCTATTGTGTATAATTTTAATGCTTCCTATACATATATATGATCATTTATTGTCGGAATATAGGATTTGGTTGGGGATTGGGATGGACATTACTAGATCATGGAGTTATTATGATTTTTTTCTGGATTCAAGGTTACTATAAAGGTTTTCATTTTGAGTAATTTTAGATTTATTAGGTATTTTTATTAGTTGAAAGAAATTACATGATCTTACTGTTATATATATACTTTTTTATTTGAATTACTTATTCTGTGGTTTTTTATTTTCTCTCATTAATTATGACCTCTTAGAGATTAATGCATCCCATCTTTGTGGATGATATATCCTTGGTGCATGGGTCCTACTCATGGCTTACTAGGGGTATTATTGAGACATTATTATATCACTTCTCTCACTAATGGCCCAATATGGGTTCCATTGGGGGGAGGGGGTCGTGGAAGACTGATATAAAAGGTTTAGGAACCAATCAATTCTAATGTGAGGAATTTAATGTTTATTGAAACTAATTAACGATGTGATGTTAGTTTTTGGGTAGATGTCCATGAAAGGATCATGCATCATTTATATTTTCACCTGTGGATGTAATGGGTAGACTATAGGAATTTTGATGAACCATAAATAGTAAATAATAAATAATTAATCCAAAAATTTACATACTATTTGTTTAGGATTCCCAATCCATCTGTTCTTTTTTAGGTATTAATATGGCGGGACTTACTCATAAAATTAATGATGAATAATTTTGGTAGGATATTCTATAAGATAACTTTTGAGTAGAGGTTTATTGTGATGCTACACAGAGGAGCTCACTCAGAAAGTCTCATTTCTAATGTCTATAGAATAATGGGTACTGAATTTTAGAATTATTTATCAAGGATTTGTTGGAGGAGATGGAGAAAGAATTCAATTTTATCTATGTTTAGAGGGATTAGTTACTTTCATTTTTGGTGAAGAAGCTATGTTTGTCTACTACGAAGTGGTTATTATTATTCATTAGTGAACATTAGGAGTCAGATGTATTCTGAGAGATATTATGATACTATTTTTGCGTCGAGTTTCATTCTTCAACCATGAAGGTGTTCGATCAGTAAAAGATTCATAACCATCCACAGAGGAATTCCATTGGGAAAAAATTTGGGATCCATTTCAATACCATTTTGTGATATACCTCGGACCTTTTTATAAATGAGGAGGCTATGATGAGATAGATTTAGGAGTCATTATTTCCTGATATCTAGTTCATGGATAATCTATTTAGGCTCTGGACATATATTTTTATAATAGTATGAGTATAGGTTGTTAAAAGGATTTCAACCAGAACTAGATCTCCATGGGATGAGAGTCATTTTGATTTTCTTTGTAGTAGATCTTTTATATAGAGTTTTTATTTTCTTAGGAAGAGGAGTTTTTTGAAAGACTAGAGGATGTTCCTTGTATAATAGCTTAATTTTTATATGTGTCGTATATCTATATACCCTTATAAGTGATCAAATTTCTATTCTACTTTTGGTGGTCATGGTTATCATCAATGAGAGTTCCCGACCACTCTGAGTAGGAAATGTGAAATTGTTTTTCAACATTAGGTTTCTGAATTGAAAAAATTATAGTAAATGAATTAGCATCATGTTTCTTTGTACATTGATCATTTGGGGGTGGATGGTTCTAGTGTAAGAAAACCCCATGAAAAATATTGTCCATATATTTAAAAGAACGCCTATGGTCGTGGATATCATCTAGGACAAAAATATTTTATGGTATGCCATGGTTAGTTAAATTTCCTAGAGTTTCGAGTACTAGGAGTGTGGGATGGTGTTCGAGGTATAAATTATTTTTTTGTACAAGGGTACACAATTTTTTTTGACTAAAGATCTTCACAATCAATCGTACCACTTTCCAAGGTTTGAGATTTGAAACTTGTGACAGAGAGGCTTCTAGTTCCATTTTTGTTGACTATTTCATATTATGGTAGATATTATATTTATGATATTTGAAGTTACTATTATATAGTGTTGTTGTAGAACCAATATTGGGGAGACATCTTATGATTGTAGATAAAATTATTCAACATAATCCTCCACATGGTATGGATGTATTCAATACTGTCTTTCATGGATTGCTATAAGATGATGTTTTCTCTCTATGTTGATAGAGGGTAATATACGATTTTATTTGGAAAGGTATACTTATATATAGGCTGGATCTGTGTTTTGTCATTTTATTAATTTATGGTCATCTTAATTATGATTTTTTGGAGGTTTAGTCACCATTTTTTAAAAGTTTTGTGGAAGAGTACCATGAAATATTTTCTGAGATTGTTGTGGGATTACCCCTAATCGAGATATCACGTTTGAGATAGAGATATTTTGGGTTCCTATCTGATCAAAATTTCTCTATATAGGATTTATCCTTATGATTTATAGATATAAATCAATGATATCTTGTTATGATGATTTTTTCAAACGAGTGTGTCACCATTGGTTGCACCAGTTTTTTTTCGCAAATAACGTTTTTTGTAGTCTATGTTTGATACCAAAATATTATAGAGACTGATCAAGCTTGTTTTCAGGTAATACCTTGATTTTTTTATTATAATTTATTTGGGATTTATATTGGGTGCAACGAGGTGAAATTTGGATGTTTTTGGATTGGATTTGGGAAGTGAAATGTTGGCACATTTGTTTCCCAAACTATGCACCCTGACTAAACAAACATTCAAACCCTTATCAGTGAGGGATTTAATTTATTGAACTTGCTTCTAAAAATATTACTCCATCCTAGTAGTGACCATGAACCCCAAAAAATAGTAACAATGTTTAGGCATTTTGTTTAGAAAACCATGCACCCATTCCCATGAAACATTGCGCAAGATTTTAATTAATGCTAAAATTGGTTTTAGAAATAAAAAACCTCTACATTGTTCACCCTAATTTAAACCCACATGACCCTATATGATTTCAATAATTTTTAAGTCACCTGGATGGATGCCAAGGCCTTTAAAGCTCTGTTCTTGGATAATCAATGCCATGATTGAAGATCTTCACAACTCTTAGTAAGAGATTCTGATCCCATGAAAATTCCCCTATATCCTCTCTTTCTATTATCATTTGAAGTTTTATTTCCTCTATATTTCAGTGATATAGATCTAGGTTGTTCGACCTGGATTTGTTTGATCATGGATCTAGGTTTTAGATCCAAATATCCTTCTTTTCCATGATCATAATTATTCCAAATCAATTGTGGATTTCCATTGGTGAGTGTTCATCATTAATTTGGAGGTAGGTGGTAGAAATTGTAATACCCATTTTTTGGAATTCGTTAAATTTATGTAATTATGAAATTAAAATTTACATTATTGGACATATATTTGATGATTTAATTGATTTCGATTAATTCCAATATGATTTGGGTCAAATTAAAAAAATTAAAAAAGTTGGAATTTGATTAATTACTTTATTAATTAATTAATTTAATGTTGTGATTATGGAATTGATGGGAATTTGGGAGTATATAATTTTATAATTATAATAATAACGATTAATTGATAATGGGGATTATAGTATGGGTTACATGATCTTAATGGTTAATGGAATATTTGAAGTGAATGTTGCGAAATGGTTTAATGGTTAATTAGAGTGATTATTTCATGTGATTAAAGTATGAAATATTGAGTTTTTTGATAAGTTGTAATGGAATTTCGTAAGGTTAAATGTAGATAATGGGTTAATGATGTTAACAATGATAAATGTGATATATTTAATTGATTGATAATCCTATTTGGGACATAGATTTCAGCTTCTGAAGCCCATAGTGATAAATTCATATATGTGTGTGGGAAATGCGATGATGCTTCAAAATCACATAGTTATAATGAGCATGGGACATGAACAAATGATTAAAAATACCACTTGTGTGATTTTTTGAAAAATAGAGTTGTGGGACAAAGACTACGACTTCAAATATCCTAGAGGTTCTAGACATGGTGTTCTAGACCCAAAAATGATGGTATTAGAACATTGATACAATTGTTTATAATATGAATTTAAATGGAATGATAAAAGATAATCCATGTGTTGTGACATGGGTTTGACTCTAGTATGGGAAAAAGAAGGTATTTTAGGTTTGGGTGCCCTCGGGAACCTGAGGGTTTATGTGATTTAAAAAATGTATAATTGAATATAAAGAATTTTTTTATTACTTGTATTTATTTATTTATAAAACGAAATAAACTATTATTTATTAGATATTTTTTTAAACACCATTTGTGGTGGCCTAATAATGTTTACTCACATCCTAATAAGACTTCCAGATTGATACACGAACAAAATTCATGATTTTAGGAGAGGAGAAGGGAATGATTCATATGTTAGATGGATGATTTGGGATGGATCTTGGATGAGGGAAGAAAAAATGACTTGGGATCCATTTGGGAGATTTTAATTTCATTGTCTACATTGGTTTTTTTCATATTGACACATAAAATAATTTTAGCATGACATATCAACTATTTAGTTTCAGAAATTATATTTATTCTTTTGGTCATTATGAGATACTAGGTAGGTTTGGATATTTTTATATTATTTGGGAATTTTTCTTTATTTATTCTATTTTTATACTTTGATAAATAGGGTATAGTCTCCCCAAGATTTATATTATATAGATGCTACTAATCTGTAGCCTCTTCCATACGGGAATGTGCACCTGAGGCCACGTGATAGACTGGACTGGGGAACCAGTGTGTGGAACCTAGGTCAAGATTTTTAAAGTGGTATCTAAGGAGAACGTTTTATTTTTATTTGTTTTGTATTGATATTTGGGAAAGGTAGATAAGAGAATAGGATGAGTTATCCCTTATTTAAGAGCTCATGCATGGGTGTTTCTAACAAATAAATGTGGATAAAAGGCATGTACCAAAGGTGGGATTCTTATTATTGTTTAGCGTTGTTACAGTTCGATGATATTTCAACATGGGTGATGAAAATGACATGTTATGTGAATACTGATTTTGTTATAAATTTTACTAATGGAATAATATGGAATTTCAGATGAGTATGCATGAATCATCCTGGGTAATTGGTATTATTTTGTGACAAGAATAGTTTTTAGGAATTCCTGGGAAAAGGGATTATGGGTATGTTTCTTATATTGAAATTTTTTTGCATTCTTGTGTAATTGTAATGAAATGGTAACTAATTTGAATTTAATGTTTTAAAATGATAAAAGATTCAAATAAATGGGTATTTAATGAGAAACATGAATAATGAGGATGCATTTAATTTTTTTTAGAAATTAACTAGATTTAATGTGTTTTAATGTTGTGATTGAACAAAAGTTTTGAGAGTGTGGTGGTGTTTAGAGGAATAAAATTTTATGGAATATTTGTAATACATCTTATGTATGTGGGTAAAAGTTGTCTAATTTGTCCTAAGAAATGTGTTTGGAGTTGTGGAGACTTTCCTCCATGATGAAACTTATTAAGAGGAGGACATGAGGTTATAGACTGAAATGATCTTCTTATTGTGGAACCATAATCACTAATAGTGAAAAATGAGGAATTTAGAGATTTGTTCTGAGAGAAAATTTCAGGGTTCATTTAGTTAATAGAAAGATACTAGGGTAGGTTTTTAAGAGTATGTCTAACAAGACATGGGTGTTTCAGTTGTAGAACCCTTATACGTTTATCGGATATGGTGGACCTTATGTATCTGAGTTCTATATTGAGTCCATCTAGATGATATATGAAAACATGGAGACTCCCACTGGGAAGAGAGTCAAATTGAATTCTATAAGTTATATGGTTAAGTGAAGTATTAGTGGTACATCTACAAACAAGATGGAAAACTGGAATATAGGGAATAGAAATACATTTATGGGATGTTTTTTGAGAAATTATACCCTTAGGCGCATAGGCCAAAGAGAGAATCTGAGGTTATCAGGTTGACTCAAAACAATATGTTCGTTGTGTACTATGTCATTCGCTTTACATATTTTCAGTGATTTGGTCCTATGTTTTCAATAGATGATGATATAAAATAAAAATAGTATCATGATGTTTTTAAATGTGATATTAAATACTTGGTTAATATATTCAGGCTCAAGAAGTTTGCATACATGTTGAATCAATATCTTATTTTTTAGGGGGAACCTGAAGGAGGATTCCGGTGGAGGAAGGTTGTTTTTTGATGGACTATGAAGAGGTATTAATTTTGAGAGTATGAATAATTCTAATGATAATTTTGACTAGACTAGATGGAAGAAGAGTTTCTAGGGGGAAGGATCAGTTACACCGGATATTACTCGATAGATTTATCACTAGTGTGGTAGGTTGAGTCACTTTCATAGATAGTCCCCCCAACCACTGAGGGATTTAAATTGTTACATTAGAGTGGTAAATCTATTGAGATTCTATAGAAACCCCTAGAAGATGCGTAATTATGGGAAATGTCTAAAAAATCAATGTGTGGGGTTGAGATCTTCTGCACCGTATTTGTATGTCAGATGAAGTTCTACAAGTGGCGGAAGAACATGAAGTGGATGTGGTGATATTGGAATTATTGCTCATATCATCACTATGGTGAATATTAGTGGACTCATATATCAATATAGGGATTTTGGGTAGGACAATTGCATGCCATTCGGCCTACACTGGTGGATTGATAGGGTAGACCATTGATAGTTAGAGGTACTATTCTTGTTTCTTTTACACATTCTAGTGCAATATTTTATAATGGTCTCTCTTATTATTTTATATCTTCCAAACTTATGACTAGTTTTAGAATGGTTTTAGACTTTGTAAGAAGAGTTATGATGATAGATACAACTTTTGGAGTATGGTCGAGAGATATCTATTTGTTCATGGGATGTTCTCTCAAGGATGGAGAGTATGATTTCAATTTGGATCTTTACAAAATTGACATGTTAGCCTTTGAACAAATTATAGTTATGTACTATTTAGTAGATTACGGATACCTTATTGATTGTACCTTATGAGAGTGAAATTTATGTCCCTTTGGGGTTAAAAATATTTTGACTATGGATAGTGGGATATCAAGTTGGGCCTTACAGTTCTAGTTCATTAGAAACTAGGGGATATCACCTCCCTAGTTGCTAGTATTTTTCTAGATGATTGGGATTTGAAGCAATATGTGTCTCCAATAATATTGGAAAAGCTAAAGGTTGTTTTTTACTGATGACTTATAAGTGATACAACCAAAGATATATGTGTAGTTTACAATTGAGCTCATACCGGGCGCTAAGGCAGTTTCTATTCAACCATACAAAATGGAATCCATATAGTAACATGATATAAAGACTCAATATGAATAGTTGATGGATTATGGTTTTTTCTGTCCGAGTATGTTTCCTTGGTGTTTTACTGTCATGTTTGATAATAATTCTGATATAACACTATTATTATGTGTCGATTACATGATGTTGAACTGGAGGATACTGAAGAGCCATTATTATCATCATTATATTGATGCAATTTTTGACCACTTCAAGGAATTTTGTGTCTTTTCCATGATTTATGTGAGATCGAGGTACCATCAATTGAGATTTCAACCATCTGATATAGTTAATACTGAGTTCAGAGGAAGGTATGACCTTTACGAGTTTTTAAGGATTCAGTTGGGAATGAAAAATTCCACAACATTTTAAATGGATTTGATGAATAGAATCTTCCACGCATACCTAGAACAATATGTGGTTGTGTTTGAAGATGACATCCGGGTGTACTCTGAGGCTCGTGAAAATAATGTCGAGAACCATGAAATCATATTGAATACATTGAGAGACATCTACTATACACCAATCCAGTCAAGTGTTATTTTTATATTGAGAAAGTTCACATATTGGGTCACATAATCTTGGAGAGAGGTGTTTTAGTATACCCAATGTAATTTCATGCAGTTATATATTGGGAGATACCCAATAATGTTTTTGATATACAATAATTTATAGTAATAGTGGGTTACTATTGTTGGTTTATCTATGACTTTTCCCAACTGAAATAACCTCATTAGTTACTAAATAAGAAAGGGTTTGGTTTTAATTGACTAGAGGATTTGTTAATTTTTTCACGGAGTTGAATAAGTGTTTGTAAATGAAACAAATCTTGATCCAATCCAAGAAATATGAGGAGTATATAGTGTTTTGTGACTCTTGTAGTATCAATATTGAAGAAATTATTATGCAGGTAGATCGATTTGTGGCATATAGGTCTTGGTAGTCGAGGCCACATGAAATAAACTATATTAATAATGAACTGAAGTTGGTTGTAGTGGTTTATTCTTTGATGTGTGGGTGGTATTATCTATTTGGATATATTTTTATTGTGTATAATAACCAAAATATCTTAAATTACATTTTTCAAAATGATATTTTAATCTCTAGAAGTTGATATGGGTTGAGTATATAAATTAATTTTATTTTATGGTTGAATATATATTGGAGAGAGAAAACCGTGTTGATGATTCTTAATGTATGAAAAATAATGTTTAGGAAGTTCAGGAGTCTAGTGCTATGTAGGAAATGATGACATTATTGGATGTGATATATGTTGTGGTTTAGGTGAGTCAGGATAATATCACTGTCATATTAGTTTTAATGGAGTATACAATTTTGGGTTGTATTAGAGACATGTAGTATTAGGATTATGAATTTTTGAACTTGAGGGAAATCATTGAAGGTGGGGAGTCACCTTCCGACTAGAAAATAGATGATGATTAGATCATATATGTCCACAATCATGTTGTTATGTGTAGTTGTGTGAGGTAGGAGATGATTCCTGAATCTGATGCCTTGAAGTTGGTGGTGTATCTTTGTTTTTCTAAAATGAATGTTTACCTACACTAGCAGAACTAGTTTCAATGAATAAAAAGTATATATTGTAGTTCATGAAATGATGCTTCACATTCCAATAGGTGAAGTATGATCATCAATGACCTAGTGGTTGTCTACAACCATTTCCAATTCTATAATGGAATTTTAAAAAAGTTACAATGTAATTTATTATTGTTATCATGAGAATTACTGAGAGGAATGATCATATTTTGGTGGTTTTGGACTGATTGAGGATTGTTTTAAATTAATATCTTATATAAGAGACTCTATAAATGGATCAGTTGGAAGATATGTACTTTCAAGAGATAGAATGTATACATAGAGTGCCACAAATTATTGTTTCAGACCTTGACCCACATTTTACATAACATTTCTATAAGGTATTGTAGAGGGATGTTGGTATATAGGTTTTACTGGGTATGGATTTCCACCCATAGAATGATGGGAAGTCAAAACATATTATACACGTGCTTGAGGATTTGCTGTGAGTGTTTGTTCCTTGAATTAACTGGGTATTTGGTGAATACCTTAGTACTCATTGATTTTTACAATAACACTAGTTAATGAGAAATTATAGAGATGTAACCATATAATGATATTTATGGTGATCCATGTAGATCACATCCATGTTTGATTTAGGTAGTTGACTCAGAGTTGTTGGGATTGGGTGTCATGCACCAGACATCAGAGATTTTTTAAATAATCATGAAATATAATACTACAACCTAGAGTAGACAAAATTCCTATTCTAACAGATGTTTTCAACACCTATAAATTACATAGGGTGATCATGTATTTATCTGGGTGTTTGATAGATTAGGTAACCATATGGTACCGAGATAGGGAAAGTTGGAACATAGGCTTGTTAGACTGTTTAAGGTTCTTGAGATAATAAGATTGGTGGAAAACAAATTGGATCTTCCGTAGAGGTATAGTTCTATTCAGGATGTGTTACATTTTTCACAAATTCTATAATGTCAGCCTAACACTTATTGTGTGATTGATGTGGATGAGGTTGAGATTAAGACCTATGCTTCAGTTGAGGATCATCCAATACTTGTGTTGGATCGTAGTGAAAAATTACTGTAATGATGGATAGTGTCAATAGTTCATAAATTTTGAAAACATGTCCATGTTCAAGAGAAAACATGTGAAATAAAAGTGGATATATGGGCTCAACATATAGATATTTGTACCTTATAATCTTAAAGATTCATGGGGGTATAACTTAAAGACAAGATGTTATAAGGTGTGTAGATTTTAAGATCCCAACCTTTTTTTAGAGATTTATCGATCTTCTATTCATGTATTCTATTTCCTAGTATTGAGTATGCATTGTTTGGGTTTTATATTGGGTGTTATTGGGTGAAATATTTATGTTTTTGGATGGGTTTTGGGTAGTGCAAGGTTGATCCACAATTTTTCCAAACTGTGCACCTTGCCCCAGAACATTACGTGACCCCTAAAATAGAGGTATTTCATGTCTCGTGAATGTTTTTTAAAAACATTCATCCTTTTAGGAGTAACAATTCACCCCCTAAAAGAGGATGAAATTTTAGGTGCATGTTTTGGAAAACCATGCACCCCTGCACAAGAAACATGTCTTCTAGTTTAGTTAATCTAGAAATTGGTTTTAAAATACATTAATCTTATAAAATTCACCATAATTAAACTAAACTCACACCTAAATGATTTATGATAATTTTTGAGGATCCAAGTCCATTTCCATGTCCCCCCCAAAACCGATTCTTGGTGAATCATTTCCGAAATTGAAGATCTGCACCTCTCCCAGTAAGAGATTCTCATCATGTGTGGTTTAACCTCTCTCTACATTATTTTTCTCAAACATTAAAGGTATGTAATCATATTTTTGTTAGGTATCTATATATTTATTTATGTATCTTGATTTGTTTTATATTGGATCTAGTTTTGGGACCTAGATTATGTTCTTTGTCATTGTATTCATTGTTCTACTTCAATTGGGGATTTCTATTGGTGAGAGTTTGTCATCAATTTTGAGGAAGGTGGAGTAAATTTTATATATAATAGTGTTGTTTTTATTACATGAATGTAATTTTGAAATTTTAATTTCCATGATACAATAATTTCATTGAATAATTAATTGGTTTAATTTAGTTTCCATGCAATAATGATTTGGGTTAAATCAGGGTGATCAAAATTGGTGGAATTGGATTAATTAATTGGTTAATTAATTAATGGAATGTTGGGACTGGGAATCTATCGGAATTTCATATTATATAATTTTTCAAAAATATTTTATATTTATTAATTAAAAATGGGGATTATGAGATGGTTGACTTGATCTTAATGCTTAATGGTTTATATGAATTGAATGTTGCAATATGGATTAAAGGGGAATTGAAAAAATTATTTCATGCAATTAATGTATTCCATAATGATTTTTTGATAAATTCTAGTGTAATATATTGAGGTGGATTGTTGGGAAAGGGTTAATGATGAATAACCTAGTTAAATGTAATATATGTGATTTTTTTGATTGATGTACTCACATGTGCGGGACATGGACTGCTGCTTCAAAATACCACATTGAAAAACTTATATACGTGTTTAGGATAGGTAATGTTGATTTAGAATCCTATAATGATAATTAATGTGGGACCTAGACTACTACTTCAAAATCCCACCCATGGTTGATAAATTATTTGTGGGACCCCGACTGATGCATAAAATACCCATGTGGTTTGTTAAGTGTTGTTATATAACTAAAAATGTTTTTATAGGCCTATGGTTTCAATTATACAAAATACTAATTAAAATGGAATTAAAAATGATAATCATGTTGTTAAGACATAGTTTAGAATTTGGGGTGGACCAAAGCATGTATTGAAGGTTTGCGTGTCCTTAGGAACTTGGGTGTTTATATTATTAAATAAATAATAATTGAACAAATGTAAACTATTTGTTTTATTTATAGTATTTTATTATTTATAGAACAATTAAAACTATAATTGGATATATATTATTATAGAAACCTCTTTTTTGTTTCCTAATTAGTTGTACTCACAACCTACTTTGGATTCTTGATTGGTACCCGAATACACTTCATGATTGTAGGACATGATAAGGGAAAGATTCCATTGTTAGATGGTTGAGTTGTGATAAGCCTGGATGAGGGATACTAATGTGATTCAGAACCCTATTTAAATTTATTTGTGAATTTATTTAATTTTGGGTTTTTCTATTTGAAACATGAATTTTTTTTTCAAGAAATCTCTTCTGTTCATTTTTGGATATTATATTCTTGATTTTTACCATTACGTGATACTGGTTTGTTTTTTTATTGGTTATATCATTTGGTCATTGTTATTTATTTCTAATTTTGTGATGTATAGATAAATAGGGTAAGGTATCCCCATGATCTATATTAGACACTTGTAGCTTTTCGGTACACTCTGGCATACATGGAGGCACACATGAGTTCATGTGACCCAATGTATTGGGGGCACCGATGTGTGGTACCTTGGTTGGGACGTTACAATATATGTATGTGTATCAGTTATAATCATTTTAATTTGATTAAAGTGAGGAATCACTTCCCTTTTGTAAGCACTATAAAACTATTCAATCATATAAATTTAACTATTGGGTTCTTAAAGATTGAACCGTATTTGGGGTATCATGAAATGAAATTAAAATTTGTGGATATAATGAATACCACCTTATAATGTTTTTATGGTTATTATGAGTTTTTTATGAATATATTTTTTTGTGATGATCAATCTATTTATATTTATTGGATTGTTAAATATAGTTTTATTAGAGTTTCTTGACTGGTTTTTGTTGGTTTTTATCAATTACAAACCTATGCACTCTATGTCTGAGTTGGAAAATATAGAGATGTTTTGTTTTATTATTTGAGTTCTTCATCTTCACCTTCTATTTGGGAACCTACCAAATGTTTAGTTCTAGTATCATGATGTTTTTTATTGGGAAATGGAGAGTCCCACCATATTGTAGCAATTGATCCTTAAAATATCAAAGAAGATGTTTCTTTTGTGTCCCCAAGAAGTTATAAGAGGTTAGGTGTTTCATTAGTATTATAGACTATTACATAAGGTGTTTCATCAATTTTGGGAATTTATAATGTTGTATACATACCATTTATTTGTGCCATTTTAATACACTTACAAAAATATTCAACCATCTCAGAATATTATAAAACATCCACCTTTGTAAATGATTGAATTTTTTTTATTTTATCAAAATAATTCTAAAAATATAAAAATTCGAAACGTTAAATAAAAACTCCTCATTTGTTAACACACACATGTTTTTATGAATATAACAGTTTTGAACCTCTTAAATTTTAAATTTAACTTCATAAAATTATTTATCATTTATATTTTAAAAAATATTAATTATCAAGAAGGTTTTATTGGAATAAATTTTACATAAGAAATACTCGACTTATATTTTCTATAATGACCCATAAATTTTAAATGATAATTTTATCAAAATAAATGTGGGTTATATTATATTATATGAGTATTTTATGAATATATAACATAGAGAAACCAAAAAAAATAATTCATTAATAATGATCCTTAAATTAGGTATCTATGAAACAAATTAAAATCCTCCCATTTAAAGTGAGGAAAATATAAAATATATTATCTAAAATGTGAAAATATAGATTGCCACAATCTACTAGAATCATCACCCCCAAAACTAACACTATTAAAATGAAACAGTAATTTAGTAAACAAATCAACATCCCAAAAAATAAGAATATATGGCCTTGGGAGTAATTATGGATAATATTTAGTGAACTAATAAAGTGTTTTTATAGGATTAAATGAAATCATTGAAATAGTATTGTGATCGTTGAAATAGTAATCTAACCATTGGGAATAGTAACATGGATATTGAGAATAGAATCCTAATGGTTGGAATAATAACATAACCTCAAAATAATAATATTTTAGATAAATAATATTTATAATGTGTAATATAAGTAAATATAAATATTATAATGTCGAAAAATAAATGTCCTGATTAAAAAACTCAAAGAAAATATAGGCACATTTTTAATAGACTGTGCTTTTTATGTATTTTGTAAAAATCATAATTTTCATGTTAATAACTATATTTACATATGATAAAATTTACTTTTATAATATTATTAACATTTTTGAAATTATCATTTGGAAAATTTTAAATGGTGTTTTATTGTTAATTTTAAAAAATACTTCAATTTTCGAGTAAATAGTAAAAATATGGTATTTCATTTCATCGATGTCTCTAAAATTACATAATTCATGATTTATTAATGAAATAATATTTTACGTATCATGAGGTTTTGAAAAGAAGATTAATTTCATTAATGATACTTTATAATAGTATAAAAATATATTTAGAACCTAAAATATATATTCCAAAAGTCAATTTCAAAAGTGATTCCTTAAAATAAATTTTTTATCTTTTCCCACAGACCTTTATGATAAACAATTTAAATCAATAAATAATGAGAATTAAAGTCCAATATGAAATTATATTATATTTATATAATATTATTGATTTCATAAATTCACTATTACAAGTTTATCCTTTGATATTCTATTCTATTTTATTTTATTTTATAAAAATAATCCTCCCCTCAAGTATAAATAAACTTCCTCTCTAATCCCTTTGAAAAATACTCCTCCATAATGTTTCAATGAAAAATATTTACCCAAATACTTCCAATAAACCCCTAATAATTCATGCGGATTTTGTGAATAAAAATTCCAAACAATAAGTGATTTTTTTTGTGTAATTTTAGAGAATCTACACCAGGGAAGGAGTATGTTCCAATCAACTCTTCTCTATTTATCATCATCTATTTATATTTTGAAAATTAGTTACTGAAAAAATATTATAAGAAATATTATTAATTTTTTCAACATTATATTATATGTTTTAACCTATATGAAGAATCATAATTATTACATATATAAACATCGATCTTATTTTTCCGAGTCTTTCGTCAACGTCTTGTTGTAGACTAGTTAATCACCAAGAATTCATTTCTAATTCCTTACTTTTCGCCAACCATATAGATATTTTATATAAATAATTTATGATATTTGAATGTTGAAATATATTTAATTTAGGTTTCTATAATTTTTTCTACTTATGTATAAATTAATCTTGAAAAAATTTACAAATCGAAGTGAAACAAGAAATTTTTAAGTGAAAACGGATATCAAAATGGATAAAATTAAAACAAGGGAATTATAAAATATATGAAAATTAATATAATTGAATAATAGTTGTAAAAATGAAAACAATTCACATTTGGATCACTATTTTAATAAACGTACGTTTATTATTTAGGAGGTAGAAGAAAAATGAAATGAATCGGGACTTATGTTAAGGGGATTCTCGAACCCAGTTCATTCTCATTGGTTTATCCCTCTTTCATGATTTTTTTTGTATTTAAATTCCTATAATTTTTCATAAATATTCTTAAACTAACCATCCATTTTATTCTAGGGATATTTATGTTATGAGCTTCATTTAAAATCAAAATAAAAAGATTCTCCAACAAGATTTTATTTCCAAAACAAATATTTTACTCCTATGGGGCTGTTTATTATTCACTCAAGAATTATGATGAATATTCCAAATATGTTTGTACTTATAAATTTTTAAACCCCATTTTTATTCATTAAATAATTCATTATGAAATATTTATTAAACATATTCATTTGCCTTATTTATTTTAAGATTGTGATTAGTATACATTCCAAGTGGAATACATGATTATTTAAATATTATGATGTGATGGGTGGGCCAAGAATTATATAGCCCTCCAATGCGTTGGTTAATATGATTTATCACATTACATAATTTGTATTAAGAATGAACATTATTCTAGATTTTTCCACAATGGTGATGTTATGATTATGATCATATGTTAATATTGAACATGATTCTATCTTTGTTTACAACTATGTTTAGTATTTGAACACTATGGAATGATTGTTCATTTTTATACATTTCCCAATTCCATGAATTTATTACTTTTTTCCCTTGTGGATATGATGATATTTACATTATTATGATGTGATGATGATCATTATGCTCACCCATGTTATTTTGATTCATGTCCGTTATCCCTCCTCTTATCAGGATTTTAGCACACCCAATTTAATGATGTATATCCTCAGGTGAGTAAATAAACTAAGGATAATTGGAGGTTTTATAAAGATAAATAATAAGGATTTAAATAAATGTTTATTATTATTTTTTAATTCTGATTTAGGATTCTAATTGTCCTAAGATACTAAACCTTTTAATCCTTAAATGTATAACTATTATGTTGTAAATAATTAAAATTATGTAATTGTCATGTAACAGAAGGCTGGGTTACTATAGTTGGTATCAATGGTATGGTTTAGTTTATTTTTGGATTAGTATTATAGAACATTAGTAAAAACCTATAGGATAATAATAATTACATGTAAATATCAAAAAATATTTATTTAGAAAAACGAAATAAAACTAGGGATCCTATAATATATTCCTTTACATGTAATTTTACTAAAGAATTAATTATTTATTCATTATTTTTTGACATAAGTTTTTTTAAAAAATATTAAATTTTAGAAAATGGTTGGTTCTATGAGAAACCAGGACAACAACACATGTGATAAATAATGCAACAATTTTACAAACGACATCCCCAATTCAATGGGAGGTGGAGTTCAAAAAATTATAGTAATGATTACCCATCTGTCTGAAGATATAAAAATATCATAAACCATGTGGATCATCCTCCTTCACCCAAGAATGAGAAACTAGATATTGATTATTTTATACAAAAATGATGACCAATGCTCAAGGGATATTCTGATTCACTTATTTTAGAACATTCAGTTAACTCAATAAAGAAGTTATTTTCTATTCTCCAGTATTCTAAGAAGGATAAGGAGACCCTAAGTCTCAATATTTTAAATGTACAAGACAATAAATTATAGTCATTGATAAATAAAACCAAGATGACGGAATAGATAATAGCGATGTAGTGGGAAGACTTTAATAAAATATTTCATAATATGTACTTACTTATATTTATTCAATGAAGTAGGGAGATATAATTTATAATGAATATAAAAAGGGAAGGAAAATATATCATGTCTTGTGAGGAAAACATCACATGTAATTAAATATACTTCTCAGGGCTTGTTATAAATTATTATAAGAAGATAGATAGATTATTTAGTAGATTAAATCCACAACATTTAATGGATCTTAATATCTAATACTTTAGGAGATATGAAGAGGTGGATCAATGGGCTCTCAAAGTAGATATAGAGTTTTGAGATTAGACATTTCCACATGGGGATTAGAAGAGAAGAATGTAGTTTCAAGATATTGGGTCAAATTTCAATAGAAGAAATTGGATCCTACTACCCACATGTCAAAAAACGGATGAAAAATCAATTGGATTAACTCAATGGATGGGGAAATTCATCTGGTGTGGAAGAAAACTATACCAAGACCATGAGTGTTGATGAAAAAAGGAGAATCTTACAAACTTTAAGGAGTAATTGAAGGATCCTATTAAGGCCCCATCCCTGGTTAAATTAATTTAATTTTGGGAGAAAGGGATCTACGCATGCTAGTGCACTAAAACATGGGTCCTTGGGGGTAATTATTTTCAACAACCACCAATGATAAAAGATAATGTAAAAGATTATTAGATCACTAAGACTAATGTGGAGCGTGATAATGAATTCATATAAGGTAAAATTACTATTCAATGAATAATATAAATTTTTTTGTTTGAATTTGGTTAAAAGTATTTCTTTATATCCCTCAGGTTTTATAGAACTATTCAATTTAATCCCCAATACATTGTAGTTGATATATCTGTAATAAAACTAGTGGTACAGTCATTTCAAAACATGTTTTTGAATCTTATACTATTATTGTATACATGAAGGCTAATAAAGTACATCTCATAATCCTTCCCTTGGTGAAATTTGATGCTATACTGATCATGGATTGACTCTCACTTTATAGATCATATATCAACTTTCAAGGAAAAGGAAATATCTTTTAATTTTCAAAACCATCTTGTGATCCTACTAAAATTTAAAATAATATCATGAATATCATTGGGAAAATCCTATAATTTTGTTGATTTCAATACTATTTGAACAAGAAGACCATGACAAAATGGTCGAGTCAAAAGAAAATGCAAACATTGAAGAAATTACCATTATGAGGGAGTAAAAAATGTTACTCATGAAAAGTTACCTAGATGTCCCCCAAAACACAAGGTAGAGTTCTCAATAAAACTTATACCAAGAGACACTCCAATATGTAAAATTATTTATACTATGGCCTTGATCAAATTGCAGGTGTTTAAGAATAATCTATATGAGAATTTGAAACAACGGTTCATATTCCCTAGTGCATTGCCTCTGGGATGTGCCTGTGTTTTTTTTAGGAAGAATGATGGATCAATGTTGTTGTGGATCAATTATTGATATATCAATGTGAACACCATAATGAAAATTAATCCCCTAGAAATTATTTAGTACGTGTTCAATGAAATATAAAAAGATCATTACTTATTAGAACCAAATATTCATTATAGATATTGTCAATTGAAGGTGGGGAAGGAAGATATTAAGAAGACTAATTTCTATACATGTTATGGGAACAATGAGTTCATAGTGTTTCCCTTTGAAATTACCAATTCATAGAAAATAATCATTGATTTGGTTAATTGAGAATTTATAGGATACCTCGACAAATTTATGGTAGTATTTATCAAACACATTATCATTTACTCCATGCATAAGGAGGAACATTAAGTGAATATAAGAATGGTGCTTGTGTTAGTTAAGAAAAATAAAATATAGACAATATATAGAATGTGTGAAGTTTTTATGTAGTAAGTTAAATTATTTTCAAACATTATCACAATTGAGGGAATTTATATGTCCCCTTCAAAGAAAAAACACAATTAATGAATGGAGAAGACTTATTGGTGACAAAAAAATAAATACTTTTCTTGGAATATAAGGCTAATACTGATGTTTTGTGAGAAATTGATAATGATTTTATATAATGTTATCAATGTTTACATGGAAATGGGTAATGTTTATATGGATGTAATAATGTGAGAAATTCTTTAAAGAGGCAATGAATATTCTAATCACTACACCTATATTGACACTACCAACAACTTGAGAATACTGTTTTGACATAGTGGGATTATTTGAATAAAGGCTTGAGTTGTTTTCTAATGAATAAGAATAAAGTGATAACTCATGAATTAATATAGTTGCATATACATGATAAAACCTATCCTAATAATGATAGAGAGTTAGTATCACTGATATTTGATAGGAATATTTAGATAAACTAATTATATGGTGAAAAGTGTGAAATTTAAAAGTATAACATAAGTTTAATTTATAATTCACATAAAAGGATCTCAAAATGAAACAATGAACATGGTTATAGTTAATCCAGAAGTATGCTTTCGTTGATCACTACCATTCAGAAAAGTGAAATAATATTGTTGACACTCATATCATAGAATATCGCGGAATTTTATCCACGATAAAGACTAATAATGACTATATATTCATTGATATATAGAGGATGAATATTGAAATCATAATGGTAGTGAATAGATATGACCTTTCAAAAATTATTCCCCACCATATATCCATGAGATGAAATAGAAGGAAAAAATGTATGAACTAATGATTCAAAATTATGTGATAGTGATAAATATAATATTCATGAGTAACACATCAATGATGATGGTGTGGTTCAATTTAGAATTAGGATTTACATGACTTCAAGTCATGAGATAAAGAATAAGTGATTTTATAATGCATATAGAACACATTTTTCAGTCCATACTACAAGTACCAAAATTTATCATGATTTTCAAGGAAAATTCTGGTGGGAAAACATGAAGAAGGATACTATAGTGTATATCTCGAGGTGATTAATATGATATCTAGTTTAATCAGAGTGAGAGAAGTCCATTGTAATGACAAATCTATTATCTATACCCGAATGTAAATTTTCTAATGTCACTATGGACTTTACCACTAGTCTCCCTATGAAATCCAAAGAAAAAAAATGTGATATGGGTTGTTCTATATTAATAACCATAAATTTCCACCATATTGGGTACCACTTCTGATAATTTTTTATTATGATCCAATGTTCACCAATAAATTTTGGAGAAGACTTCAACATGATTTCCGTACTAAAATTCATTTTAGCAGGAAATATCACCCCAAAAATTAAGGCCAATTTAAAATGTCTATTCATAAAATCAGGTTCATTCTAAAAGCCTTCTCAATTGCGATTATTGGATGATAAGATCATCATATCCTAATAGATGAGTTCTTATACAATAAAAACTTCTACTAATGTCCTCTAATTAATCAAAATGAATATCTATATGGGAAGTAATGTGGAACTCCACCATGTTGGGATGAAGTTGGAAATCTAAAGATACATGTACATTGTATTGTTCAAGATATTACAGATAATTTTAAATACATACAACACCATGTTAAAGTTGATTAGAGTCAGAAAAGAATACATGATGAAAACTATCAAAGGGAATTGGATTTTGAATTTATAGACTATGTGTTCCTTCAAATATTATTGTGAATACAAATCATGTGTATTTGAAGGAAAGGTATTCCTTGCCCAAGGTATGTTGACCCCATTAAGATCCTTGATCGCATATGAGAAGTGTCCTATCTTCATGCACATCCACCAAATATGTATCATCTTCCAGAAATGTTCTATGAATCTCACCAGAGGAAGTATATTACTAACACCTCAAATGAGTTGAATCTGGATGTTTTTCAACTATAGATTGAAATATCAAATGAGGATTAGCCGGTGAAGATCATGGATCAGAGATACAAAGTTCTACACAATAGGACATATCACATTATCAAAGTGTTGTGGTGGGAGAAGAAGTATGAATAGTAGACTTTGGAACTATAAGAAATAATGAAAGATAAGTACTTAACCCAATTCTAAAAATATTATATGAGTTGAAATTTTCAGGATGAAATTTATAACTGGTGGATGAATTTAATGACCCAAACATTTTAAATAATAACTGTATCACAAATAAATGTGTATTATATTATATTATATACGTATTAAATGTATAAAGAACATAGAGAAAACCAAAAAAAATTAATTCATTAAAATATATCCTTGTATTAGTCAACTATAAAACCAATGAAAATTAAAAACATTATAATTGGATGAAAAATATAAAATGAAAAATATAAAATTGAAAATTTGAATGACCCCAATTTTCTAGAATCATATCCACCATTCCCAAAATTATAGATATGAATCAAAATATTATTAAACCAATAAACATACAAGAAAATGAAAATAAATAACCATGGGTATAAATGTGGTGAATATTGATTGAATTAATGAAATGGTATTCATAGGAGGTTATATGTCTGTTATAATAGTAATTTGACTGTTGGAATAGTAACCTGACCCCTGAAAATAGAAACTTGAGCATTGGGAATAGTATATTGACAACTGAAATATTAATTTCACAAAAAAATAAAAAATGTTGATATAAATTATATTTACAATCAGAAATATATTTTATAGAAAATATTATAATGATGAAAAATAAATACTATGAAAAAAAATCCCAATAAAAATGTTTGAACATTTATAATAAACTGTATTTTAATATTTTTTATAAAAATAATATATTTTATATTAAAAAATAAAATTTCCCATGATATAAATTAATTACGATAAAAATAATATTAATTTTGAAATCAAAACATCAAAATTTTCTATGGTTTATTTTAATTAATTTTAAAAAATACTTCAATTTTCGGGTGAATAGTAAACATATTGTTTTCCTTATTTTCAGGGAATCATAAATTACATCATTCATGATGTAATAGTTATCTAATAATTTATAAAAATTTATTTAACAAAAATTATTTTCATAAATAATACATTAGAATAATATAATCTTAATTTACAATCTTTAAAAGCATTATCCACAACCTAATGTTATAAATTATTCCATAAGATAATAATATTTCTAATTTTGAATTTTTTTTAATAAATAAATTAAATAGAATTAATTTTTTTAATTAATTAAAAACCATTATATTGTATTTATATATTATTTTAATTATCAAAAAATCACTATAATATGTTTTTCCCTCAATATAAAATTTTATTTAATATTTTATTCTAAAATTACACCTCTCTTTAAGTATAAATAACCCCTATCTCCCCTCGGAAAACCCTCCTCCCCCGATTTAAAAAGACGTTTCTCTTCCAAAATAATCCCTTTTAATCTCATTAGAACACCTATGGATTTTATGGACTAAACTAACTGCATTCATCAATGGATTTTAAGTGTCATACTAGAGAACCTATTGCGAGGAAAGATTATATTTCTATCAACTCTTCTACCTTTAACATATTCTATTTCAATTTTCCAAATTAATTTAAAAAACAAACCTTATTATATTATTTAGGAATTATTTTAACATTTTATTATTGATTTTAACTAACTTTATTTATCCTATATATCACATATATAAATTTAAAACTCTCTTTTCCACTCTTTTGATATTGTCCCATCGATAGTTGATTAATCACCAATAAGGGAATTGCTAATTAATTTCTTAAAAAATCTCTATCAATGGTTAATTAAAATTATTTATGATATTTAAATTTCTAAATATTTTTTAATCTGCTTTTTTAATTCTACTAATGTATTCATTACCATGAAAAAATTGAATAATCGAAGAGAAGAATTAAATTATTAAAGAAAACATGATATTAAAATGTTATCCATTTAAACAAGGAAAATAAGAAATATAAAAAAATAACTATAATTGATAAATATTGATAAATATTTAAAAAAATTACTTCTAGATCAATGTATTAATAAACTTAATTTTAAAATTTAGGAGGATAAAATCAAGGAAATAAAGAGGGATTTAATGTAAGGGGAGTATCTAACCCAACTCATTTCCTTTGGTTAACCCCTCTTTTACAACGTTGTATAGTATGAAAATTAATTTTTTTCCTAAATATCTTTTCACTATCCTACCCATTTCTATAAAGAATATACACTTATGTATTTGATTTATATTACAAATAAAAATATTTTACAAAAATGGATTTTCATACCAAATCACATCTTTTACTAATCTTTTATTGTTTATTTTTCACTAAATAATAATTATGTATATGAGAAATATGTTTTTACTTATTCATTTGGACGCCCCATGTTGGGATAATAATTCATGCCTTATTAAATACTTATTAAACCTATTATTTTCCATGTCTTATTTCAAGATTATGGTCTATACATTATATGTGGCATGGTTTATTATGTAAAAATTATGATGTTAAAGGTGGGATCATAATTATATATCTAAAAATGTGATGAATAATGTGATGTATCTCATGAGAAAATGTGTATTTTGTGTGAAAATTATTCTATAATATTCACTAATGATTATTTAATGATTTTTTACATATGTTATTCATGAAAATGATTTTATATTTGGTCACAACTATATGTTATATTTGATATCTATGAAATGATGTCTAATTTTTAGGAATTTAAATATTTTATTCCTTTATCAAATGCATCCCTCATGATTCTGATGAAAATTATATTCTTATGATGTGATGATGAGTATTATTCTAAATATGTTTATATTGATTCATATCACTTATTCCTCATCTTACAATGCTTTTACCTCACACAATTTATTGATGTATATCTCCAGGTGACTATATGTACTAAAAAGAACCTAAGACATTAGAAGAATATGTAAGAATGACTTAAATATATTTTTGTGATTATTATATAAATGTTATGTATGATACTAATTTTACCACGATACTAAAACATTTGATCCTTTAACATATAAAAATTATGTTTCTCATCATTAAATTGATGTAATAGTAATGTAATAAAAATTAGGGTCTCAATATTTTCTCAATTGAAACCTTATATTTTATAAAACATAAAATTTTCATTTCATCGTTTCCAGACTAAATTTTTTTTAAACTCATTATTTAGGAATTTATAATATAATAATGGATAAATATATTCGTTATTTTATTAAAAATAAAAATATTCAATTTTATACTATTAGGGTCTAGATACATAACCCTTTATTACAATTTCATATGCCCTAAGGGTATTGTGTGCGAATGCTGAAACATTATTGGGATGGTTTGATGAACATGAATTAGGCCATGATCTCAGTAATCATGGACTTCATTCATAAATTGATTCACTCATGATTTACTTTTTTAATATAATATTGTAATTGGTCAAGGGAAAGTACCTGTGAGTCCATGTCCCATAGAAGCACAAAGAAATGGGCTTTATAGGGTACAATCTTACAGTTCATGACTACAACTACTTCTATCTCTTTCCATTGGAATTTATTATAATCATTAATATAAACTAATACTAACAGTAACTATATAAAAACTAAATTATCAATGTTTATGATTCTTAATTGTATTTTAAATCCAACAAGATGAAACTTATAATGGACCAAAATAACCCATGTAGTGCATGTTTAATACATCATTATCACATAATAAAGAATTTCTTATTTTTAAATGATAATTTTATTTCTAAAACATCATATAATTACATTATACCCCTTTAGAAATTTCACTGCCAAAATTTCATCTCATACACTGAAACAGACAAGGGATTTCTATTTCATCACATTATCATGTTTCCACGTTACATCATCAGACATGTGGTTCCATTAAAACACATTGAACATATGAATTTTCTTGATTTGTAGAAATTTGTCTCTATATTCAAATATATTCAAGAAAAACTCCTTATATGAAATATAATTTTGTAAAGGAATTACATAGGGATTGAATATATGTAGCTTTTGGTATTTACTTCCTTAAGAGGGGTACAAAGAACACGCCATGAACTAAAAATTTGTTATGTAGGATTTTATTTCGATATAACATGACATCAATGTGATTAATTATATCATAGGATATGATCTATAATGTCATAATCAATCCTATTTTTCCCAAAACCCTAGAATTATTTCCACAATGATATATGATGGAACACATTATCTTGAAACTCAAAGTCTAGATATATCGATTATTATATTCATATATTTTCTATCGACTTTTTATAAATTTTATAAGACACTAAATGGTTTGATCCTTATTTAATATCTCTTAGAAGAGATCATGTCTCATCATCTTCTCTATAAATATTTATCCCATCATGTCAGAGTCTGACACCTCTTCCCTAAATGATCTTCATATGGTACAACTTGAATACTAGAATGTAAAATGTATTTTTTGGGAATTTCTTAATTGGAAGGTGGTGATACCAATGAAATGAAAATCATTGAAAATGATCACAATTTATTCTATAGATTTTTAATGGTTCTTCAAATTGAACATCATTCCATGGGTGATAGGATGCATTGAAACTCAACTCCATAACAAACTATTTTTGAAGTCTTCTGTAAAACATAGAGGTAAACATGATATATCGATTAGATAAACTAGTGAGTAGATCTCTATGTAGTCTAAAAAAATTCACTTTTTAATATCATTTCATGTTGGTCTAAAGATAAATGTTCCTTTATAGTAATTAATATACTTAAGTTTTAAGGTGGTCAACCTCGTACTCAATAGAGTTATTAAATGTTGATTTCCTAGGGAGTTCTATGATGAAATCCAAGGTGATATTTTCTCATTATCATAATGGTATGAACAATGGTTACATCATACCCTTACATGTATGTAGTTTAGCATTTAATTTTCAGAATACCCTGAATCGAGATAGAAATTCTAAAATCTATATCTTCATGTAACTTCTATATGAATTATTGACTCAGGTCCCAAGACATCACAGTTCTTTCTATGTGAATAGATAAGGATGACCAATGCACAATATACAAAAGTAACCTTTTTTTTGGTTTTTATGGGGAAAATATATGAGTTCCAAACCATATAACTCCATATTTAGCAATTTTGTTTTCCAAAATATTCATTACCACATCTTGTAGCACCACATAATCCTTTCTGGCCTCCTTGATACTCTGAATAATAGATGGTTGATATGTTTATTGAGAAAGGTAGGATTGATATCCTTTTAGTATAACAAATTACATCTTAGTCATGTATATAACGCCTAAATACCTTTTAATCCTCATCATTTATAGGGTTTTGGTATCCTGTTTACTCATAAAATCATCAACTTTGGTCACCTTCTTGGGATGGAAATTGATTGAACAATCAAAATCATTGATTAACTCTAACCATAATCATTGGGTCATATTGATCTCCTTTTTATTTAATATATACATTATAATTTGAGTTATATATATATATTCCACACCTATCTCCATAGATATAATATCACTAAATATTTAATGAAAGTATTAGTTAATCGAAATATAGATCATGTGTTGGGGAGTACTTTTTCTATATTTCTTATTATTTGGGGTAATATGATATTAATTTTTCTTATTCATTGAGTACAAAATGTAATCACTTTTTAGATGCATCAATGTAGACCACAAATCATTCTCCAATAGTGGGTAATGTGAGTATCAGTTCAACGTTCATCAATGTAATTAACTCATTAAAACTCTCTTCACATTCATCAGTCTAAAAAAACATATATCCCTTCTATGTTATCATGGTTAGTGGGATTTACAATCATGATAAGTTTCTAAACAATTAAATATAATACCCTAGTAATCCATGTATAATAAATATTTTTGAAATATATATTTCTCGGTTCCATATTTTAATTTCCTCAATTTTTTAATGATCCATATATATCCCTTTTTCGGTGATAACATGTCCCACTAACATGACATACCCCTCAATAACTCACTATATTTCACAAAACATTTCATTCTGTAAAGTTTTCATTACAACATTAAAATTATCCTTATGTTCATCAATAATTTTTTAGTAGATAAGAATATAATATATAATGATTACCCAAAATGTGTTTAGGTAATCCTCATATACCATATTTATTATTTTCATGAAGATATATATATAACATTTTTATGTGAAAATGGAATCACTATTAATTCGTAGTGCCCGCACCCTGTATGAAAATAATCCTTGGGAATATCCTCTATATTCAAAACTACATGAAAATATCACAACTAAAGATCCACCTTGGAGAAATATTGGGATCCACATATTTTATCAAAAAAATCATTAATCCCTGGAAGATGATACTTTTTCTTGTTCCTGATCATTCTGATCTCAAGATAATCAATGCATAGGCACATTCTAAAATATTTTTCCTTAATGAAAATGACTGATATAATCCAAAATGAAGAACATGGATGTATAAACCCTTTATCAATATTCTCCTATAGTTTCATCTTCATCTCTTTATGTTCAATAATAGCCACTATATATGGTGGCATTAATATTCAAAAATATTTGACAATAAATTCTATTTAAAACATAACATCTTTTCTACTAGTAAAAAGATACTATTATTTAAGATACACCTCTATGAATTACATTACAATGTGAATTCCATCAAGCATAATATTTTACTTAGACTCAATCATTCGATATTTTTTTGATTTTAAAATTGAATAATATCAATTCATTATATGATGATACCAAATTAGATTCATCCTCATCCTTATACTCTTATATAATCAAAGGGTGATTTATGGCATAGAGGGTGATTCATATTAGTCATAAATTTATTTTGTTTATATCTAGATAAAGATAATACATTAACATAATAGAATCCAATTATGATAAAGGTAGTACCATAATGTGTTTTTGGGAAACTCATCCTAAAAATTATGATAAATGATGTGTTATATGATTTGGATGCAATAATATTACTATATTAATTCTTTATTGATAACTTTACTTTCATGATTATTGATGGTGATAGAATATTTCTACAAAACTGGAATGATATAAAAGAATGTGTAGAAAATGAATCAAATAGTATGTTTTCTATACTTGAATGAATAACTAGTGTACCATGAAGCAATCCATTATTAGGAGCCACCTTAGTAGGTGTGATTGAATAAGTACACCATTTCTCTCAAGTAATTGGATGTTTTTATGATTTTTTGTCATAAAATTCATTTTATTAGTGAATTGATTTTCATAGTTTTCTTATTTATTTTATTTAAAACATTAAAAAATAGTATTAGGGTTTATTAGAGGATTCATTTCTTAAATCACATTGTTTACTTTCACTCATTGAAATACAGTATCTAGGTTATACTCCATCCCACACCAAAAGAACATCATTGTTCCCTACTGATGTATTTGGGATGCTTCATCCCACACATTTGATAAGAATGTTGTTGGAACTTATTTCCTACAAGATATTTCTCCTTCACAACACAAGAATTATAATTCATTATCCACATTCTATCTGAAGAATCATGAGACCCTTGTGATTCAATGAGAACTATTTTAATTTTTAGGGAACATCATATAATTTTTTCAATGCTTTCAAAGTTATGAATCAGTAATGCCTTTCATAAAATTAGTTTCATCCTAGAAGCAGACAACATTATTTTTGTTGGAAATTAAAAATTTGGAGGTGTATCATGAAAGACTTATAAATTTATCCTCATACAATCTGATAGATTAATCATCCTTTATCTTGAGGATAAGGAAATAATTTTCCATTTAATATCAGAGAGTGTGAGGATGGTATTGATTTAATTTTTCTCCGAAAATTATTTCGACATCATCACATAAATCACTTCCTCATGATTAAATTTTTTTTATTATGTTATACCATTTATTATCTTCTCCATCCATATAATATAAAAAAACATGACAACAACTATTATTGAGCGTTTAAGGATGGAAAAAATAATTTCCCTGAAGTTGATCATTTGTTTCATGATTAATGGATAAGAAAACCCACTAAATGTTGTTGGACATTATTCAATTGAGGACTCAATTGAAATTTGATATTTCATAGGGGGTGAATTGTTTCTCAATGATTCATTTTTATATTTTTAACATGAGTTAATTTGGAAACTATTTTCATGAATCTCTCGACTCCTTCTCCTATCGGGATGGGTATCTCCTTTGGGCATCCATTACATTTCTCATCACACCAGTTTTTTACTAGGTTCGTCCAATTTCCATATATAAAACAAAATAAATAAAAAATTACGGATAATAATTTTAATGATACTAAAAAAATAAAATTGAAACAATACATATTAAATGTATACATCAAAAATTAACTAAATTCCTTAACATATAAATTAAGGGGATTCAATATATGTTATCCAGGATATATTTCCTAACATAAAATCTTATAAATATTTTAACCCTTAATAATGGATTGTAAGAAGAATTTTTTATTTTTAACGACATTACCATGGGCGTTTAATAACAGGTTTGTAGTAAGGTATCACATTTTTGTACAAGGTGATGATCAAGTCCAGTCCAATATTCCCTTTTCGAGGTTGTTACCCCTAGGTAAAGCAATTAAAAAGAACATCCATTAGTAGTATCCAAATAGGGGCATATTATATTTGAAACCAAATACTCTATAGTTTAGAAAAATTTAGGATATTTTCCTAAATTTAGTATTATCTATAAGGATTTCACTATGGAGTTATAATCTTAATCCCCAATAATAAATAGACATTCCTCTAACACTAAATTTTACTTACCATATTTTAATACACTTAAATTCATGATTTATTAGATAATTTAAAACTTAATAAAAAACTAAAATATCAAGAGGTTCAATTTCATTGGTAAATTAAGTACATATAATAATAACTTGAAACATGGTGAAAATAATAATATTTAAATAATCTACAACATGCATTGAAAATGACAAAAATATTTCAAAAATTAATGGGATACCCTCAAGATGTACATAAGCATGAGGTGATAAATAAAGCCAAATAATGGAATAATAAATGAATAAAATAATTTAATTAATTATATGTGAGTTAAAAATAATTTAAAGGTAACATAATAAGTGTCATAATAATAAACATGATCATCAATTCATGATATAATATTATAACATAAAGGAAACATAGGAATGAAGGAATAGTGTATAACCAAAAATAAAAATATTAATTCAATGATAATGGAGTTTTGGTCACATACATTGAAGTCCCAAATAAATGAATTTATTTGTAAATCTAGGTTAAAAAACATTGGTAGAAATGGGGATGGGTATTTAATAATCTAATTTTTGTCATGGAAAAATCAAAAGGAAATTTTAGTAGAATAATTATGGAATATAAAGATTCATGTAATAGTTTAATGAGAGTAAAATGAGTATATAATTACATATAAATAATAATTAAAATTAAACAGATGTGTGAAAACATATCTAAACATATATAATTGGTAATAAAAGGAATAATATAATTAAGGTGACTGAATAAAGAGGATTAGAAGTGGACCCCTTACCTTGAGAATGAACTTCTAAAATCTTGCGGGAGATTATTAATAGAATAGGGTAATAATAAGAGGTATCAATATAAAGAAAAAAAGATTTAATTATTGTTCTATGGTCTTTGAGTGAAGTTTAAAGGGTCCTTGGGTGGATTTTTTATAGAAAATTAAAGGGAAATTGTTTACTAATTACTAAACATGGGTTTGGGACTCTATATTTTAAAATAATCCATAATAAAAAAACTCCCAAGGTATTTTCCCATTTTTCCTCCAAATATGAGTGGTTTCCAATATTTTGTATGGATAATAGATGAAAATTTTAAACTAATATCTATGGTGTTGTTGAAGTATTTCATGTTCACAAAGAATTGGTATTAAATCCTTAATATATATATATATATATATATAGGAGGACTCATTATGAGTATATAAAATTAATCAAATAGATTCAAAAACAGATAATTTTAAAGGTTAAATGTTATTTCATGTCATGGACAATCATTATATTATTTATTATATCAAATTTGGGATTTTATAATTTCTTAATATATATGGTACATTTATTCCGTATTTATTTTTTACCCAAAAATTTGAATATCTCAGAAAAATATGGAAAATTCACCATTAGATAATTTCAACATCATGATTTCAAAAATTGTATTTAATTTATAAAATAATTCTATAAATATAAAAATTAACCATTTTAAATAGAAAATCACCATTTATAAAAAATACATGGTTTTTGGTTGATAATGGATTCATTCCCTTATAAAAATCACATTTGACATAATTGAACTACATAATCATTTATATTCAAATAAATATTTTTTAATAAGAAAATTTTATTAAATTAGTATTGATTTCATAAATAATTGAATTCATCAAAAATACATTCTTGATTGAAATAATATTTTTTCCCAAAAATACAACTTTCATTTCATCATATCAAAATTTATTTCTTATCGAACTAATTATTTATTCATTTCTTATGTAATAAAGTATATATTTAATAACTATTTTATTAAAAATAATAATATCAATGTTTATACTGTTAGGGTTAATATACATAACCCCTTATTAAATAATCATGTACCCTAAGGGAAAGGTGTGTAATGATAACACTATCATGGGGTGGTTTGAATAATGTGTATTGGGTTTGGATCTCAATAATCATGAACTCATATCATAAATAGTTCCAATCATGATTTATTAGTTTAATCATGGCTTGTTCCGTGTCAAGGGAAATTCCCAATGATTTCATTTCCCATAGAATAACTGATTATTCAGATTTATAGGGTAAAATCTTATTGATAAAGGTAATCGCTTCATCGATTTATGTTAATTAAACTTTATCACATCCCTTAATATATAGTAATCATAGTGGTTACTATAAAAATAATAAATTACCAATATGTTTGAATCATAATATTCATTTAATCTAAAAGGATAGAACTTGTAATTGTGAAAAAAAATCCAACTAGTGCATATGTTTTCTATTATATCATTATTTAATAAGTCATTTACAAATTCTAATAGTTAATTTCATTTATAATAACCTGGGTCATTATAATAGAGAGATATTTTTTAATATTAGGTTCAATAGTTTTATCCCCATAAAAGTAACTATAACACCCATGATCTCATGTTGGTAGCAGTTGTGTTTTCGTTGATGTTTCGGAGATACTGCCTCATAAGTGAGTGTTTTTAGTTTTCACTAATCACAATATCCTGACGAATGTCTTCTCCATGAGTAACATGAATATGAAATAGTTAAAGTGGATGATAATCTTCTATAACTATAAATATTAGAGATATTATATGTTTGTAATTTTAATGATATAGCTTATGTGATATAACAGAATTTATAGAGTGACATCGTGCCTAAAACTATAGATTCATGGAGAGTGATAGAATGGATCTTCATGATGAAACATAACATGTGATAGGTTGGTGGATTCGAACGCAACTTTAGGATTATAGTGTAGTATTATTTTGTATAATAGGTGAAGGATTCCGTGTTATGATATTACAAGGGGATGTTTAGTGATATCAAGTTTTATATGGAGATTTCAATGATATATTTTAGGATAATCAATATCTTGTGTTGTCCCTAGGTTGGATTTTAATTTCTTTAGTGATGCACTAGGACATTATCTTTGAGTTCTAAAAATCACCTATAAGAAGATATATTGGCATGAAAAGTATGTATAATGATTTAAGCGGTTAGTTTTTTTCTAGGTTAAAATATTCAGTTTTGGATTTAATGTTCAAATATTTAATTTCTCAAAAGTTTAATGATAAAAACCTTTTACATGATAGGTTTCTACAAACATTTTATGTTGCATAGTGGTAGTTGGGGGAAATTTATATGGGATTATCCATCAGTTTACCTTTAGCTCATAGAGAATTTAATTCTATATGGTTGATAGTATACCATTTGAAAAATTCATCTCTCCTCTTAGTAGTCAAGTATTTGATCTTAGTAGAGGTTTTATCGAGGTAATATCTGGAGAAGGTGGTGAGGATACATGGAGTCCCATTAATGATCTTCTATGATCACAATCCATGTTTCACCAATTGTGTTTGGGTATGTATTTAATATTCATTTATCTATTAATTTTTTCTTAGAAATAATTCTCATCCTTTGATGGATGGGGAGACAAAGTGAACCATAAATAATCTTTAATAAATGTTGTGTCATTGTCTCCATGACTTTTGGGGATTGTGGGAGAGACAATTAACATTGTTTGAGTTTTCTGATAGCAATATTTTTTCACTCCACTATTATTTTGACACATTTTTAATATTTTTATATATAAAATTTTAATTTTTTTCTATTCTATACTAGGTTTTATGATGAAGTAATTAACATGATAGAACTAGTAAAAATCATGACAGAGATGGTTCATGTCTTTCCTGAGAGGTTGAAAGTAGTGCAGGATCTTCATAATTCCTCAGTCGACCATTGAAGGATACAAATAGATATTAACATTATTGATCAAGTTTTCTTGAAGGTTAATCCATGTCATATTTAGTGAATTCTTTGGAATAGAATTAATATTTCACCACAATTCATTGGTCCTTTCAAGGTGTTGGATCGAGTTGGAGCCTTCCCATAATCGATAACACTTCCCCCATAGATGATCTATATTCACGATGTATTTTATGTTTCTCATCCTTTATGCAATCTCCATGAGTAAACATGCATCATCAAGTCATCTGAGATTTATTTTGATCGTGATATGACTGTTGAATAAAAATATATAGAGATCTTAGAACACTAAGAGATGTTGTTTCATTAGAATGATATTCCCTTATATAATGCATTATATCGACATAATATCATTGGGGAGAGTACATGAAAATATGAGTTACTTATACATTATCATTATACCTTGTTTTTTGATTCTCATTTTTATTTTGTGAATATTTTGTTCGATGGTCACCATTTTATGGCATATGAGATGGTTTTATCTTCTTTAATTATTTCCCTTTATCCAATATCTTATATGAGTGTTATCTACCCTAAGAATGTGTTTGGGAGATGGTGGTTATTTTTTTATATTTTTGAAATTGAAAAAACTATGTTAGTTGCGTTTTATCCTTTTATTTATAGATTCTTGATAGGTATCCCATTGGGTGGATCACCATAAGACCCCATGTTTTCCTCCTTTCTCTCTGGTTACGGTTCATAAATTAAAAGGGTGAGCACTTGTTAAGATATATCTGATGTATATTATCAGATATTTTTATCCCATTCCATCTGGTTATAGAAAAATTAGCGGTTATTTGAGGAGTCTTAAAGGAGAAATGAGTGGTGTTAAGATGAAATTTTATCTTTATATTTAGAATGTTATGTGGAGGCCTTTTTTTTCTTTGGAGTCTAGTTGGGAGATGAAATTATAAACTAGATTTAGGGAATACAATATAGAATCTAAATGGCTGGTTTGGGTGTTTCTATAGGATTTTATACCCATATAATAAAGGGGTAGGCTATGACATAGAATACCTTGAGGTAGTTTTTGGTGGTTTGACCTTCTCTAGGGTCACGATACCATGGAGGCGTGTTATGACATATCATAAATCATGGTGAATAAAATCAAGAAATAGAGTATTTATATTGATCCATGACCATTTTACTAATTTATATAATATACATCATGGATAAAACCATGTTTCTTAGACACAATTTTGACTATGTGTGCCATGAAATATTAACTTTCCATAGGCTATTATTTTCTCACGGGACAACAACTTTAAGAAATAATATAGGGTGATGTTCCCAAGTCATCTAATTTCCACTTTGAAAATTACTTCCGAAACACATTTTCCTTATACCAAATTTCTTTCTCAACCCCTTGGTGTATTATAGATATTTTTAATATTCTTTGACACCCATTTAATGAGATTCCACCCCATCCTTATGGAGGTTGATTCATGTTAATTTGAGTTAAGATTTCCCTCATTCCACAATTGTTTATTCTCCATCATTTTTCCTCCTATATTATATTTACATTATATGTTGCTTGAAATCCTAAATGATCATAAAGATATTATTATTTTTGTTATACATTTATGTGATTATATCCATAGAGGTATTAATTTCCTAACAAGAGAGGTGATGAGGGATCTATGTTATTTTTTCATTATCATTTAAATAATATTAAAACCCTTGAGGTAAAGGTTCCTTTTATTCTCCTAATTTTTTTTGTAAAATAATGATTTTATCATTATTTATATATTTGGGTGATGGGGTATTTAACCTTAATGAAAATAAAAATAGATTATAGAATGAATTTATATTTCGGTTGTAGTTATCACATATTTTTCATACATGATAATGATTTGCCTCATATTTTTCTAGGTAGTGTGATATCTATGGTTATTATATGGTTTATCCTATTTTATGTTTTGAAATTAAATAGATAATGTGAATATATTAATTATTTTTGACAAATTAAACAAAGAGTCATGTAAAATTTGACTCCTCCCATCCTTATAATTTTATGTATATCAACTTTGATGCTTGAATCATGGTCAATTTGAAGATATTATCTCTTATAATTTAATAAATGTGGATGTTTTTTGTGATATATTATTTGAATATCTAAGACATATTTACAGTTTATTCCTTAGGTTTTCTATGGTATTAACATGTGTTAAATTATTTAGTTAATTAAAGATGGTAAACTGTTGGTTATTTGTTAATGATAATTTCTGGTTCGAAGAAAACCCTTTTTATTTTGAAGGATGGATGCCTTGGTTAGTGTGATCATACACCCCTTTGAATACATTTTTTATTGTGGACATGCTTATTTTCTCTACTATACTTGCCTTGTTATCTAATGTGACGTGAGCCAGGGATAGATGATGGTTTGGTGAGTTATAGGATGGGAATCTTGAGTAAATAAAAGAATATGGTTCCTGTGATGTTTTGAAGCTTGGTTATATGTATAGTGGCCTGAATGGTGGAACTAAGACTGACAAAATATGTTGAAGCCGGGATTTCCCATTGTTGATGAGTTGAAATATGGGATGCATTCTAGGTTATGAATATAATTAATGGTTGTATGGATGAGTTTCTTTTTTATACATTAAATTCCCCATTTCATGAAATAGTAGGATGTTATTTATTTATGAATCATTTATGGAAACATAGGATGAGTTATAGAGTACCTATAATTATGGAATGAATATGAATGTTTAGTAATTTAACATATCAATTTAGAGTTATAATAGAATACTAAATGATGATAATTCTTGAGGAACCATGGAGAGCGTCTGATTACACTTCAAATAATGGAAATTATTTAATAATTAATTTAAATGATTAATTATTTAAAGAATGAATAAAATAAAATTCTTTGGAATTATTTTCATTCTTATAAGATATCTAATCCATATAATTGGTAACTAGGTATCCGAGTGATGATTGATGCAGATGAGGTTAAGGATGAGTAGTTTCCCACATTGTGGTTATTATATATATATATATATATACACATTTATATTATGTTTTTTCATACACTACACCAAAAATTTTTGGTACGGTGATTGAACCAAGAGGTCCCTTGTGATTTTTTCCCGAACATATAGGTTGGTGATGAATGGATAATTGACAACCCCCTATTTAAACCCTCTCTTTATCCTAGTAGTATTATAGGCTAGTATACAATGTTGTTAAATTTCCCATTTTAATGTGTATAAATGGATGTAGTAGATTTTGGAAATTTCACAGAAATGTATCTCTGGATATAGTATCATACGGATTATTAGAGCATTATGTGTATGGGATGTGATGCATTGAGGTATAAAACAAGACATGCAGGCTGTGGTGTCTCCTGGAAACTACCCAATTACAATATTGATATATGGATGATGATGAAAATATGATTTTATTAATGGGGTGAATTGTATAATGTGACTCACATGGTGCTGGTATATTATATATGGTAAACTACTTTCATGTAGGATTAAATTTGGAGTGATATTTTTTTGGACATGTGATGTGGTGGTCTTGTGGAATACCAATGGGGAAGTGGTAGTCGAGTACCTTCATTTGATCTTAAATTATATATTATATAACTACTTTTATTTGATATGTGGAGACAGTTATTTGGTGATGTTCATATCTTAGTATACCTATTTAGTTGCTGAGTTAGATTTATTTGATTATTCAATGAGAATAAGAATAATTTCATTACCTTTTATGGAGAGGCACCGTGGAGGATCTTAATGAGTACAATAATTTTTCTCATCCTAAAATTATAAAAAACTGGATATTAAGACTAAAATAGCTAGTTGGTTATTAGTATGGGAAATAGTATCATGGGGAGTTTTCCAGAGTTGTTTGGGCTTTGAGGTTTCTATTAAGGTTTTTCTTTTTATGTACTCATAGTTTTCTTTTGTAGATATATCATTGGTATGACATTACATGAATGAATGGGGATCACTTTACTTTTATAATGAGTTGGATTTGTTTAGTGGTTTTGTCTAATCTCCCATTCCTCTTGTTCCATTAGAGTGTAATTCTTATAATTTTTTTTCATGATAAACCCTCATTTTTTTTCACCAACCCATGGCCAACTGGAGGTGGGATTCGGGTGACATTATCTCCATTCTCTCATTTCCGAACATGGAGGGGTAACTTTTTAGGTAGGGTTAACAAAAAACCATGTTCTATATATATATGTAGAATAAATTATTAAAATTTTTGTCTAGATTACCTAAAAGAACCGAGAATAACCAAAACTACTAAAAAAATATCCCAAGAAAAAAATGTTATCCTAAAAAACATTATAGTTCTAGTACATTATATTATGCTTTCTCCTCCAAAACTAAACCATAATAATTAAACTAATTTCAATGATATTATTATTTTTGGTATATTAACTATTAAATCAAAAAAATATTTTACCACAAGGTCCATGTCAAAAAAAATTACAAGATGTTTTTTATTGATCCAAAACATTACTAAAGAGTATTCAATTTTTTATCAAATAACACACTTAATTTCTCTAATTAATAAATAATAACTTATAAATTTAAAACACATAATCATTTTGTACATTACTGTATAATACGTAATTTACAATTTTATTATTATGTTATATATTGAAAATGAAAATATAATAAATATAAATGTCCTATTATCATAGATTATTCCAATTTTTTTTAATATTATATAATGATTTTTTTGTTTTTTAATATACAATGGATTAATTTATATAATATTCAAAATTTTCAATTATACAATTCAAAATTTATATAATATAATTTATTTATTATATATAATGTGAATCCTTCCATATATTATATTATGAAATTGTTCATTTATAACATATATAAATTATATGATTTTATAATAGTACATAAAAAAATTAATAAAATAATATGTGAAAATTCTCTATCACCTTATATAAAATATAACTTTTTATTATTTTTCTCAATGAAAATGTTTTGTTATGATATGTAGATGGAATTATATTATATTATATACTAATGCTATTGTTATATATCACACATTTAACGTCATATATAATGTAAATTCTATGTAATATTATATAATAAAATTATGATTTTATAAAATATATAATCCATAATATGATGGATATATTATAATACATTCTAAAAAGTAAAATCAGATTGATATAAAGAAAATTAGTTTGTCCCATTTGTAAGGATGACATTTAAAAATCAGGAAATTTTCCATATATTAATTTTTATTTTGTAAATAATGAAAATGGTAGAATATATTATATAAAGAAAATGTTTTGTTATAATATATACTAAATTAAAATACATATTATAAAAATAAACCATTATATTTTATATTAAAAACATTGTTTATTTTTATAATATACTATGAACATTATTTTCTTAGAGAATATATAATTTAGTATTAACAGATTTAAATATATTCCAACACACACACACAAAAATATTATAAATTTCTTATGAACTTTAATTATAAATTTTATGTATGAAGTGAAATTAAAGATTCCATAATAATTTATTATATATTATATATTATTATTTATTTCCACACAATAATTTTTCACTTCATTATAAATTTTTGTTGATTCTATAAAATCTTATAAATATTATGTGTTATTAAAATTTATGTTTTCTGTATTACAAATGTTCAATTATTTATAAATTCTATAACTTTTATGAGTTATATGCTATTTTTAATGTTCTATGGTCAAAATTTTATTGATTTTACGGGTTAATTTAATTATTCAATTTTAATCAACCATAATAACAATATTTTTCATCATATCTAATAAATGATCAGTATTTAGTTTAATTATTAATATTTTTTATAAATGTTATTTGATATTAATATGTTTTTTATTAAGAAACAAATAAATGTTTTATTCCATTTATAATATATGTCTTGTGTTATTAAAATATCCTATAAATACACACATACACACTTTGTCTAATTTTTACCAATCACAGTGCCAACTATAATGAAATTACAAAACCTAAAATAAAATCCAAACATGAAAGAAAAAAATCGTTAATATTTTTAACAATGTCCAAATCAAATTTATAATATATCCCTGATGAGTATCCAATAAAAATATCCATATTTCAGATAAAAAATAGATATATTAATGAAGATAAACATGATATAATTCCTATCCTATTTCAGATGCCAATACCCAATCAATGGTCATTATCAATGGATATTGGTACACTAAGAAGATATTAAGAGATAACCAGCAATGAATATATCTTACAATGTATGAAACTACCACAATGATTTTGAATTAATATTTTCTATATATACTTACTTCTATATATCTACATATCCATTCAAATTCCATTATTCTTTTAATTGTTTCTACCTTTCTTGTACCTCAAGAAAAATATTTTTTATTTCATTATTTTTTTCACATTAACACTAGGATCTTTAATTTACCTAGATTCTTGAGTTGTTCTCCCATTTCAAAACTCTTACTATTAATTATAATCCAATAAGATGTATGTAGATATTCATAATGTTTTGTTCCACAATATTTAATAATGTATTACTAACCTATGTAATTAAAAAAAAAATTAATAAAATAAACTGAATTAAAAATCTAGAAAACACATGTCCATGTAATTGATTAACAAAAATTAATAGTATATCATTAACTAATAAATTAATGAATTTTAAAATTATGTGAATTAAATGAAACATGTTTTGTACATATTAGTGAATATATTACATACAATTATTTAATATATAATCCATAACTCACCAAAAACCATATCATAAATCGGTTATCTACCATGGTTAAGAAATTGAATCAATGTAATAATAGGTTTTTCAAAAATATTATTTGTTATATATCAATGAATCCAATCGTTAATGTTTTATTGGTTGCCGAAAAATGAAAAACAATAGCTTCTATATTGTGTTATGTGTATCAAATAAAAAATTATAGTATAACTAATATTTAATATATATCTCATTGTATCTTATTAATAGAAAATAAAACAATAAAAAGATAATAAAAAATATTTATTTCTCAAAAAATCACAAGTGAAAATTTGAATTAATCTATTATTTTTAAATTTAGGCATAATATGTTCAATTCGAAAAGTATACATATACATAAATTAGTCTTAAATCTCAGAAAAAAATATATTTATATATCATATAAATAAAATAAAAGTTCTAATTATCTTTTTCAATAAGTGAAATATATATTTCTTATAATTATAAACATAATAATTTTAAAAAATTGAAAATATATATTTTACACAATTTAATCAAAATATATTGTTTTTAAATGGAGAGGAGTTGTGAAATTTATTATCTGAAGAAGGGAATTATATGCTTTTCTCCACCACACAACGTACATCTATATTTCTACAGAAACAATATTCTGAATCCCATCCTTGAGAACCTCAACTTCTGAAACAAGTTTTAGAAGCTTCATAATAATTGTCACTCGATGATTGTGTATTAGAATAGAGAATTAGGATATAAAATTTCATGTTGTATTTCATCCACTCTCCCTCAATAAAACTCCATATTATATAATAATAAACGAACAATAAATGGAACAACTCACACCAATATGAAATGAAAAGTTTTTACAAGGATCAAGACTTTCCCTAGTCAATGGGAATAACACTAAAACCTTTCAATTATTTAGATAATAACAATATAAATCTATCTAATTTTTAAATGAGAAAATTTTAGAATAATACATTAAACAATGATAAAATTAATAGTACATCAACATAATTTTTAATCAACGTTACTAATATGGTAAATAAATTTATTACATTTAATTGATATTTAACCCATTATATTTACTCATATATACTAACTAATTGAGTTATTCATTATTTTAAAGTTAAATTATCACGTCTATGAATTTTTGGATTATTGATTGAAATGGTTGAAATTAGGAATTTAGTCAATTTTTTGGGATAAAAATGAATGTGTTTATATTTATAAAACATTATTTGATATTTTAAAGGTTAGTCTATTATCAAATGTTGTTGATGAATGAATGATATAATTATAGTAACTTATGAGAATAATCTAAAAATGTATTGATTTGAATAATATATTTTTCTTAAAACATAATATAATTGAAGTGTAATCGAATGTTTAATTATTGAAAAAATTTTATAATATGTATGATTTAAGACATCATCACTACAGAAGTTAAATAATTTTTTATGGATTGACATACGAAATATCATACATCTGATTACTGATATTTCTTTCCCATGGACATGTGATATATAAAATATTGTACTTAACCTATGGATTATACATAATGTAATTTTAAAGAGATATACGAGTATATATAATAAATTTTCTATAGATGGAATATATTAGTAATAGTTTTTTCTTTCACTAAAGAGGAAGTAAATAATTCATTCGAGATATGCGAAGAATATTTCACTTGATACTTATTAGTTTTTAAGGAATGAATTTTTTTTAACTAGAAAACATTAATATAGAATATATTTCACTTAGTAAAAACTTATCCAAGAACCCTAATTTAGTCCCAAGACTGCTAAGATAGTCTCGTGTTACAATTCTAGGTGTTTTATCCCAATGCTATTTCAAGCTGCATACAAAGAACAAAAGACATAACATGAGGATTTTTATTGTTCTAAGGACAAAATATTAAAATTACATTAAATTTAAGATAAATAAAAATATTTTATTTACCACATTAAATAAAATTATGGGTCATTAAGGAAACACAACAATGACATATATTTCAATGGATTATGAATTCAAATAGAGGATCAGAAGATGATTTCAAAGATATAAAATCTAGAAAAAATTGAAAGCTTACAAATATAAGGATTGATTATAATATATTATTGATTAAGAATTATATAAATCCCATACTCATGGGTAAGTGTATATTTATTTTTTATATATATATCAGAGCTATTTTAATATGGATATTTTTTTTTATATTTTTCATATAGGATCATTGTATTTAAGGTTCAATGAAGTTTCATTTTTCTTCTATAAGTTTCTTATTAATATCATTTTAAATCGATGTATTTTTTTTGTTTTTGTTTTTTTAATTTTCATATTTTATTAAAATTTACCTCATTAACACTCATAATAGAGAGGGAATATCATAAGCCGTATCATTGGGTGATGGATTCCCAATGTTCATAAATCCTTTTTTTTATTTTTACCATTAAATTTTTATTTATAATACAGAAATTGGTGTATTGAATGTTAATTTAAAAATTTTACATCATTACATGATTTTATCCATGATTTTATTCTATTCCCATCGAAACATAAATTCCATCACTTTTCTCAAGAATGATCTTTATATGTCTATTTTTATTTAGTTTTAAAGAAAAAATTAAATTTGATAAAGCTGTGTTTTGAAAGGTGTCACACAGATGATGGATCATGTTAATAATTTAGGACCTTAAAAGTATGTGAGGTTACATGTGATGGAAATTTATCTAATGCATACTATGTGTCAATATAACATCCTGGATTTTTGAGTTTGTCGAAATTCCCAACGCTCTTGATTTTTGAGTGTTGCAGTTATACCCACATTCATTTTGGTCTTCAGACCCAAATTATGAGAGTTTTAACATTCTTATTCAATGTTGTCATACATTGTTTATGTATTGTAAACAATCTAGGAGGATTGGATGGGTTTCATGTGCGTCCGGGCCCAAAAACACATTTTTTGGAAGAACTGACTGAGGGACACAGTTTGATCAAACCATGTATCCTACAAGGGGAAACTGTTACACCCAATTCTGAATTAGACAAAATATTTTAAACTATATAGGTGTGGAACTTTGGCATACAAAACTATGTAACTTTATATATTGATGGGGTCCACATGGTCTACGCATGGTTAGGAAAACCATGCTCCTAACAATAAACAGTGTGATACATGGGCAGTGAGATCCACATGATTGGAACATGGTTGGTTAAACCATGTGGGCAATACATGCAGTTCATTGAAAAGGGAAAAATGTTCAAAATTACTACAAGAAACTATGTTTTCACTAAGGTATGCACCATTTAAATTTTAGTATAATTTTATATTTTGGACTTAATATGGATCTCTATGGATTTATAAAATGTTTCAAGGGTGTATGTGGCTTGTTTAGAGATCAGAGACCATATTTTTCGTAAAAATAGTCTTGGTGCATGATTTTTAGTAAACAGTGTAGGGGTGGATGCATAGTTATGGAAAATAGTGTGGGTGGCTTCATTTTTTTGGTTATATACTTACCGCATGGTTGGCCCATGGTTTCCCTAACAATAAGAGAAAACCCTTTTCTCTAGGTATCCGAGCATGGTTGACACACTCTTTGGAAGCAGGTGTGTAAAAACCGTGCATAGGCTATATTTTGGGTAATTTATCATTTTTACCCTTAATGGTCTAATTAAGCCCCTAAAACATCTCTAATATTATTTCTAATGGGATTGAACTAAATATCTCCATTTAGGATATTTTTTAAGACCTAACATAGTTGTTAAGATATATCCTTCATCCGAGATACGTTCGAGCTTCCATTAGTCACATTGGATAAATAAAGGTTTATAATCAAGTCCTTTTTATATTTTCTTTATCTGTCTTACTATCGACCTGGTTATCGGGGTGTAATAAGATTTACCTTTTTCCCAGATATAATCTATTTCAAACAAAATAATATTCGAATAATAGATGGTGAGAGTTTTAAAATACTATGGTGGGTGGTTTATTACATATCCCTTATGTTCATTGATTTTATAATTGTCATGTGGGGCCTGTCGATTTCATTGGGAGAAATTTATTGAATTTATATTCCATTTATATACACATTATAACCATTGTGTTATACTCCTTCTAAATATGTGATTATTTGTTAGTGGTTATTCCCACAACTCTATCAATCACGTTTATTATTATTTTTTTCATACTTTTTTGTTTTAGTGTTTTGACATGTTTGATATTTTTTGGGCATCCCTTGGCATGAAAATTCTAAAAGAAATATTTTATATATTAAATGGATAGATTATTTTTGTGAATTTATTAATTTAATGTACAATGTATTCTCACCACTTTATCAACCAAAGGTAAGTTATTCAATTTGATAACTAAATATGAAATGTAAATTGTCATGTATATTATTTATATGAATCATCCTATTTAAATGTATTTGAATAATTGTTTCCATGTCCATAACACCTATTACCATGTTAATGATAGGTAGAGGAGTGGATCATTATTGTTCAAAATTCATTAAATGGATTAATTTAATTGTTTCATGCTACTTGGCCTTGTGACAGTAATGAAAGGTAAATATTGATCCAAATGGATTTATCGATTAATTATGACTTGATTAAAGGGGATCATGCTACATGGCCTTATCACAACAATTTAAGGAAAGTCATGATCCATGTTTAAAATTATATTACTTCATTTTCAAATAGGAGTGTCCTGACTCGAGATCACCTTGTATTCCTTAGGGAACGAATTGAGCACTCTGGAACCCCATTCTGAATCAAGGATGTGGGTTTAGTTGGTTGAGACCCACCTAGAACCAGATCCATGACTGTTCATGGATTCATTGCATGACAAATTAGGATCACTTCAAAAATATTATGGTATTCAGTGGATATACTCCTTGGATCCAGCAATGACAAGTAGGTTCCATAGTTAAATCTCCTCAGGCCACGTCATTGCTTAGCCCTATTTCACCTTAGATGAACTCAATGGATTCAGTAGGTCTATCATTTTGGAATTCCTTGGACTAGGATCATTAGGTTATACCCTTACCCTTATCCATGCTATAATAATAAATTATTGGAAGAAACTTGATTTCTACCTTTCCTTGGTTATGACCGTGGAACTTCATTATTAAAAATCATTACTGGTTTTCTTTATTACATAATGGAACCATCACTATTTATACTGTCATTAATTTATTTGAATTCTAGATATGCCTCATGTGACCTATTAATATGAATTGGAAATTTATTAATTAATGAACTGGTAATATGTTCAAAAATCATCTGAGGGATGAATCATGTACTTGGAATTCAGTTACATTTTACTAATTACCTTTATATGTGATTGTTTTTACATTCTTACATTTTCATTATATGGGAAATATGTTACAAGAACCATTTGTGGTATACCATGGAGATTTTCATCACACAAACTCTAGGTTCTATTTGGTACCAAGGGAATATTACATATATTCATATATTGATAATGGGAATGTAATTATTCAGACAGTTGATTGTGTGGTGTGCTAGGATGGAGCACTTAGATAATTACCGATATGTATCTCGGGATGTTTGGGATAGTTTATGTATTCCCATTTTCATAATTTAGGTTTTCATGTATTCTTGATACTTTGTATCCATGTTTTCTATCTTACCAAACACTTGAAATATCATCATCAATTGTTGTCTGTTAAACTAGTTATTTTAGTTATTGTTATCCTCGTCTATTTCGGTTGTGCATTCTCAATACTTATATTTCGTCCTCTATTTACCTATGTTCATTTAAACCACAATGATAAAATATCATAATTAAAAAATAGTATCCCTATAGACACAACCATTTCCTTAACTACTAGTTAAAAGCTACTAGAATTTTTAGAGATGCAGTTGAGTCCATGTGGCTCACCGGGCTTGGGGCACCATTTAAGTGGCATCTGGGTCTAGGATGTCACAAATTTGTAATATATGTATTATTTTACTATTGTAATATTTTGATACAATATTTAGGAGATTAATAATTCTTGGAATATGGTCATAATCTATTCTTTTAAATTGCGAACCCATGTCTTGGTTAAAGGCAGAGTTTCTTAGATTATAATTGTTGTTATGTATTTTTCCTATAACATTTAATATCATTTCACAGTTGGGTGAACCACATGCTATATAATGTTGTTGATTTTTATTATTATTTATATTATAATTTATTATTGGATAGATGATATGTTAAAAATGATCATTTTTACATGCATTATAGTAGGAACTTAATAATTTACAAGACATGCATCTTGCCTTGCCATATAGGTGAATTTCACTACTTTACATTGCTTGTTATTCCTGTGATTGATGATTGAGCCTTTCCATGTTTATATATTTCATGGGATTCTACAACATATGATATAGTGGATTCTTATTTAAATTCCAGAGTTGTTATGGGCCCTCCTGGGTTGGGATGAGAAAAATACTGAAACAAGCCATTTATTTTGAAATTCAATTGGGTGTTAATCTCACTGATAAGGAGTATAAAACCCGATTCAATGGAATGGAAAAATCATATTAATGGAACATTGAGACATGTTATAAGTAAATTCAAACATAAAAGTGGTATTGATGCATGACCATATCCCAGAATATCATGTTTACAAAATGTAATGCAGGGAACCTAGTAATTAAAAAGTATATTGAATGAAATGGTTTCCATTAAATGATGAGGCAAGGTAATCTTGACCCTTTATCTAATAGTACCCTTGGAACTAATATCTATGAACATAACGATAAATGGCCTTCTATGTGGGTAATTGGGGTTTTCTATCTTCTGTAGTGAGTTTTCCTAAATTTTTTATCCACTACTGATTATATAATTATCCTTTTATATTTTTCATAGGTGTGTATTATAATTTATAAACCAATTCCACCACAACGTCCTCATGTCATTCTCTAAGATGGTGGTAATGATTATTCTCAAAACATAGCGGGCCATGAGCCACCAGTCATATTTCTAGAAGTTCCACATGAGGGACTTACCCTTGTACCTAATCCAGTTACTTATTCAAAAGACCATGATAGTTTTATATATCTGATGGATTCCAAGAATTCTGCTCTATGTGTTGCACCTATGATGGATGATCTGACTCATTAGTTTCAACTGCAACATTTGTGAACCTTCGAAAAGGATGGTGGTTTTTAGATTTCTGATTCATCGTTGTAGGCCACCCTTTCTATATTTGATAATTTTGAAACACCGCTAGTGTATAGGGTCATGCGTTTCATATAAATTCTTTAGGATTTGGTGAAGAGGTGGTGGGATGTGATAACCATGGTTTTGCTTCATTATGTAATGTTATGGGTTGATTTCCAAACATCATTCAATGATCAACCTATTCCTTAGATGTAAAGAGATGATAAATCCAGAGATTTTATGAATCTATATCAGATATAAATTCTAATCAATGATTATTCAGCACATTCCACTATGTTATAAAACTTTCCACAACTTCTAGGTGGTGATGAGATTTTTCATGCTAGACACTTTTTAGAATGGGATTTTGTACGCCATACATACACATGTAAATGTTTTTCACATATATCATTTTTCAAAAATATTTAATTAAGATCTTATACCTAAGCACAACTTAAGGGAAAAAATATCACAGGGCATAGATGATCAGTTCCAAAGTAGGCCAACAGTTCTCTTGGTGGAAGGAATCATTCCCTCAAGGATTCTCTTCAAGAGAATGAAAAACAAAGTACATATGTTGGTAAATTTGTAGTGTGTCACCAGTGCAGATGTAAATGGAATATGGAGCCTCTATTTTATAGATACCTAGATAATTTTAAGGATTGCAGCTATATGGGGTATCTTCAGAGATTCTATACGACCTTCAAACTAGCTTTAAGTGGAAAAGTACTAGTGATAGATCCACCTTCATGAGTGGGTTATTTTGTGCCACGTCATGTGGGGGGTTGGACGAGCACCGGTAGGACTTGCCTTGGAGGTGGTCAAGTTCATGGTAGACATACCTATGATCTCTAACAGCACCGACCGAGTAGTTTTGATCATGGTAGTCTGGTTTTTACACATGGAAGTGGATTAGGCTAGTTTTATTCTTTACAGATGATACCCAAGGATTAGTCTATGAGACAATCTAAATTATGAGGTACAATTCTAATGGCGTCATCTATAGTAGCTACTTTATTTGATATCGAGTAGTCACACTCTTTTTTCTGTTTATTTATAGTGGATTATAACAGCCTAGAGAAACATTATTAATATTGTGTAATTACTCTTGATACATCATTAGGACTATGGTCAGAGAGACTAAACAAACGTTTGGGCATTCCCCTTGATGTAGGACATTATCCTTTCTAATTCAACCTCTTCATTATCGAGATGAAATGATTTGAATTTTTATTTGGGGAAGTATTGGTTGGTCTTGTACCATGATTTGGTATGATACTATCTCTGTAGGGTATATTTTACATCACTATAGGGAAGTATTTGTGTACATAATGGTGACTGTGATATCCAATCTAGTAGAGAAGGACTAGATCATCATGGGTTATGTGGAGTGACCACTCGGATTTCAAATATCTTCTTGGATGATCGAGGCTTAAGCCAGGATGGCTTCCCATTAGTATTAGATCATTGTATGGATGTTTTTATTTATAAATTTTCTATCATTCCTCTTGATAAGGAGGTATATTTTATTATCTAGATTGTTCCAAGAGAAGCTCTAGTGTCCATTCAACTATTCAAGATAGAACCTATAGAGCTCCAGTAGCTCAAGAGAAAGTTATAGAATTTAGAGGCCAATGGTTTTATATGTCCCAATACATCCTCTTGGGGTTCCCCTGTTATTTTAAATATGAAATAGGATGGAACCTTGTGTCTTGACATTGATAATATAATTTTGAACCAACTTATAGTAATGATCCAGTATCCACTGCCTTGAATATCGGATATCTTTGACCATCTTTGAGGAGATGAGGTCTTCTCTATGATTGACCTAAGGATAGGATAACACCATGTTTGAGAAATTTAATTAAAGAAAGCTTGTATATCCTTCCATAGTAGGTATGGTATGTTTGAGTACATTGTTATGACATTTGATTGTAAGAACACACTACAAGTTTTCATCACTCTAATGAATAAAGTTTTCCATTTGTAACTAGATTCATATGTTATGTTATTTTTTGGAAACATCTTGGTGTTTTCTCGTACCCATAGAGACCACTCGATAAACCTTAAGATTGCGTCGAGTACACAAATAGATCCTTAGATTTATACCAATATAGCTATGTTCCACTTCTGGATCAAAAATTTTACTTCTTGGGCCATATCATATTAGAATCATGATTATCTATTAACCACAATAAGGGTAGTGCAATAGTTTCCTAGGATAATACCAAGTACATATTTTATTTATGAATATTCTTGGAACTAGATGGATATTACTTGTATTTCATAAATGAAATTTTCTACATTGATTCACCTATTACTGGGCTTAAAATGAAATGTGTTATGTTCCTATGGTTATAAGAATATGAAAAAGTCATTTCAAAATTTTAATGGGAGGCTTATGTCAACATGCTTTTTTATACTGATAAAGCCTAAAAGTGGTTATATCATCCTTTATGATGCATAGTGCATTAACCTATGATTATTTTTGAGGCAGGAGAAAAAATTCATTGCGTACAGATCTTATAAGTTGAGGCCTCAGGAGATAAATTACCCAACACATGACCTTGAGCTAGCAGAAGTTGTCCACACCATATGTTGTTGGAGACACTATAATTTGGGTGAGTGTTTTGTGTTGTACACAGACCACAAGATCCTAAAATATATATTTTCATAGAATTAATTTTACCTTATATAGTGAAGATGGTATGAAAATATTTAGTCCTGTGATTTTGAGATTTTTTATACATCTTGAATGGTAAATGTAGTCGCTGATGTGCTGAGTCAGAAAACTCAGGCATAGGAAGTAAAATAATCTGATTATGAATCAATGTTAATAGACCTGTTTTTTATCTATAAATAGTGTTTCATGATCATAAAATGTTTTATTACCTCTCATCATTGTCAGTTACCTCTTCCATCCTTATGAAGTTGAAGGGTATAAAATTTTCAAGCCCTAGGGGCTTCGTGTTCTGTGAGATTATATTAGGAGATAACCTATATTCAGATTGGTCCATGGATAGAGATGACACCATGTGTACACATGGATGTATCTGGGATCCTACCAATATGATATATGAGTTTATATAAGAGTTCCATGCTTCTCAGTGGGCATTTCGTCATGGAATCTCCAAAATGTATAGAGATTTTTGACACCAGTTTTGGTGGCATGGGATGAAACATCTGATAGTAAGATTTATACCTAGGTGTTCTACCTATTAGCATTTCCTGGGTAGATGTTGATTGGCTAAATGATAATGTCCGACTTCATTCCTATTACAGAAACATACTTAGTTGATGAATTTGGATGTCTGTATGTCCATGAGATCATACGACTAGATGACGTCCCCCCTACTATCATTTTAGATCGGAACAATCATTCTAAATCGTTATAATGTTAGGGGTTGTAGAAATCAATGGATATACATGTGATTCTAAGGACAGATTTTCACCCTCGAACCAATGAAAAACCAGAACTAGTAATACATGTTTTAGTGGATATTATCTGATCATGTGTCCTTTATTTTTTTGGATCATAAGAGAATCATATCCCTATTATTGAGTTCAACTATAATTATAGATTTGAGGTGAAAATTCATATGGATTCTTTTGAGGCCATATATTTTTGGTCATGATTTTTACTCCTATGCTAGATAGGGGTAGGTTTGGTAGCCAAACGAAGTCCTCCTCTCATGAAGGAGACTTCATAGTAGGTTCATCTAACCCTGAAGTGTATGACTATTACTCATCTTAGAAATCATTTTTATGCCGATCTCTTCCAACAACTTCTAGAGTTTGAGGCTAAGGATTATGTTATTCTTCGTGTGTTTCCATGTCTATGGTACAGATGGATATAGAAAAAATTGAAGTTGTTTCATCATTATGTGGGGCCTTTTGAGATTATAAAGGGAGTTAGGAAAATATTCTCTCTGTTACTAATACCTCACAGGTACCATTCCATGCACGATGTCTTACATGTTTTGCAACAATTCCAATATCATGCTGAATTTCCCCACACCTTTGATCCTAAGGAAGTTTGATTCTGACTCAACCTTTGAGAACTATCAGATACACATCATTTACTAGAGAAAAAATGGTTTCTAAGGCCACTCTATCCCTCTAGTACATGTGTTATGGATTCATGTCCATGTGTAGGATGAGACTTATGAGTGGGATGTAGATGTACATTCCCATTGTCTAATGTTTTTCTCATATTTTGATTCATGACCCTTAGAAGGTAAACTCATGAAAAATTATTTTTAAGGGGGGAATACTGTATGAACCTAGTTTTTTCACTGTGGTATGAACCCTTAAAATTTAGGTCCAATTCTTCATTTGGGAGTTAAAAATATTAGATTTTGGGTATAGGATTATAATCTAAGAAGATAATCAGCTTGTATGTTCCCTTCAAAAAAATGTATATTTGGAATGACCAGAGCCTAGCTAAGGAATATATAGATATTAAGGTTTAAACTATAAAAATAATAGATGAATTGAATTTTAGTTCTCTATGAAAGAATTTTCTTGCGAGATCAAAGGATAACATGATAAATTTATACAACAGATCAGTGGAAGACATGTACGAGAGATCGTGGACAATTGAGTCTCAAATAAAACTATCAAAATTATGGGATTCTGAAAAACAATCACGGGATGTTTTAATAATGGATAAGTTTTAATTGAAAGTGGAACTATAGAGACATATAATATTAAGAAAACTTATTCAATAGTTTGGGATTGATATTAAAATATTTCTTATAACTGATAGTAGAGAAATACAAATCATAGATTAGGAGACCAATCATAGTGACACCATAATGTGGAAGTTATAATTGAAGGAATAAATGTGTTTATTTAATAGAAAAGGAACATAATATAAGTCTATGATACCATAAATAAATATGAAATATGAGAATAGGAAGGTGTTCCAATTGAAATAAGAAGTGGGAGTATGGAAGTGGTACAAGGAATGACAGGTTGTGAAATGGTTTGAAACAAACTAAGTTTTGAATTATATGGTATTTTATCATTGGTAGATAATAATGATTTTATAAGAATAAAACTACACATGGTTCTTTTGATGAAATTTACATATAATATGTGTATGTAAATATATATTTCTTTTATAGTGATTTTTTGGAATATATTTACACAACGATATTGATTGGTTTTGTAGACAATTGGAATTATGACATGGTGTTCAAGTAGAAGAAATGTATACACGGATTGAATAATTTTCCTAGGTAGTGAAATCATATGTTTTAACCTTTTATGCAGGATGATGGATTCACTGAGTGTCATAGAACTGACCTTTTATACTGTAGGATGGTTTGAGTTTCATCATCTTTCTCACATAGTTGGATGATTTATTTCTTACTATATAAGATATTACAATCATTATGAAGCAAAAGAAATATATTTAATGATGTTTCAAGAGGAACGATATTAGATATTCCAATGGGATATTGGGAATGAATATTGAGGGAAATATGCAATACATAATATTTTTTCTACACCAGAGGGAGTACATCATAATGATCATCCCAAGTTCCTCTAAGTTATGATATTGTCTAGTCTAAACTGCATTGGCAGAAAACATCATTTAATATAAGTGGAATACAATGATAATGTAATTTGTGGGTACATACAAGGTGAAATATTTATTTTGAATATGTTTTTTATAGTGTGATGTGTTCTCTAATATGTAATGAAGTAGATATTATTTTCATTATGAGATGTGTGAGTGGTTTCATGTTGAATATGGGAAGGGAACACTTGGAGGTTGTAAAATAGATCATATTATATGTGAAGGAATAAACATAAATATACATTTTATTTGTAATGTATGATCTATTTTGAAGTTATATGATTCTAATTTTTTAAATACCCACATTTTTAGTAATTAATTTTCACTAATCAAGTACAATGTGAGTATATTTTCTTACATGGAAGACTAAACTAAAATAAAAAACAAGTCACCTTAACAATGTTGTTAAATATTACCATTATATTATAGATGTTAAATTACGGGGTATAAATATAAGTGACAAAATAATTAAAAATATATAAAAATTTATAATAAAACAATGGCTATTTTATTCTTAGAGATATACTTTTGTAAAAATCATTTTTATTAATCATGTGAAATAATATATAAATTAAAATTTTCACATATTTAGATATTTTATTTGGTACAATGGATACAATTTTGGGATTTATTATGTATAAATTATGTTAAATAACAATTTTATTTATATTCATAAAAATAATTTTATTAATTTTAATGAATATAATATTGATAATAGTGAAATTATTATTTTTAATGAATTTTTATTAATATAATTTAATTCATATCTAAAAAATTAAATTTATTTATATTACATAATAACTCTAATATGATTTCTAAAAACATATATCATTATACTAAAGCATATTTAATTGGTAATCAATTGTAAACAAGTTTATGAATATAATATGGTTAAAATATTGTTTTTATACAACAGAATAGTTTTTCCGCATATAAACTGTTTTCATTTAAATTTTTTTTATATTATTTATAACTATAACTATAACAACGAAAATTATATTCTGTTTTATCAACAAAAAATTTTATAGGAGAGTTTGTTTTATGTTTTATGTAAATCATATAGTACATGGGTAAAATCTAGTTACCGCGATAAAAATGGAAAAAAATATATGAGTGACAATAAAAATAATTGGAACATGTGTGGATATTCTCAGTTGAATATTTATCAATCTTATTTCACCAAAAAATACCTTATTTTAACATTTAGAATATATGAAAACCGAATAGTGTATTAAAATCATTGAAAAATAATTGGAATTACCAAATGACCTCTTTTCATAAATTATTGGAGGGTCCTATAACCACCCCTTAAAGAACACTAAATGAATTAAATTTAAAAATTAATCTATAAAATTTTATAATCCTTTATAATCCTATTATATATCATTAATATTATAGTCAAAATATATTGTCTAATTCTCCCCATTTCAAAGATGAACATCATGAGAATGTTCAAATCTCAATATAATTACTTATTATTCTCTAAAATTTATCCATCTAGATATTTCTCATTAAAATTTTCCACACCTATTATATAAATATAAAATTATTATTAAGTATATAAACTTTTTTTTGATGAATATCAGAAAAATAATTATCTAAAAATACTTTTTTCCATAATAATAAAGGAATAAAAATCATTTATATGTTCAGACCACCACATCCATAAAACATCATGTTTTATTTTCCATCCCCATAAAAAACGTGGTATAAAAATTGAATTTAATAAATAAGTAATATATACATGAAAAGTTAAATATTCTAAAATAATTAAGCATAAATCTTTTTTATCCCATTTGTTTAAATATGATTTCATCATCTATTTTTATGTGTGGAATACAGCCTCCATGGAATGATGCATTATGTTTTTCACAACAACCAACATGGATGGTTACAAGTCATAATACATGTGTATATATAATTGCAATAATTACAACTAATATGTTTATTTTTGAATTAAAAAAAATAAAAACCATTATAATTTAATTTATAGATGTTGTTAAATAACATGAAACTATTTCATCACAGATTTCTTCTTCACGACATATGTAAAAACTCTCAGTCAATCAAATTATAAAATTATAGGTCATCATAAAATATAAATTTTAAAACATTTAATCATTTTTTTAATTATGAACATTGGAAGATGAAGGTATATTGACACCACTGTTATGAATCTAGTAGAATGATAAAATATTAATCACTCAATATTTAAAAAATATAAATAGAACAAGTAATGAAATATTATAAATTAAGATTATAAAATGAAATATATATTTATAATATTAAAAAATAATTAAATAAAATTTTTATCATTATGATACAAGAGGTCAATGAACTTATTTTTAAATCAAGAGTAATTTTAAGTGATTTGGTAACATAAACTCCATACTCTAGGTTATATTATTTCTTCTATACTTATTTCCCCTCATGTTCACTACAAACATTTATGTTTCATTTGAAATGATTTTTTCTCTTATATCTTAAGGTAAAAATATTATTTAATTCAAGTACACTTGTTGTAATGGTTTAATTTTATATTTTTTAGGACAGGATACTTATTTGAAAGAGTCTTGTTACTATAACATTAACATTGATTGACAATAATGTTTAAAAAAGATTCTATTTGTGTGGTTTGGTATTCACTTTACTCTCTATATTCAAAAAGATCTATACCCAATAGAGTTAGTTTTTATGTTTGAACCATCTGATTATTTTCTGGAGATCAAATTTTCAATATCATTCTCTTAAATTCATGATGTTATTTCATAGAATTTGTAAATGTTAATAATTTTTTAATTTTCCTTGGGTTATTTAACAAAATTGAATTTGTATAAGTTAAAAAATTTATGAATCCAATGTTATTTACATGGGTTCTTTATGATGTGATATGTGAATGATTTTTTAGTGGAATTAGTATTTATGAATTATGGGGGGTGGGGCTACTATATCATCCTCTATTTTTTAATTTTTTATATCTCTTAGGATAATTATTCACACATTTTTTTCTCTTAATAATGGAAACATATGTTTTGGCCATGAATGTAATGGTATTTATAGTAATGTATGTTCCAAATTTAAAATATGTTATTCCTTATTATCTTTTATAAGTATAAGTCAGTATTTATGTTAAAAGATTCTAAGACATGTTATAAATATTATACTTCAGTGTTTATCTCTTATGGATTTATGTGCCTATGTATCTTCCTGTTATGCTCACTTTCGTCTTATAATTATCATTCATATTGATAATATATTTCTCCCATGTTTATTTTGTCTAAATTTTTAATGATATTTCACTTCATGAAATGTAGATATGTTTATTTTTCCCCTTACTAGGATTTTGAGAACACCCATTTTTTATGTTTTCATTCCCCATTCTTTAAATAATGGTATTAATGTGATAAGTTTATAAGGTGGTTTATAGTTTAGAAGTTATGAAAAAATATTTATGAATACAGTAAATTAATCTAATAATGTAGTTAATGCCACAATAAACTACACCTATTGTTCTCTATTTTGAGGGAATATTTTTGGGAAGTAATGTTTATTCGTGTAAAATAATGATATATATGTGTTTATTTAGATTGTTTCTCTTTTTTTGGTATCAAATGAGGGTTTAATTAATTTTACTATTAGTTTAGATAACTTACATGAGAACATTAGGATTAAGTCTCATTGTAGCACAAAATCCTTAGTTTAGGTAAAATAGAAATTGTGTGTTGTTTCCAAAAAAATATCCATGTTTGGATATTAGAAAGTGGATACATGTACCAAACCTATTCACATTGCATTAATCACCCTCAAGAAGTTGTGTTGAATATCAACTCAATATTTAATACATTTAATAATAAATGGTCTTAAGACTACACACCTATCTAGAATATCTGGATGAAAATGATTTAGTGATTAATATTCATATAATGAACCATTAATAATGATTTTATCAAATTATTATTGTCTTTTTAGGGATCATTAATTTAAATAGACACATAATTATGTATAATAAAGTGCTAAAAATTATATTTTTATGCAGACATGAAATTTATGATTCATACCTTCTATGTTAATAATTTAATTTTTAGATTACGTACTTTTATCAAAAAATAATCATTATTTATGAAATAGATGATAAAATGAGTACTGGGTTAAAAATTCATGAGATGGAAAATAAAATGTTTATATTTAATGGACTAGGCAAGGAAAAATAAATAATTCACCATGGAGGGTCTCCCACAAGGTAAGGATCAACAAAAAACACAAGTATAACATAAAATCAAGGAAAAAATAGAGTACAAAATTATAGAAGAATATATATCCATGAGAAATAAAAATTATATAAGATAGTCTTAATTTTACATGTAAAACAAGTTAAGAAAGAAAATTAAACTCTATGTGACCACCTTTCCCCACCAAAATATCCAACAACGATGGTTCTGAAAACCAAGATAATTCCGATAAGAACATGACCCCAATAGTTTTAACGGAGTCCTAAAAACACACATCTACAAATATTTAATGGAAAAATTAGGGTGTCATCATGATTCCATATTCTATTTAACCAAAAATTACCTAAAATGATTAATTATAATATAATATTATCTCTATATTTAAAATAAAACAAGTATATACATGTTTTTCGAATGATAACCATTTTTAAAACATCATTTTGGTATTTCATAAAATTATTTCATATTCACATAAAAAAGTAACCTGAAATGTACAAGTGAGTAAGTATGAGTGAATGACCCAAAAAACCATGGATATACTATAAGATAAGAAAGTGGGAAAACAATCATGAAATATACCATCGGGTCTAAACCGACCATCAATGAAAAACCCACCATTTGGGAACTGAATTATGGGAATACATACACAAAAATATAAATAAAAAACATATCCATGAATCATGTCAATCAAATCGATAATGAGTCCTGTCAATGTTTATCAATATTAAACCTTTAGTTGTACATAACAAACGATAAGTGAAGTCCTTTTCTAGAGACACCCAAGGATCCCAATGTGACAAGTTCTCCAAAATAATTTGGAAACGTTTATAACTATTTATAAATATGTTTCATAGAATGTAATAAAAAAATTCCATGAAATAAAATATATTATTTATTAAATACCACCTTTTAAGGTTTTTGAATATTTTCACAATGCAGTTTTGAAAGAAAACTCTCTTAAAAAAAGCTAATTTTTTAATGAAATACCTCAAAATAAAATACAACACTTAAAAAAACTAAATTATTTTATAATAAAATCAAAAAAATCATTATTTAGAAACTTTTTATAGAGACACCAACCTCATGAAAAGATTTGAACAATAAATAATCTACTTACCAATGATTTGTGTTGAAAGCCAATCAAAAGGTATGGAATAAAATATTTGTTTGGAAATTAGTTTTCACATGAATCATGATAAAAGTTAGAATAAAGGATGGATCTAAATGGATTTGTTTTTTATACTAAGTCTATAAAATATGAAACTATGATGTAGCCCTTATCACCTTGCCACATAACAACTAGACCATAGAGAAAATCCCCTTCTATGCTAGAATAATTAAGAATTCACTTAAGACTATGGTGTAACACATTATGATATTCTAAAATAAACTTTTCCAAAAAACAATTTTTAAACCATGATATTAACCGCAACCATATAATACTCACCCAACATAAGTCTTCGACACAACCCATGAAACTTGTTAGAACTACCCACAAAAATGGTAGAACCACCAAACTCACCCCCACACATCATCACTCTGCAAACTCTAACATCCATCTATAGAGATAAAAAACATATATCCTATTAAAAAATCCTTGATCCATGGTGTAAATATCAAAAAATTTAAATTTAAACAAAAATAACACATCCTAGACTCTAAACCATAGCCGACCAGTCAGTGATATGTCTAGAAGATCTACACTGAAATCACTCCCTTATGTGGTACATGGTAATGTAATTCTCAATTTAGCACCAAAAGCACCAATATCAAAAAAAAACTTCTTAAAAGTCCAAATAGGGGAAAATAAAACATACAGGCTATTACAATTATCATCCCTCTAAATAATTATGTCACTAGAAACTGATCAAGAATTATGAATTCCAATGATAGATGACCATTTCTTCCTTACCAGTGATTCCCTTTACCATGTATTATGGTCATCTAATTATCACTTCCATGGTTCATTGAAAACCCAAACATGTCATACATAAATATTACATATTTTAAATGATAATTAAATACACAACCCAATTACATGCATGAAAACCATATAGGTTTAGTGTATTTGGAGACTAGATACACTAAATTTTTATTTCATGTATGATCTTCAATATCTGCCGCTATGTCATCGCATTTAATACTCCTCATAGTAACATGGGGAATTTACACATTATAATTTCTAGTGTTAGATACACAGTAATTGTAAAAATGGATATATCAATATTAAATGGAAATATAGGTATATGAATATGTGAATAACATTTTAAGGTCATACCCTAAATATCCTAGAATATAAATATGAGTTATGAAATAAATTATTTTATTTCATAATAAATGAATCATAATGGGATCATATAATATGATATATGAGATAATAACATTGGCATAATAAATATATTTTTGGTATAAAATATGTCTTGGAAATGAATTATTAAGTAGATAAGGACCATTAACAAAACTATGATAGTGTAATAGGTTCACTCCCCAATCCATCAAAGTATTTAAGGTTGACTCCCAAGAAAATAATATTCGACAAAGTCCCTTACCGACTTGGTTCAATCCCAATTTAAGTCACGTTTATCTCATGAGATATAAATATTTTCCCATTTAATTGGAGTGAGATATAGGTCTTACACATAAAATATCTAAAATCATATAAACATGTGACACAAGATCCTAAAACATTCATCATATTAGAACACATAAAAATAAATGGGTTTTATTAAATATTTATCATAACATTATATGTGTAAAACAAAATGGTTTCATTATAATTTCATCATATGATCAAATAATAACTAGTGGAAAAGTATGTGGGTTTAATAATAATTTTATAATGTTATAACCCTATGTTGAGAAACCAGTTTCATATGAATCTTTTAATCATAAAAACAAACCATACAGGTAAAGAAAAAGAATGTTCTCCTTGGACGATATCACTAAAAATAATTATTAATATACATCAATTCTATCAATCATGGAAAATTATTCTGAGAGGTAACATGGAATATTTCATTATGAAAAAATCATTCCGATGTTTAAAAATAGATTTTAAAAATTATAACATATTAAAAATACAATTCATTGAAAATAACCTAATAAAATTATAATGGATTCTTTAAAATTAAACTAAAACATTTGTTTCATAAAATAATCATTCATAAAACATAAATTTATAAAAAAAGTTCATAAAAAATTTGTTAATCATTTATATTGAATGAAAAAATTTACTTTTATTAAGTATTATTTAATATATTGGCCATAATTAGGGTTTGGAAATCCATAAACCTTAAAAAAATATTATGATCACATTTTCGATAAAAGATAAATGGGCCATGAATGGAAAAATCCATGAAGATTATTTTCATAAAAATTAGTAAAATTTAAAACATGTGTAAAAATATCTTTGAGAATATATTTATAGAATATTGAATACATTTGTATAAATATGGTTTCTAAAGAAAAATGGTATTTTACGGAAAAAGGAAAAATGATTATTTTTCTAAAAAAATGATTTTAAACAAATGATTACATAAATAGGGGAATATGAAGGGAAAATAATTTATTATGGAATATTAATAAGAGATTAAATTGCATTATTTTATTGTGAGATGGAACATATAATCTCATCATTATGAGCATAAATCGAAACAATCATGATAAACGATGAGAATGTAACATCAACCATTATCATATTGGTAAATTTTGATCCATAAGTACCAATAAAGAATAAAATCAAATGAAAAATTAAATATCATAAATAAATGAAGTTTCATGATATAACATGTTAAAGGGTTAGTATATAGACTTCATTTATGAAGATATAGGAATAATAAAACATATGTTCAAAATAATTCAAATTGAGGAGAAATCACTTACTGCTCTGATAACATTTGATCCTAAAACCCCATCAAAAATATATAATCAAATGGATATGTTAATACTAATATTCTTTAGGATACTTATCATAAAAAACATTCATTATGACCACATATAACACATTAATGAAATATGAGGTGAATATGGATTATGTCTCACAGAATTAAAAAAGTGAGACATAAATCCTTTACTTTAAGTATCGACATTCTTCATAAACATTAAAAACAATTTTATAATAAATTTATGGTTATTATAAATATTATAAAATCAATACTACTTATATCATACCATATATTATTTACTTATGACCTTTTATTACCCTTTTATTAACAATTCCATATTAAATTCACCTTTTGGGAAATAACTACTTGGTTCATCATGTATATCGTTATGTATTATTATTCTCATATTATATTGATAATGATTAAGTAATATAAAAAATATAAAAAATTATATAAATATTATAAAAATTCATTATATATTTATCAAGAGTAAACCATTAAATTTTGAGATAAAAAATGAAATGCACCACACATAAAGATGGTAAGCCGTACATGCACATGAATGTTACTTCCATTTTCTCAAAACATAGAATAAAATAATGGAAATTATATATTAACATTTAATAATATTTTTCATTTCTTTTATGTTAAATTTTTTCATTAAACCCATCCTTTTTACCTTCCAGGTAATGTGTCTATGTGTCAAATCCTTTTACTAGGTGGTACTCAACTGTACACATGAGCAACAATATCATAATCTAAATAAATGTAAATTAATTATATATATGTGATATAATAATTCAATAAGTATAATATTATATTATATATAATATATGAAAATTTAATCAATAATTATATCCACCTGTGAGATGTGGTGATGGAAAATGAAATACATCGGTTCACGAGGCGGTAGTCCTCCATTGACACGAATAATGATTTCTTATCCCATTTGATGAAAGATGATATTTTTATAGATTTTATATTTAAAATAATAAAATATAAATATATTACAGTTAAATGTTTGATTTTATCATTATAATAGAAAAATATATGAATCAGTTAGAATTAGATGAAAAATTTTATATTTAAAAACATTACCTCCAGTTCAGAAAACCTCTTTAGGTTTAACCTAAATCCATCCTAGATTGGAATAATCATATAATAATGTACAACATGATGTATAGAGGGATTAAATAATATATTTGGGTAGTTATTGGAATAACCGGTTAGTTTATGAAGTGTGAACGACAGATGATAGGGTGTGCCTTTTATAAGTGAGGTGAGTGGGACAGTTCTAATTTTTAAAATGAAAAAGGTGTACCCTTGTATTTGTAAATAAATAAATCTTAAAAATGATCTATTAAAAATTCCAAAAGGTTATAAGTGATTTTTTTAACATATAATGGTTTTTTCATAAGTTTATAGTTCATTATATGTGTTTTCTTTTTTAGTTTAACCCCTGATTAACATGCTCTAACCATTACTTTGATAGTTCATTTTAACTTGTTTTACTCGTAATACTGGTAAAAAGTTACGATGATTTTATATGATCATATAAATTATGATGTTTAAAAATATGGAATAATTTTTTATCTAAATTACAATAACATTAGTGTAAAAATTTAATTTAAAATTAATCTTGTAGACTTGATGAAAAATATGTTTTTTAATGTGAATTTTTTCAAAAAATTTTAGAGTTTATCTATAAATATTCAATATGAAGTTGATTAAAATGAGATAAATTGTATTAATAGATATGTCATCAAACAAATTTTATGTTTAAATTCAAGTTAAAATAAATTTAATGTCTGAATTTTTTTTAAATGAAATGAAAATTCTTAATAAAAAACAGTATTTTTCACAATTCATAAAAAAATCTTTATTTTTAGAATATTACAAAAAATTAACTCCAAAATAATTCAACAATTTTCGTTAAAAAATAAATATTATATTTAAAAATATATTATATAAAATCCTCTAAAATTAATGTTGAAATAATTGTGAAAAACATGATAACCATCTTATTATAAAAATAACGTTTTTGAGAATAAAATTTGATTTATTATTATCTCTTGTCCACAATGAAAATAAGATAAATATATAAATTTGATTGAATATATAATTTATGAAATTTAATTTAAATCATTAACCAAAATTTATATTATTGTTTATTTAGGTAAAAAATGTTTTGGAGAATAAAAATAGTTTTTTATATTTTTTAAATTTTCATATTGTTTTTATTTTCATTTATAATTAATTGGAGGTCAAATAATTTATCTTATATACATTTGTAAAAAATATATTTTCTTATTTTGGTTCAACATATTCACAACCACCATTCCAATGGCTATGTGATAACTATAATAATAAATAATAATAGTTTTAATAATATGGAACATTTTGTTTATTCTCAATGTTCTGTGTAATGAAAGGAAACTATGTGTTGCGTGTAACACAAGATAAAATCGTTGTTTCATGTAACCAAAATATTGAAAAAATATATTTATTTGAAAAAATATCCCAAAAAAATCTCATGTTGTTACAATTTACCCCCCTTAAATTGAATTTCACCCTTACAAATAATCACTTTGCTACCAACAACTGAGGATATTGATTCCTCATTACATCTTTAGTTTCTCACATAACTTCCTCAAAATGGTGGATTTTGTAAAAAACATTGACTTGGATGAGTTCTCATGTTTTGTTGAACATTTTTTGTAAACTCTAGAATATCCATCACTATATCCTCATAAGAAATATCATTCTATAGTGGTATGAACTATATGTTATGTTCTTGTTATGGATTAATTATTTACTACCATAAGATATATACATGGTCAACATTATGAAACCGAGAGGGGTTTGGTTGAAATGCAAAAAAATATTATATTGTTTCAATATGATGAAAATATTTTAAGGGAATGATATATAAAGAAGTTATTTTCCCTTATGTATTCCACAGATAAATTCATAGAAATTATTTATCATGAAATTTGAAATCTAGATTATTTTCATTATTATTATAATACCATTTCTTTCAACATTGTATTACACTTACATCTGACTGAATGGATCTAACCTTCTAGGCCATTCAATAAAATTTCATACATCCCGATATCTTCCCTTCGTTGACCTCATTCTTTTACTTTGTATTTATACAGTTCTATTTATATATAGATTCATAAGGAGCGATATGAATGCTTGAGTGAAAGCTATTGTAGAAAAAAGATCAACTATTGGAATGTGTTGATCTTTACCACCTTTAAAATCAATATAAAAATATCTTAGCATATATTATAATGTTTTAATAGTTCTCTCAAAGAGGCCATCCATTTAGGATGATACATTGTTCTGAAACACAACATCATATCATGATATTCCAAAATACATCACCATAACATCAAGGAAAACATCATATTTTGATCATATATAATTGAATATTATGAACCATTTAAACATACCTCTCCCTAAATATACATTCTGGTAAGCAGATTCAGATAGATATTTTCTCTGATAGAAATAATTTGTGATAAATTAATTATGTAATTGTCTAAAACCCAAAATTACATCAAAATCATGTATAAGATAATACCCAAAGGTTATCTGTATCAAGAAAAATATTCACACAATGTGTAAAGTAATTACTCATGCAAAAATCACTACAACATATAAAAATCCAAAGGGTTGAATTTACATTAATTTCCCATGAAATATCCTTAATCTGGATAAAATATCACCACATAAATCATTAAACATTTTTTTAATGACTTTGAAATTATGATCAAACATAAAATCATAAACTGGTGATGATATCCCCAAATAGTATGTTAATATTACATGGATACATATAAATAAAAAATGTTAATTCACCACATATTACTTATAAAAGCTCTTATAATATACAAAATAAATTTCATTTGAAGGATCCATTGAAACCTATACTGATAGAATATAAAATGTGATTTCATTTGTTCAGAATCAATATAGAGGGAGATAAAAAAAAATCAATAACAGTTGGAAAATAATATTTTCATAAGTCTCATTCATACAAAATAAAAAATTACTTTCCCAACTACGTAAGGGAGGATAATTGATCACTAATTATCATGATTCACCTAATATATTGTGAAATCATAATCTTTAACTTTTTAATTTTCTTTTAGTTTTTATTGTGTCTTACCATCAATTATATTCGTTGGATGGGGTAATTTAATTAAATAATTCCCAAACCTCTTTTACATGAAACACACGTGTGTGGGTGACACATTTTGTGGAGATGTCTCTATATCTGAATCAATATCTAACTTCTTAAAATCAATTTGATATTAATCCAATTGATGATATTTTTGTAAACACATTAAACTTTTATTAGTCCATTTAGGGAAATTTCCAAAAAGTTTACTTCCACAATTTTAACATAAAATAATGTTCTTCTTCTTCTCTTCGTGATTTTTGGAGTTTCTACTAAATTCCATATAACCAAGAGATTGAAGGGTTACTCTAATATCAATATACATAATAATTTTATAAGTAATGATGTGTTAAATGATACTAATGTCATTAAGTAAAACTCCCTTCAAAGAGTTGGCTTTAAGACACAAAAGCGTTAGTCAACATTAATTTTATGTTGGATGATGACTCTAGAAATTTTCCTATCATTTTATGTAAAATCTTAATAATAGGTACTAATAAATAAATCATCGTTTTGTTATATCTCAAGGATATAATTTTACATTCTTCTAGAAATGATATGTAGAAAGTAATTAATGGAAAATAATTTATTAAACTCAACCCATTATATGGATTAAATTTCATCTTGTTTATTCACATTATTAATAAAATCCCACTATTGATCCACTTCTACTTCCAAATGATAGATTGCTAAAAATAAATTATCATTCCATAACCAATAGAGAATAGAAAATATCTTTTTAGATGTACTAATCCATTACTCAGTAACTAATGGATTAGGAGAACCTCTAAAATAAGGTGTGTGTCTCTTCATGAATAACTCAACAAAAATTGTTCCCTCCTTTTCTCATTTGGATGTCAAGCATGACTCATATCTTGAGAAATATATGGGTGTTTAAAAATTCAATTTTTTGTTCCATATCACATAAAATTTAATGGTCCTGAGGAAAGTCATTTAATTTTCTATTTCACACTACATTAACATGCTTCCTTTAGTCTCTAACCCTTGACTAAAACAAAAAATAATAGTATAATAATCAATAATCATATAGCGGAACTACATGATCATGAAAAATAATTTATAGTATGTATATATCATGTTAAATTATTTTATATTTTTGACACCTTATGTTTATCCTTGTTTATTCATAGTCATCATCAAATTAAATATGTCATGATTGTTCATAAGCAGTTTATTAATTTCTTTATAATATCCCCTAGGAGTGTCAAAATAGGTGTGTAACCAGGTAGGTAGTTCTTTACCATGTGATAATTGAGTATAACCCACTTATTTTTTATGTTTTCACACCTAGGTCCCCATATTCCATAGACACGTCCACCTATAGTTTCTATATAGGGATGGAATTCCATGGAAACCACCATGTTTATCCTTGACCAAAATTCTAGGGAATTTATCGATACTTTGTCTCCTCCTTATACGTATCATTAAACATATCACAAGACATATCAATAGAAATATCTCCTGGGAAATAACTACGGTTTTCTATTCCTAGTTATTTATGGTTAGATAACCATTTTCTATGATACCATCTACAAAGACCCAAACATATAAAATATAAATATTACATCATTTTAGATAATTAATCAATACAGTTCACGAATACACACCCATGGACCATATAGGTTTAGTGTATTTGGAGAATAGATTAATTGCCTTATTATTCCATGAATTATATTCGATGTATCCCCTAATGATATTTTCATTTAATACCTTCACTAACATACCATACTTAAAAATGATATTCACAACATGGTTAAAGGAAAAAGAAGAATGGGTGAGGTTAGATGATCAATAAGGGTAAATAGTGTAGATATTAATATAATATAATCATATGGGTATGAGACTATTATAGTATCATTCTAAATCCATACACATCATATCAATGATCATAAATGTGAGTCATGGAAAAAATCATGCCAGTCCATAACACGTGAATCATAATGAGATTAAATAACACGATCTACAAGAGTATTACAATGTAATAAGATATAGATTTTTAGAATAAACATATGAATAGAATATAATTTCATTATTAGTATATTATCATTTCCCAAAATATAATAGTTAAATAGGTTCACTTTCCAAAATCATCATAGTAGTTAGGGTTCACTCCCATTACTATAATAGTGGAATGATTCCCTTACTGAATTAGCTTCACTCTCCATTATAGTCATATTCAAATAATGATATATCAATATTTATCCAATGAATTAAGAGGATATATATAATCCCCAACCATCATTTAATGAAAATGAAACATATTTTTCCCATAATATCATAAAAAATCATCATATCAAAACTAATGAATAGAGATGGGGTTTATATACATTTCATTATAAAATCAACTACAGATAATAAAAAAGATTGATAATAATTTCAATATTTAATTAATGCATAACCTTTGAAAATACAAATAATAATATAGAATAATTTTTTCATGGTATAACATGTTAAATAAAAAAAGTGTTTATAAGCATATTATGATCATAAACATAAATCATCTAGAGAATGAATAAGAATGGGACCCTTGGATCATATCCCTTGTAAATCCAAAGTAACATGAAATGATTGAATATTATATGAATATTTACTTTGAGTTATTACATGAAACATTCAATGAGTAAAATATCCCTTACTAGAGGGAAATACCTTATAAATCATTTTAAAAAATGTTCCATTGAAAATAAACATGGAAACATATAGAGGAATATTTAACGAACTACCTAAAACATTTATTTAATAATGTAACATTTCATTAATAATAAAATTATAACAGTAAAAATTCATAAATTCTTTAAAATTATTTTAATTAGAAAAACAATGAAACTTATTAATTATTATGTAAAACATATAGTTTCCATGATGGAAGGAAATATCTCACACATTGAAACTATGATTCCTTGCATATATTGGGTAAAATCCAAATGTGGCTTTATTGGAAAATGACATGAAGAAAAATTTAAAAAAAAATAGTAAAAAGATTTAAATGGTTAATAAATTATTGAATAATTTATTTCGAAATTTTTATAAATGGTTTTGAAACATTTTTTGTACACATAATTTCGGATGAAATACTAATTTTGTTCAAAGAGATAAATAAAGATGTTTTTTATTAACATATTTATTACAAAATATTGATTAAATAAAGATATTAAATGAAGGTAAATCATATATTAAAAATTAATAACTAAAGGTTAATAAATTTCAGGTGTTTTTTGACAAATAGATCAAAATAATTAATCATCAGATGAATAAACAAAAACATTCATGATAAATGATGAGATTATAATATCAACCATTTTCACATAGTAACCATTTAATCTTAAGCCCCAATAAATAATTAAAAAAAATTAAATATTAAAAATAATTAACATAAATATATTAATGGTATAAGTTTTCGATTGAGATGTATATACACCTCATAAAAGAATATACATGTATAACACAACATATGTCCAAAAAATTGAAAATTAAAACAAAAAAACCATACCACTTTGGTAAATAAATTTACCTAAAAACCTATAAAAGAGAGATACCCAAATGAATTGACAGATATTAAAACTTTTCCAGAGATTAATCATAAAAATAAATTCATGGTAAGTATACACAACAAATAAAATAAATATTTGGTGAATGTGGTATGTGTCTCAGAGAAGTAAAAAGTGAGATAAAAATCTCTCATCATATGTCTAAATGTCCCTCGTAAATGTTCAAAACTAGTGTATAATAAATATAATGTTATTATACATATATTATTAAAACATAAATACACACCCAGGTATATATATATATATATATCAAACCATTTATGATTTACTGATGAACTTTTATTAAATGTTTACAAACAATTCAATGTAAAAGTCACCTTCTGGGCAATAACTAGTTTTTTTCAAATATGTTTTTATTACTTATTTATAGAATTATTACATATATCTTAGGTAGGTAATATAAATAGTGATTAAAATGGTATTAATATCATATTCATTTAGTATATTTTTATTAATAGTAATCTATAAAACATAGAGACAGAAAATGGAATACACTATCAATGTAGATAGTAGGTCATCCATACACATTAATATTGCTTCCATTTTATTGAATTACTGAATGAGGTAAAGGTAAATAATATATTATGATTAAAAATATCTTTTATTTCAAATTTATTGCATATTTTCTTTAAATGCATCCTTATTACCTTCCATGTACTGCTTGAAAAAATCACAGTGCTTTGGGAGGTGGTAGCCCTCTGTCCACATGATCAATGTTTCTTATTCCCACAAAATATTTTTAAATAGGTATTTATTTTATATTAAATGAATAATTATAATATTATGACATATATATAACAAATAAACATTTAATAAATCATTATATGATGCTGTGATATGTGGTGATAGAAAAATAATAAGATCGGTGCACGAGGAGATAGTTCATCGTACACATGAATGATGATTCCATATCCCATTTTATGGAATAATAGATGGATATAGGTTATAAAAATAACATAATATAATCTTAATAAATTTTATATAATAGTTTTGTTATATAAATATAATATAATAATATTTGAGGAAGTTAGAATAATAAGTAAAACAAAAACTCTTAGTAAAGTGTTTTACCTATACTTCGGAATATTTATTAGTTTTAACCTAATGAATTAATAAATTTAATTTATGATATAATAAATTAATATATTATATGGGGGGATTAATGAATATATTTGGGTATTTATATGAAGATATAAATTATTTTGAAAATGTGAAGAGAATAAGAGTCGGGGTGCCCTTTCATAAGTTAGGTGAGTGGCACACTATTAATTATTGAAATATTAAAGTATTACTGATATATTTTAGATGAAAAAATCTAAAAAATAATAAATTATTGACTCTTATAGGTGAAAATTCATATATAGGTATAGGAAAATTATTTTCTATAAGTTTCTAGGTCTTTCTACCCATTATATTTTTAGTTTAACCACTAGTAAACCCGTTTTTACCTTAACTACGTTAAATAATTTTTAATGATTTTATTATTAATAATAGTAAAAAATAAAGATGATATATTTTTATAATATATAATATGATTTTTAAAAATATTATATACATTATTTCAATTTTTATTAAGAGGAGTGTAGAATTTTAATTGAAAAATAATTCCACAAACATAACGATGGAGATGTTTTCCAAAGAGAAAGGTTTCAAAAGATTTAAAATATTTTACATAAAAATTAAATATGAAATTAATTCCACTAATTAATATTTTATTATTGAATATTTTATTTTAAAATATTTACTTTTAAAACAATATTAAAACAATTTTTTTGTTTTAAATGTTTGAAAATAAATAAAAATTCGTAAGAAAAAAATTCGTGTCTCTATTAATTGAAAAAGTTATATTTTCAAAAAATTATAATAAATTAAATTAAATATAATTTTAAAATTATAAATTAAAATATTATTATTTTTTGAAATAAATTTTATAAAAGTGGAAAAATTAATTTTAAAATAACAATTCAAAATGCGACAAAAATGTCATTAGAAGAACAAAAAATTAATCATAAAATTGGATTTATACTTATATACTATATAGAAAACACATAATAAGGATGTTAAACATTTTATATAATATATAATGTAAAAAATAAATTAATAACTTTCAAAAAAACTTATTTTTTTTAATTTTTTAAGGAAAATTACATTTCTATGCATAAAAATTGTTTTATAGAAATTGATTTTCATTATTTTCATATATATTTTTTATTTTAATTTATAATTAACTGGCCATCAATGAATTATTTTTATATAAATATATAAATCAAATATATTAATAATTTACATAATTGTATTCATACCCACCATTTCAACCACTAGGTGGTAACTATCAAAAAAATAATAATATTTTAATATCATGCAATTTTTTTAAACTATGAATAGTGTGTATCTGAGGATAAAATTAGTGTTTCATATAAAGAAACATAAACATAGTTTTGTGTGTAACTACAAATATAGATAAAATTTAATTTATTTTAAAAAAATACATCACAAAATCTTGGGGTGTTAAAATTAAATAGATCATGGGAATTAGTATACCACACAATACCTTATCATGGAGATCAGAAATCTAAAATAGTTTCTCAACCACTGTGGTGTCAAGATAAAAATCATAATCATCCCACTAAATAACATGGTAATGGTCTAGTTGATACCTCCTGAAATGGGAAATAGGAAACATGTTTTGAATCAATGAAAAATGAGTTCGTAAGTCCATCCAATATACCACCATTTTTTGTTCCTCCATGATACCAAAGGGCCAAAAAACCGTGGTGCCAACATACCATACATACACAAATGAAAATGTCCCAAGAGAGTTGATACATGACGAAATACCAGAACACCATCCTCAAACACAATTAGTTGATGATGATGATCCACATAATATTTTTGATGACTCTGTTCCATAATTAATCTATTCCAGATCAATTGCACTTTTTCCATCATTTCCCAAACATAACTCAACACAATATTGTAATGCTATAAAAACTCTTCCCATAATAAGGGTGACCTAAATTTCTATGCATAAAACACTTTGAAGTGTTCCATAGTAATATGGTCACAATAAATATATTCACAGGATAATTTTACCAATGGAATGTTGTTTTGTAAATAATCATATAAATTAGGCATGTATTCCTATATCATATCGTAAATAATGTACATAGACCTCTATATCATACAATCTTTCAATGGATGACAATTTGTGGAAAATTTCAAATGGTAACCCATATCCTATTTTATACATTTACAAAACCTGGATGTGAACCTCATATCTAATATAGAAAAAACTATAGAAGGAACCCCAAGATGTCTCAAAACCTCTTCGACCAAGTAGATATAGAGATTCTCCAACTTCATTATCTTCTTGTAATGATGGAAATTTTTCAATTTCATTATTTTTAAAGTCCCCAAACCTCAATATATTGTAGTCAGTTCCGTACTTTCTTAAATTTATACTAGAACAAGTATTCACGCCCAAAATTATATAATAGTTTAGTATCATCATAAAGAAACATACAAACATAATCATTAAATTGGAGCATTAATTGAATAATAATTTATACGATCTATTGAAAAAAACCATAAAATCATAGATTATACTAGTTAGTCATTAATAATATACACATTTACATCATGTGGAAAAATAAAGCATAAGAAGGAGTGGTCTTATATTCTCAGTAAGGGTAATAAATAATTTAAAATATAACACAAACATAAAAATTAATGAAAGGTGAATTACTGAAAAAAAACATACTATAATTACATAATATTGAGAATAATATGGACGGAATAAAATATTAAAAAATAATTCCATATAAATAATCACATGAGAATAAAACATAACCATGTATATTCTACATGTAAAATAATGACATGAATTTGAAATTACAAATATCATAATGAGGGAATACATGATGAGGGGAATCATAAACATACTATAATGGTTTCGACCAAGAAACCATATATAAATGGGTAAAAACCCGGTATAGTTTGTCTCAAGAGACCTAAAGATGCATCAATGTGCTAAAGTGGGCCCTTCCTATCACTTACTAGGCAAAATTTCTTCCTCACATGTATGACATGAAACATAATAAACATACACATTCAAATATAACTAACCATATTGAATATTAATAATATCCCAAACCATTAAATATAATTATAAATATCTAGAGAACTATTGTGAATAGTATTATGATAATATATCCCATGTCCTAATAATCATAAAAATTTAAATAAAATATAAAATATTGATAAAAAATATATCAATTTTAATTAGATAAAATTTAAAATAGAGGTTATTTAAATAAATTATAATATTATAATAAAATCATAGACAAATTATTTAAAAAAATACCATTTTAATTTAGAAATAAGTTGTATTTTGGAAAATAATTTAATTTTTACATAATAATAAAATTTTGAAAATGTATACCCCTTAAATAAAAAGGAAATGAAAATATATATGAGTATTATTTAATGAATATTCATACTGAAATTTGTAATCTAACGTGAAATATATTAAAAATAGTGTTTAGTAAACCTTATAAATGAGAAAATTCAGTGTGGTTTAAGGATAAATATAAATGATTATATACTGTCTAAAAGTTATAATTGGTATCATAAAACCAGAAATGAAAAAATATAATTCTTATTGATTAAAATATAGATTTTATAAAAATATTTTGGGATTAAAATATATTATGCAGAGTACATGAAAATGGGTATGAAATTAAGTTATCCCCTTTAATCGGTCTTCCATTTGAGGAGGAATTAAAAAGAAAACAATATAAATCATGGATTTCACTTCAAAGGAAGATGAATTGAAATAAGTGCATTGAATTTATTTCTCTATATTCAATGTACATCCTCATGGATCTATCTTTCTTCTTAACAAATAGAATAGGGGCTCCCCATGGAGAAACACTTGTGAGAATAAATATCTTATTACTCGAATCTTTTAGATGTTTTTTCAACTACACTAATTTTATAGTGTCCAATATATATTGAGTATTTGATGTTGACCTAGCACTAGGGATTAAATCACTAGTTAACTCATATTCATTCTCTAGAGGGTGTCTGGGTAATTGCTATAAAACTTCATCAATGTATTCTTGTACAATAGATTCATTATCAATTATAAGATCAAATTTTCGTCAGTAGGATTTATCTAATTTTACTCTCAAATAATCAAAATTAGAAGAGAAAATGGAGGTGTTATTGGATATGACTCAGATAATGAAGTCTCCCATCTAAATATGAGAAATTGGATACCTTCATCACAAATCATAATTTCCTTATTTTTAAAATGAATTTCTACATTATACATTGAAAGACCATCTAAAATAAGAATTATATCTAAATTAACCATAGGTATAATAATAAAATGAAAAATTATATCACATTTATGTGTCATAATAGGAACAACTCGACACAACTTTACTGCAATAGGGCTTCCACTAGATGTTTTTACTAACATCTCCCTCGTTAAAAGGAATTGGAAATATGTAATTGTTTTAGAAATAAGGGAAGATTTAAAAGAATATAATGATCCATAATTAAATAAATATTTAGCTTAATTTTAGAAGATGATTAATGTACTTTTCACCACAACATTATAAAAATCATCCTATACTATTGTGACTTAATAGGAATGGACTTTTTCCCATGGAATTTTCTGGGGTAGGTTCCATTGACTCCTTGGACAATCATTTTTGTTATTTCCCAACACCTTACAGATGAATAATTACACATTTCCAAATTATTTCATTCATTTTCAATCATGGTCATGGTGGAATTTTTTAAAACACTTGTATCAAAATGTAATTCAAAATATTTGTTGTACATTTTGTTTCTTTTTATATTTATTGTATGTTTGATGTTATATCCTTCCCTTCTTTCAATTTTCTTTATATCCTTTTTGAGTACAATGAACATGTATTTTCTTATATTTTATCTATATGAATCCATATGTCTTAAAAAATTTATTCTCCGTCATTAAGGAACATAATATAATATCCTCACATGATGAAAATGTTTGGGAGACTAGTTACCTTCATTGAATTTGTTTAACACCATCAATGAAATATTTAATCATTCTCCTTAGATTACGTATATAGTATACAACATGCCTTGATTATTTTGTAATGTTGGAACCATAGTTAGTATTCTTTTCATCCCCTTTCTGTATCAGACACAAGAATTGTCTCTCCATATCTGCTCTCTATTTAAATGGGAATTAATTTTCCATGAAAATTTCATTAAAATACATCCCTTCAATATTTTAAATTTTATCATCCCCTTTTTTGTTTTGAATTAATGACAATTGTTGGTCTGTATCTCCTAAGAGAGGATAGACTCCCATGATAACCATCTCTCTTTTGTTACATATAAAATATTGAAATATCATCTCTATAAAACTTATCAATTGATCATATACACATGGTATGATATTCCAATTGAATTATAGATATTTTTTTTACTTTGAGGAGTCTTGGATTGTTATACGACAATGTGGGTTTTCCTGCTCAATGCGAGTAAGGTTATTGGTCATAACCTATATCAGTTGTCCTAGTATCGTTATCAGGTTTTCGTCTCTAGTTGTATCTCCAACTCTAAAACCGTTATTTTTTATAGGAGGTAAATTCCAACATGGTATACATGGATTGATATGATTTACAATAATTCAACAATGTTCTATTTCTAATTAATGGATTACAATAGAATAGATCATATTATTATGGAACATAATTTATAATTTAAAACTAGTAAAAAATGTAATGTAAATTGAAGATTTAGGTACAACTAATATATAAATAATAATATTGTGTTATTTTAGAATGTTTCAATACAATTTCAAAGGGTTTATTTATCTATCACATGTTTTCCTAATTCTAGTTTCTAATGTTTCTAACAAATTTTAAATGATAAAAATATAAAGACCCCAACACCAGAAGACAGGAGTTAGAAAAATACTTTATTACATTGGTACTATGAAACAGTGATCACATTAAAATGTACCGAATAGTTTTGTAGCATTATAAATCAAGATACAAATATAGGTTTTACATTTTAACTTGAAATAAGATAAATAGAAACTCCATTGGAAACAATAATAAACTCCTAGATTATCCATGTATGTCTTTCATAATATAAATCTCCTCATCCTGGGGAAAAATAAAAAAAATAAGGGGAGAGATAAAAAGATCAGTAAGGGATGAAATAAAGAGTGATCAATAATAATCATAAAAAATGAAATGTTATTAAAAAATCACAAACCTTTAAAGCATAATCATGGCCATAAGATAGATGATATAAAATATCAATAAATATATCCATATAAATAATCACCTGATAATGAAACTTAAACATGTATATTATAGTAATCCAATAATAAAATAGAGTATCTATTAAAGAATCATAATGTAGGACATAATAAACATACTATCAAGTCTTCGACCAAGAAACCATACATAAATGTGTAAAAAGCCAATATAGTTTGTCTCATGGGACATACCGATGAATCGAGGGGATATAAAGGCCATATCAGTCACTTACAAAGTATTATGAATTCCTTATATGAAAAAATTGAATCATAAACCTAATATACATTCACATTTATACTATAAAATGAAATTTAAATAATATCTCCATTTAGTAAACATAATTATAAACTATTTAGAGTAATACGGTGAATTGTATCATGACCATACATCCCATGTAAAAAAAATAATAATCCATTATATAAAATATTTATGATGGTATCATAAGATATAAGTTTCAAATAATAATATGATTCAACAGAGGATAATTATATATATGAAAACACTCTCTAAAATCATTGATAAATTCATGAGGGAAATACCATTTTACATTGGAAACAAGCGTTCTTTTAAGAAATCATGTTTATTTTTCAGAAAAATATGATGGTAAACATGTATATTTTTATGCCTCAAACCCAGTTACATAGAGTCAGTGCATTATTACATAACATTGGAATAATTACAAGGGATCAAATCCTGAAAGATTGATCAGTTTTGTAGCCTCAGAAGTACTAGATACATTCATAATTATTACATTACATCATGAAATAAAAACATCAACAACATTTTTTACCCTTTTAAAACACATATATCATTATCCAATGCTTATAGGATAACTATAAAATACTATTTCAAATCTTGGGAAAAATAAAACATAGAAAGGTGTGAGATCATATTCTCAGTAAGGATAAAAATATAGCAGAAACCTTCATATATAAGCATTAACATTTAAAGAAATGTATACGACTAAAACAAAATCCTTTTAAAATTAAATCTCAGCATAATATGGAAAATATAAATTAAATAATTCTATTTACATATTCACATGGATATTCAACTAGTTTAATAAGCACATGAAATATCAATAACCGACTTCATAATGATGGAATGCATAATGCCTGACTTCGTAACCACACAGTAAAGGCCTTGTGCTAAGAATACAAATTTTATTTTTTCAAGGCCTTGTACCAAGACACTGGTTTGTCTCATGATACCTATAGATGCATCAAGGAGCTATAGTGTTCTCCACCCATTACATACTATGTTCGACACATTCTTCATATGAAAAGTTTTATGAATAACATAAACATCTTTATTAAAACTAGCATAAGAAATTTCAATAATTTTACCATAATCCAAGAATGGTATAAAAATCACTCATCCATTGTCAATCATATCACAAAACCTTTAATACAATATAGAAGATTTTTTCATAATAAATGAACTTCAAACAAGTGTAAAATCCATCAATGGATGTTGACATAGATGAAATCAAACCCATTTGAGAGAAATATATCATTGTATTTTGAAATGATTTAATATTCACGTAATTATAAAAGAAAACATTAATTTTGAAAATATTATTATATTCTTTTATGGGGAGCTTCAAAGGTGTTTTAATGACAGAGAATAACTGCACCCACCGTATAAGTAAAAAAAACATTCATACCTTAATTTTCAAAAAGGTCATAATGTACCGTGTTTGGAAAACAACATAAATATTCCTTTCAAACCATTTTATAAAAATTAAAACAATGGTATAAAATACATTGAAAATAGTCTATAAAATAGTAAAAAATATTTTGAAATACATTTTTAAGAAACACCGATGTGGATGATAAAGAGGACCTAGTAGATACATAAGTAAAAACAACCTTGGATAATAAAGAGATTGTGAAATTAATCATTACCTTGTACTTTTCCTTGGTTGAGGGTATTTTAACCTCTTGTATAATAATTAAATCATATTTATTAAATTATACATGAACTAAATACATAAATATGATATCATATTTGAACTTCCAATATTTCATTGTTAATAATATTTTAGTAGTATCATTATTTCAGGTGTCAATAGATTCACCTTCCTTTACATGTTTAGTTATATAAGCCATGTTTTTTATGGATATGATATATTTTATTCATATCCAGAATTATATTAAGTTCTTAAACCTTCTTTTTAATAATAAAAAGAAAATTATTCTTGAATTATTATCATGGGGAACTAATCTAATCGCATTCGTTGAGTGGGTAATCTATACATACGCACAGACACTACTTCTATTTTATTTTTCTATTTCAAAAGGAAATAATACCAAATGATAAATAGGTATATAATTATTATAGTATAATATAATATTTTATATACATAACATATGTTCATTAACACCATTCTTTATATGTTACACATATGGTATGAACGAGTCACATCACATTGAGGGGGCGGTAGTCCGCACTTCCTCAAATAAAATTATTGTATATATACATCATGAAAATAAGAAAGATACTCTATAAAATTGAATTAAATAATATTATAGATAAAATAATTATAATATATATCATATATAATTACAGTTACATCATAATGGCTACCATAATAGGTGGTAGTAAAAGATTGAACAATCGTCACTTTGATGGCTAGTAGTTCACCGTCCACATAATCATTATCTTCTATACCAATTAAATGGAGGTGTGTCTAAATTTACTTAAAATAATACTAATAAAAAAAACCTAATATATTTAGGATACTTGTGTTTTTATTAAATAAACAATTAAACTATGTTTATGGAGCTGGAGAAGTAAAATAAAAGAAAAGAACTTAAGAGTAGTTGTTACCTTTAAATTGGGTAAATCCCCTTGGATTGATCCAAAAGGCATTATTGAAGTCCCTTCTTACTATGTTAAGGATTATAAGAGGAATGGAGGGATGTAGGGAGATTAATTTTTCAGATTTTGGATGATCCAAAAGTCTTGAGTGGTGTGAGTAATGGGTTAGAGTTGATGACTTTTTGTAAGAGGGAGTATGGGCTCTTTAGAAAAGTATGAAAATATAATTTTTTTATATAATTATTTTCGGTTTGTAAAGGTAAAGAACTCCTTAAAGTTGAAGATAAGATGAATCATGTATGAAATAAAATCTCCCAATAATAATTGGATAGGTTTTATATATTTTTTAATTTTTATAATCTCATTTATTGAAATCATTTGTTAATGAGGTAAACACTACATCATTATTGCGTCATTAATAATTTTAATTATTTTATGTATAAAACATTAAAAAAAATACTATGATCTAGTGAAACGTTTTATATTTTAAATTAACATTTATTGTCGAATAGATATCTTATATTACCCCATATGAAAATTTTATTACTAAAAGATACATGTTTATGTCATTTTTGCCTTTACTTTAAATTAATTAATATAAAGTGTCATGATCACTCTCATGTGTCTCCATGGGCTCTCCAAATCAAAACAAGGATGACCATGGTCGGAAATGTATCCATAAATAGGAATAAGAGACATTTTTGGGTAATTTAATATTATTATAATATTAATTTTTTAACCTTATTTTCCATATTTACCCTTTAACCATGGTAAATAAATTATTTTCTGAAATAATTATTCATAATGTCTAAAAATAAAAGTTACCTATATACAATATTATGAACTTTTGAATCCAAATATGAAATCCATTTTTCCCAAATCAATTACATAGAAGTGGAAAAAATTAATTTAAAATTCATTCTTATTGGCAAAACAAAAAGTGTGTTTTTATGAAATAACTATCAAAAGATTGACACTTGCATATATCCAGTTTAAATGTAAAATTAAATCCAATGACCTATATTATATTAAATGATAAAAATATAATTAAATGATACATAAAAACCATTCAAATGATAATATATCACTATAAATTATTTCAATTTAAAAGGTTGTTTTTAATTAAAATATAGTATTTTTCACTATTTATCAAAAATTGAATGTTTTCAGAAATTTACAAAAACTTCACCCAATGATAATTTTGATATTTTGAATCCAAAAATGAAGTCTATTTTGAAAATTGAAATTTACAAAATTCCAAAAGTGGGTATTACTATTCATAATGGCTTGTTTGATTAGCCCTGGTGTGTTATAATGTCGATGTTGTGTACTACGCAAGGTATTGCATTATTCAAAGGGAAACATACCGTAGAAGCTTAGGGATGTTACATTATTGCATCATTCATATAATTTAATCCTCAAAATTTCTATAATATTATTTCATAAAATGATTTTGATGGTTCTTCATCATATGTTCCTCGGGTTCCCACGTTGCATCTTACATGTTATAATTTCTCCATAGAACTTTCACCAGACGAGTCGTATAGTTTATCAACACTTGTTCTCTGGTATCGAGAATTATGATAGGCTCTTCTCAAAAAGTCATATTGAGTTCTAGTTCTATTTCTTCTAAGGTGAGTACATGCATTGTGTTAGGCATGTATTTTCTCAACCGTGATATGTGGAATACATCATGAACATTGGTGAGACTTGGCATCATTGCCAAATGATAATATAGAGCCAAAATTAGTTTTAGAATATAGAAAGGTTTGAAGTACCTGGTACATAGTTCAACCTTCTTACTGAAACATATAACACCCTTCTAGAGAGATACCTTCATGAAAACAATATCTCCTACTTGAAATTCTAAATCCCTCCTTCGGTTTCGGCATAGCTCTTTATCCTACATTGATCTTCTTTAATGTGGGTTTGGATAACCTTTAACATTACCAATTTTTCCTCAACATGTTCAGGTCCAATGAGTTTTCTATCACCAACATCATCCCAACAAGTTGGTGTGCGACATTTCTTTCTATATAAGGCTTTATATGGTTCCATCTGAATACATGAATGGAATCTATTTTTATATGAAAATTACACCAGAGGTAAATACTAATCCCAGATACCTTGAAATTCATGTGATCAATATTCCATCATGACTACTAAGGTATGAATAGATAGTTCTTATTTACCATCATTTTGAAGGTGGATGGCAGTGCTTAAATGAAGTTCTGTATCTGAGGCCTTCTGTGGACATTTCTAGAGTCTTAATGTAAAACCGGGATCACAATAAGAAATAATTGATAGGGTTACTCCATGAAGTCTTAAAACTACATTAATATATATTATTTCTAAACATTAATGCGGTAAATCATCTCTTATAGAATGAAAATGTGATTACTTGGTAAGATGATCAACAATGAACCATATTTCACCATTCCTTCTAGGAGTCCATGTAGTCCCATGAAAAAGTCCATCGTAATATCATCCCATTTCTACTCAGGTATTTGAAGAGGTTGCATGACTCTTCTACGATGTTGTCTTCCAGCTTTCAATTGTTGAAAAATAACCCATCTTGATACATAATATGAAATCTCCATCTTTATTTTGTCCCAAAAAAAAATGTTCCTTAAAATCTCTATGCATCTTAGTGCTACCAGTGTGTATAAAAAAACTGGAGTTGTGACCATCATCCAACAATTCCCTTTTTTAAATCAGTTATATCAGGAACACAAAGTCTCTTCCCAAATTTCATAATTCCATCTTCATATTTGATGTCGATCAATCTCCCACTGCTCAAAGCATTAATTTTCTTTTGAAACCCCTCATCATCAGTCTGAGAACATTTTTTCTTTTATAGTAAAGATGGGTTGGAAACCACTTGAAAAGGTATTGATGCTTCACCTTCCATGGTTATTACCAAAACCATATTTACTATATCCAAGAAAATAGAATCCCTTTCAACTCTCATCTTGTTCAAAACTCCATGATCTTTTCTACTCAAAGGATATTCCACATTACTTGCCTTCACTGGGTAGTAGTGTATATTGAAATCATAATCGTTGATTATATTGATCCATCTCCATTCCCTCATGTTAACTTCTTTTTGTGAGGAAATATACTTCTATATCTTGTGATCCGTATATATCTCACATTTTTAACCATATAGATAGTGTCTCTAAATATTCAAATAATATATTACAGCTGCTAACTCAAGAAAACGAGTGGGATTTTTTTCATGAATTTTTAGCTACGGTGATGCATAGTAAATAACTATATTATTATGTAGAAGGACACATCCATGTCCTTTCATTAAAGCATCACTATAGATAACAAATAAATAATTCCCTGATGGTATAGTCAATATAAGAGCAATTAATAATCTTCTCTTCATTTCTTAAAAAAATTATTCACACTCTTTTAACCAAACAAATTTAACACCTTTACGTGTGATCTTGGTTAATGGGTTAGCCAATCAGGAAAATTTCTAGACGAAACGTCCATAATAACCTTCTAAACTAATAAAACTGTGCACCTTAGTTATACTCATCAGTTTTGGCCATTCTTGTATTGCCTTTGAATTTGAATGATCAACTGAGATTCCATCCTTATAGATAATATGACCATGAAAAGAAATCTCATGAAGCCATAATTCACTCTTTTTAACATCCCATATATTTCATTTCTTCTAAGAGTCTCTAGAATATTACACAAGTTATTTTCATGATCTTCATGTCTTTTTGAGTAATCAAAGATATCATAAAAAAATACCACTAAAAATTCATCATGATATTCCTTTAAACTCTATTAATTATAACCATAAAAACAGAGGGTGGTTTAGTTAGTCAAAAAGGCATTATGGTAAACTCGTAATTCTCATACCTAGTTCAAAATTCTGTTTTCAGAATGTCTTCCTTCTTCACACACAAATGATGATATCTATATTGAAGGTCAATCTTTGAAAAATATTGAGCTCCATGAATTTGATCAAATAAATCATTAATGTGAGGTAGTGGATACTTGTTCTTTATTGTTATATCATTGGTCACTATATGGTCAATGCATAACCTCATAGATCCAACTTTCATATTAACAAAAAGGTCAAGGGATCCCCATGGAGAAGTACTTGGGAGAATAAATCATTTATTACTCAAATCCTCTATTTGTTTCTTTAGCTCCACTAATTACATAGTATCCATTCTAAAAGGGGTCATCGATGTGGGACATGAACCCAGAATTAAATCAACGGAAAAATCAATTTCTTATTCTAGAGGATGTCCAGGTAAATACCATAGAAATATATCCATATATTCTTTTACAATAGGTACATACTCTATTTTAACATTTAATTCCTCACTAGTAGTTATTTCATTCTATTCTCTACAATAATTTAATTTTGTAGTTCTACTCAGGGTGGATCTAGATAATAATCATGTGGAGATATTTCTGCTTTAAATAAAAGGCACTCCTTATCATCGTAAATTTTTTTAACCTCCTCTTACAATAAATTTTCACATCAAGGTCTGAAATCCTATCCATACCAAGGATTATACCAAATTCAATAATGGGTATGATGATGAGATCAATAGATAAAAAACATTTATATTCAAAAATTGGTAATTATTCACAAAACACTGTTTCAATGATACTTCCCATATGAGTTTCTAACTGGAAAATCCAGCGTTAAGTCAAATTGGAAAAATCTAATTTTCTTAGAAAACTAGGAAGATATGGAATAATGCGATGATCTAGAACAAATAAATTATTTGATAAAATTGAGTAAACCATTAAATTACCTCCCACCATGTCTTTTATAGCTTCAACCTCAGTAGTTGTGATCGCATAAGCTTGGCCTTCCTCCCTTGGAATTTTCCAAGGAATCTTTCCTTGGTGCATAGAACATTCATTTGCATAATGCCACATTTCATTAGAACTATAGCATTGAACATTGACAACCTCTTTCTTCCCCTTGCAATCATTATCTTGGTGACCATTTTCACCACACTTATAACAAACTCTCGTTTCCTTCAGGCAAGTACTGATGTGTTTCTTCCCACATTTACCGCAAGATGGATACTATAATTTTCCCTTCTTCCCTAAATTTCCATTTATATAATGTTAAATAGATCTATTATTCTCTTTCTCTTCTTTAAATTCATAAGACATAGAGAATTAATTTTCTATATTGACAACATATAAAACAATATCTTCATATGATGAGAAGGATTATGAGAATAATGCTCAACAAGGAAATGGTTTTAACCAATCAATGAATCTATCAATACTACATGGGTTACATATATAATCTAAAGCATGCCTTGTTATCCATGTAAATATTTCCTCATACTTTCTAACTTTCTAATCCTCCCTTTTCCTCAGACCGAGAAATTGTCTTTCCATATACACATGATGGTCACGAGGAATGTATTTTTGTTAGAAAATATCTTTAAACTCCCTCCATTCTATATTTGATAATTCATCATCTTAATTTTTGTTTTGAATCAATGACCACCATTGATATGCATCTCTTATGAGGTGATAAAATGTCATGAAAACTTTTTCACCATCGTTACACCCCAAAGCATGAAATATTTTCATCAAGGAACATATCCATTGCTCAGATAAAAATGGATTTGTAGTCCCATTGATTGTTGGTGTTTTTTTCCTCATGAAACGTTCTAACATTGATCCTCCACGTTGTGGATCAGGGTGCTCCATACGGGTGCAGTTATTATTTATAACCTTAGTGAGTTGTACCAGTATGGTGATATGCTGATTAGCACTAGTTTTATAACCATCTCAACTATAATTATCTTGAGTAGGAGGGAAATAACTACTTGTATTATGTGAATTGATACGGTTTGTATTCCTTGCACTAGGTTCCATTTCTAAACAATGGAATACATTATATTATTTTAAGAATCACAATACATAAATACAAAAATGTAAAAAACATAACATAAATTTAACAGTTTATGGATATAATCCATAATTATAAAAATGTTTTCTTTGAGAAGGTATATACTCATAAATCCTTCATAATGGTTTGTAAATAAAATGTGAATTATCCTAAACATATCTCCCGGGAGTGTCGTAACCAAGAGTGCATCAATGCCCGTTGATGTGTACTATAATACCCAAGGTCAAGCCTAGAACTACTTTTCAGAGTATTCACTCCTAGGTACTCTTGTGCCAGAGCCACCTCTACCTACTCGTATCCAGACATGGATGTATTTCATGGAAAATACAAAAAATAACTTCATTACCAAAATTCTAGGATGTTCATCTATACTAATCCTCAATTTCTATCTTAGGGCAATGTGGTCTAATCAGAGTTTATCTAAATCTAGTTTCCAAGGATTGTACAAAACTACCTATGATACCAACTATAATGACTTGACCCCATTTACCCAGATTCAGAGCATTATTAGATAATATTGGCAGGATCACATGGGTTCAAATACCGAAACACTGATCAGATTAGTAACTTATGAAGTACTAGATACATTCATAAGTATTACATTATAGCATAAATATACATGCATCAAAAAAATATTTTTCCCTTTGAAAACACATCTATCTTTATCATATCTATAGATTCTAACCATAAAATACATCTTCATATCCAGGGAAAACTAAAACATAGAAAGGGGTGTGCTCAGATGCTCAGTATGGATAAAAATATTAAAGAAACATTCATAAATAAGAACAATCATTTAATGCAATGTATAAGACTACAAAAAGACTTTAAACTTAACCTTCAACATAATAGGGAAAACATAAATCAAATAATTCCATTTAATTATTCACATGGATATTCTACTACTCAAATAATTACGTGCAATATCAATATCCAATTTCATAACGATGGAATGCATAATTCCAGACTTCATAACCCCATAGTCAAGGCCTTGTTCCAAGACATCAAATAAGATTTTTTCAAGGCATTGTGACAGGATTCTAGATGGTCTCATGAGACCTACCAGTGCATCTAGGTGCTATATAGGGCTCTACCTGTCTATTAATAATTCCTACAAAATCCTCATATGAAAATGTTTAAACATAACATAAACATTCGTATTAAAAATATGATACAAATTGTTAATACGTTAACTATAAACAATGAATGGTATAAAAATAACACATCCATAAAAAATCATATAAAAAACCTTCCATAAAATATGGCATATTGTATCAAAATAAATCAACATCAAACAAGAATAAAATCCATCAAAGGATGGTGACATAGATAAAATCAAACCCATTTGAGAGAAATATTTTTTTCTGCTTTGAAATCATTTAAAAAGATACATAATGATAAAATGAAAATTTTATTTTGAAAATATTCTTATAATATTGTATGAAAAGCTTAAAAGGTGTAATAATGGTGGATAATAGTCAGACATGTAATATATGTTAAAAAACATACTTACCTTAATTTGCCAAAATTTCATAAAGTACATTGTTTGGAAAACTACAGAATGATTCCTTTATATCCATTTTTTAAAAAGTAAAAAAAGGGTCTATATGACTTTAACCATAGTCTAGTAATTCGTAAAAAATGTTTTAAAATACATTTTTATGAAACACGGATGTGGGTGATAAAGAGGGCACACTTGTTACATACATAAAAACAACATCAGATAATAAAGATATTCATAAAATTAACCCTTACCAATTACTTTTCCATGGTATTGGGTATATTAACATATTGTATAATAGTTAAATAATTGTTATTAAATTATTAAATAACTACATAAATAAATATTATATCGTATATGATCTTCTAATATTGGTTTGTTAATAATATTTTAATAGTATCATTGTTTCGGGTGTTAACTAATTCATTTTCCTATATATGTTTTGTTACGTGAGACATGATTGTTATGGATAGGATGTATTTGATTTATATCCAGAATGATATTATGTAATTAAAAATTATTTTTAATAATCAATAGAAAATTATTATTGAATGGTTATGATGAGGAATGAATCTCATCGCGTTCATGGAGACGGTAATTCGTACGTACGAACAGACACTACTTGCATTTCATTTTTTTATCTTAAAAGGAATGAAAACCAAATGATACATAAGTATATTATTATTCCAGTATAATATAATAATATATATATGTTATGTATGTTTATTAACTCCATTCTTTATATATTCCATGTATGGTATGAACGAGTCATATCACTTTGAAGGGGAGGTAGTCTATACTTCCTCAAATGAAATTATCATATATATACAACATGAAAAGAATATAGTTATTCTATAAAAGATAATTAAAAAATATTATATTTAAAAAAATATCATAAATATCATATATAATTACAATTCCATCATAATGGCCTCCGTAAGAGGTGGTAGTATAAGATTTAACAACCATCATTTCGTGAGGCGGAAGTTCTCCGTCCACATAAATATTATGTTCTATACCCATTAGATAGAGGTGTGTGTAATTTTAGATCAAATAATTATCATAAAAATAACCTAGTATATTTAGAATACTTTTTTTGTTATAAAATAATGGAATAAAAAGAGTTTAGGGGGTTGTAGATGTAAAATAAAAGAAAGCAACTTAAGAGGAGATGTTACCTTTACATCGGGTAACTCCCTTTGGCTTGAACCAAAAGGCTTCCTTGAAATTCATTATACCTAAGGTAATGATTATAAGTAGAAGAGAGGTAATTATGGTGTTTAATTGGTCTGATTATGGATGAGACAAGAGGCTTGAGAGGTATGAGTAATGGGTTAGAGGTGATTGATTTTTATAAGGGGGAGGAAGGCTCTTTAGGAATGTTTGAAAATATTATTTTATTATATAATGATTTTTGGTTTATAAAGGTCCAAAACTAATTAAAGTATAAGATAAGGATACTAATATTTGAAATAAAGTAATACCATAATAATTAGACAGGTTTTGGATATTTTTTTATTTTTTATAATCTCATTTATTTAAATCATTCATTAACGAGGTTAACACTGCATCATTATTCTGTCATTAATAATTTTATTTATTTGATGTATAAAAATGATAAAAAAATAAAATTGAATATGAAATATTTTTAGATTTAAAATTAATATTTATAGTCTGAAATATAACCTATATAACCCCATGAAAAACTTGTTTTACTAAAAGATATTTGTTTGTGTTATTTTTTCCATTAAATTAACTAATATAAAGTGTCGTTATCACTATCAAGTGACCCCATGGGGTCCACAAATATACCCAAGGATACCCATAGTCAGAAATTTATCAATAAATATCAATATGAGACATGTTAGGGTAATTTAATACTATTTTAATATAATTATTTTCCATTATTTACAAGATTTACACTTTAAACATCGTAAAAAAATATTTACGGAAGTAATTTTTCAAAATGTTCAAAAAATAAAAGATACCTATTTACACAATTTTTAACTACTAATACCATGTATGGAATCAATTTTTAAAAATTCAAAACATATTAGTGGCAGAAATTAATTTAAAATTAATGCCAGTTGTGAAAACAAAAAACATGTTTTTAAGAAATATCTATCAAATGATTGACACTTGTTTATGTCCAGTTTAAATGTGATATTACATCCAATGACCTAAAGTATATTAAATGAATAAACTATAATCCAGTGATACTTAAAAACATTAAAATTTATAATTTTACACTATAAATTATTCTGATTAAAAAGTTGTTTTTAATTAAAATTTCGTATTTTTTACTAGTTATCAAAAATTAAATGTTTTTTAAAAAGTACCAAAAATTCACCGTTAGATAATTTTGATATTCGGAATCCAAAAATAACATCTATATTAAATAAAATTGAAAAATTCAAAAATTGGGTATTAATATTCATAACGGCATGTTTGACAGGTCGTGGTGGGTTAGAATCTCAAAGTTGCGTAGAACACAAGTTATTGCATTATTAAAATGGAAACGTACCATTGAACCATTGGATGATACATATATCATAGAGAATAAAATTTAATGATATTATATTTTAGGAATATTAAAAGATAATTCAGACTAAAATTTGGAATCTAACGTTAAAACATCTAAAAAAAGTGTTTAAGAACCTTTATGAATGAGCCACATCAGTGCGGTGTAAGGTAAAATATACAAGTCACTAAAGTAGAAAAAAGATATAATTGTTAATAAAAAATATAAATTTACTATGATTGTTATTCATGATTAAAATATATATTTTAGTAAAATATTGGTGGTTTGATATATATTATGTAGTGTACATGAAAGTGGGAAAAAATTGGGAATTTCCATTCCATCGGGCTTTTATATCAGAAGAAAATAAAAATAGAACTTTGTACAACATGAATATCCAATAAAATAAATAATAATTGAGAAATTTAAATATGTTTTTAACATAAAAATATAAATTAGTATGATTATAAAAGAATATTTAAGAACTAAATTGTATTAAATAGAGATAAATTGTAACTTGAATGGAAATTAGAGGTTCGGGAAGAAACCCTTACCTTATGTCCAAATGTGTTCTGCAAATGGGATTAATGTTTTGGATAATGAAATTATATTATATAAAAATTAATTCAATAACTTATTTATCATTTATTTTATTTATTATGAATTTATTATGTTCACTTATGACCTTTTTTATAGGATATAAGATTATATTTCATCGTTAAGGAGTGTTTGTTTCCTTGGTTTCCATGATTGGATCACTTGTATTCAAGTATAAAAGATCATTTAAAATGGGAATTATTATCCAGAATTCAAAATATATGTTATTAATGAAAAATAATTAAATTATATTATATATCATTTTCACTATATATTAGGATTATTATTCAGATAAAGCATTAATGATAACCATTCAAATTATTTTGGTGTATTTTTGGTCATCACTCATCAGTTTTGTTTTATTAATTATTATTTTGTATATATATATTTGTTCTAGACTGGTAAAAAGGTTTTAATATACATTTCATTTATTTTTAAAAAATTATAATTGTTTTATATCAATCCTTTATAGTGGTAATGAAAACGTATCATCCCCAATGGTAGTAAATTGACACATCCTAGAGAATATTTTCATTTTAAGAATTAAAGGGATATGAGATGGGGTTATATGATATATATTCAATAAAAATATTATAATTATACTATATATATGATATATGATTTATCATTCAGATTTGGATATAAAAGGTAATTAATGGATGAAAAATGAAAATAAATTAGAATAAAATTGTTGGAAGGAATGTGGATTTTACCTCTTGAATTCTTCTCTGAGAGAAATTCAATAAGGGACTTATAAATTCTCTTTTGGGTGAGATCATAACGCAAAAAACATATGGGAGATGTTTGGGAGAGATAATTTTCATAAATGTGTAAATATTCATATATTTGGAGGTGTGTGGACAAGAGGTGGAGAGGTGTGGTATTTATGTTGGAGGAGAGGGTTGGTTTTTGATTATTTTATTCATTAGTTTATTATTATGGATCAAGACTATAAATATGTTTGATTACAATGAATAAATTAATAAAATAGCTAATGGGAGTAATATATTATGGTTATTATATAATAAATTACTAAATAAATAGTATATTTAACTTATAATTTTATATACCATAAATTACTACATTTCACTATTCCAAAAAATCTACTATTTTAGAAATATCCAAAAAATCACCCTAACCACTTTTCAACATGTATAATTATAAAATGGAATATTTTTTATGAAAATGGTTTTATAAATTTTATACATTTAATTATTAATTAATATAATCATATATTTTAAAAATTACTAATTTTAAAAGTTTTCCTGATTTTATGACACATTCAAAAATTAAATATGGTCTGATATAATTATCTTATAATCATAATAAAAAAATAATAATTTATGGATCTATTTATTGAAAATAAAATTTCTTTTAATTGATTATATTAAATTTAATATTTTAAATAAACATTTTTGTTTCACAAAAATATCATTACTGAATTTATAATTTTTGAAACATTTATTTACTTATTCTGTGATACAAATATATATTACATCCATTAATAAGTCTCCTAATTTTTATTTATGCGTTCATAGGTGAGTTTACTATTATATTGGGCAGATTACTATTTATAATGGTCACATTACTATTCCAATGGTCATGTAAATATGTTATAGTATATCAGGGTTTTAAACATGGTTTTGTGTGCAACATAATTTAATAATATTTTAAAATAGAAATATTATAAAATCATGAGATTTTATACAAGATGAACAATGATATAATAAACAAAATCATTCCCAAATTTATTCGAAGGTAAAACATTACTATGTCTATTGAAATTTCATCCCACTTAAATATTGAAATGGGAACATTCTTCAACAATCCAACAGGTCTATATTGTTCTTCCATAATTCTCTAACATTTAAGGCACTATTATAAAATTTTTCTGATCAACCACATCATCCCCAACCACAAATATCGATATCTAAGATCCTGATACATATTGGAAGTCCTAGACTGTATATAAAAATAATAATATTGACCATTATTCATCAATTCAAACCCAAGAGACATTTGAATAACCAATATGCCACGAAAAATGAAAGTGCCAATTGGAGACCTATATCACTCACCCAAGGTCTCCACTCCATTTAAGATTTTACTAAAATAATAAAAATCGATGTGTATTATATGTTGATGTTGAACCAAGTCATCAAATTACATTTCATCCTTCAAAGTATCTATGAAAAACTTCCCACCAACCACTTCCACCACTAAGCTCATCTCATTAAAAGAACTCATCAGATTCCATTTGTCCATTAATTCCTTTAAGCTTTTTATTATTAATTTTTTACCCAAATATTCAACAACCACATTTTCATTCCAAAGAGTATAATAAATTTACAAATTTAATATCTAGTAATACAAATCCATGTTTCTATATCATAATTTAATATCCATATGATTAAAGATATACATTAGGATATTAGGACTAGAAAATTCCATAAATAACATCCCAAAGAGAATGTGACATCATATTTTGAAATAATTCCTAACCAATTCAATCTCAAGTCCATGGGTAGGTGATTTATTCTCATTAAGGAATAATTGGAGAAGTTAATACACCACTATCATCTACTCTATATAAAGAAAAACCCCAAACTTATTTCTGATGTATCACAGAAAACATCATATAATAATGGGATCCAAATTCAACCACATATCCAGTTCCTCAATCGATCCCAAAAATTCTTCCCTCTATTCATAATTAATACCACATTGATTCAAAGATTTAATTAGACATGATATTTTAGATAAGTCTTGAAAAAATTAGCTATAATTATAAGATAAACAAATGATACTTTGAATCTCAAAGAAATTCATAGAATTTTACCAAGAAATTGCCTAATAAATAATTTCATGATATATTAAGACCCATATTTTAGACATATTATTCTCTAAAAATTTATTTCATTGATCCATAATTCACACTTTTAATTAGTACCATAAAATTAATTTTTAATCAATGTCCTAAGTTTGATATAAAAATGATCCATATATTTTTTCATATTTCTTGATGTATACCAAAATATTATTCCCAAACATGAATATGGATGAGTATTAGAACTAATGAATGATATTAATAATCAATTACATAAATACTTCCAAATAATTAGTAAGATCAAATATAATAACAAGGAAAAAATAATTCTCATACCAACTCCTAAACGCTGTCTTAGATGTATATTCTTCTCAGAATATTTATTGGAATTACCTTTACCTAAGGTTGATTTTTGATAACCAAAATGAAAAATGGAGTCGATAAAATAGATGATAAATTCTAGAAAATAGATATTTATTCATGGTGGTTACTTTACATATCTTTTGAAATTTAATGAAAAGATAGAGGATCCCCACAACCATTATAGAAAAGAATAAAGGTGAAGCGCAGTGTGACATGATAAGATGAATAAATCTCTTAAAATCTTAGTTTAAAAGCTATAATTTATGGTCCATAATATCAGCAGGTTCCATCAGATATGATGTCATAGAATTTGGAATCATAAATGGGGGAATTTCATTAGATAAATTCACATAAATCTATGGTGGTAACCTATAAAAATTATCATGATAACATTATGGTATGTAGTCACCACTATTGGAAGTGGGATACTTAAGAGATACAACCAGTTTCTAGTCACATCTTTAATTAAATTAATGAAATTCTAGTGAATATCATTACCCACCATAACATATATGGAATAAAAAATACACTAAATGTAATGAGAGACCACATCAATAGATAAAAATTAAAACATATGATGATTATAGTCAGTATGGTCCTTGAAAATGATCATCCATTTTACTCGTATGATCTAGTTGAAGATGTCAGGATCAAGAACTATGAAAAACCATACTACTTCAATGAAGGAAATAATTAATGAATACATAGGAAATTTAAAACATTGTTTCTAACACTTTACCAAAGGAATGTAATGATCTAACAAGAACAATATAATTTACAAAAATATTTCAAAAAAAAAATAAACTAACTTTTATGATATAAGGTTTCAGTAGAAACTATATCAAATAAATCTAGTACCATAGGGGATGAAATAAAAAACGTTTCTATAATTGTAGTCCCCCTTTAATTATTTTACTTTGGTGCATACTCTACTTTGTAAATACATTTGGAATCATATCCTCCCTAATATTTCATATCCACAAGAATATCCCCCTTGGTATAAGGATAAGACCCACCAAACTTGGAAGCATCAGAACAAACCTATGAACAGTTGGTGATAGTGGACCCTGCCTAACTAGAGTTGCATATAATTCTAGAAAAATGCCCAATATGTCCAATATTTCTAAAAATATTAAATTTCTATGTAACATCCATATATTTATGCTTGGATTGAATAGACCTTCCACCATTATAATAATAAAAAATTTTGTTGTCCAGATGGACCCCCTCGAACGGGTCCGGATGAAAACAATATTTCATTCCATTTTATTTTCATGAATAATACATAGACTAGATAACTACTTCAACAAATCATAATCCACCATGTTCTGTCATTCCATAAATATCTACCTCATGAATAAATAATTTATCAAACACCTCCATAATTGTTGGACGACATAAGGTAATTAACATTTTCCACATATAATTAATCAACCCCATATCAACCCATAGATCATTAATGTACAAATTTGTAATAAGTTCAGGAATTAATTATACCAACTCAATAAAATGGATGGAATATTTCAAAACAATACACTCCCATTTCTTTTGTTTTATAAAATCATGGGTCCTCAGAAGAAAAATGTTTTGGTATAAACCTACTTGTTGAAAAACATCATTAAAGAGTTTTATGTAAGACCCTCTTATAACATATCCTTAAATATATAGTCTCACCATCTTCTTTACTATCCTATAAGTATGTATGTTTAAAATCACATCATAGATCCTTTAAGAGTTTTTTATAAAATGGAACATCATTTCAATCCACTCAATCTAATCTTAAAATACTTGGATCCTTTTTTCACTAATAATGTTTGATGGATTTTGTTTAATAATTTTGGAGTAATGATCCACCATTCATCCATAGTGCCTAAGACCTTCCTAGAATAGTGTTAGAATAGTTTGGACTATTGCTTCAACCAAAGAAGGGTCCAGTAGAAGGTTTTACTATAGAAATTTTAACATATAATTCTTAAATAGATTCCTAAAATATCTTGTTGGAGTAATTATCTAATAATCACAAGAAAATAACGAATTATTCTAAGAGAAGATTCCTGGACCATAATACTATCTTTATAAATTCATATCAAAGCCTTTAATCAATTTTAATATAAATAATTAAGGGTAATATGAATAAATTAAAAATACTTAAAAATAATAATTTCCATATAAATAAACCTTGAATATTTTTTATTAAAATAACCTCATGAAGTCTCAATTTTGGAAGAAACCACTAGCCACCCATAGTAACTAAAATTTAGACATAGATGTGAGCTACCGGGCACCATGATCTTACTACATGAATTATTATGCTCTTAACTACTATCTAACAAAGTCACCAAACCAAAACTAGTTAACATCATAATAAAATAAACTAGGTAAACCCTATGATAGCGTATTTTAATTAACCATCCATGGTCAACTAGACATGTCACTGATGGGGCTCCACTACAAGGTGAGGCGCAACAAAACAACACATGTCTCTAGAATTACCGAAGAATAAAAAAAGATAAATGTTGAATAAGAATATATATCCATAATACATGCAACATAAATTCCAAATGGATATACCTAAATGTGAAACAACATAATATAAAATACGACACTCTATATGAGAACTGGTCAACACCAAATTGTCTAACTGTAAATGTGACGATAATAAAGAGAATACTTTGAAATGCATTTTTTCCTTTAATTTACCTAAATCTGAAAAAAAAACGTCATGAAGTTTTCAAAGGAAAAATTAGGGTGTGATCAGAACCTATAGTAATATTGTCCCAATGAATTTATATAATGTCTAATGCTATTATAATACTAGATTTATCTTTAAAAAAATTGGTTTAAAATCATTTTAAAAATACAACCATTTTTTAAAAAATCATTTGGTTTTTAATAAAATCATTTCACATTCACATAAAGACATAATATTAAAAGTAAAAATGATAAATAATTATTACATGAAAAAATAAAACATGGATCCACCATAATATAATAATGTGAGAAAAAAACCATGAGATATTTCATCATTTGTAAAACCAATCATCATAGAAAATGCACAATATTTGTGATATATACCATGGTAATATTAATTTGGATACATAATGAAAAAAGTAATCAAGGAATCACATGAATATATCTGATATCATTTCATGTCAAATTCTACTGATATCAACCCTTTAGTGGTATAACTCACACTAAGAGTGAGATGAAAATTTCCCAATGCACCTATGGTTCCCAATGTTTGATGTTTTCAACAATCTTATGAAAATCCATCTGTAACATCCTAGGTAAATAAATAATATCGAAATTTCATATGTATTAATATTTTTGGAAAAAATATTAATTTTCCTATAAAGGGGATTCTATGTTTGATGGCGCACCCGATGTGCAACAATAGGTTTCTTTGAAATCATTTGTTACACAAAATGTTATGTTATACCAAAGAATAATATAATATTATTATTATTTTAAATAGTATTTTACGCATAACCATTTTATTGGAGGAAATGAAAAAGACTAACTAAAATATTATTATACATGTTTTTTAAATTTCGATGCATTTATCCAGTAAAAGTTAGAAGTTTAAAATGTGAATGAATCTAATTGTAAGCACAGACACTCAAATATTCATTAAAAGGTCAATTTACCGCCTTTTGATGGAAATACCATTTTAAATATTGTTTTTATAACAATAATATATTCCATTTGACAAAATAATATTCTTTTTTAGAATTGGGACATCAAAATTTACTTTGGATGACATTTTAGTTCTTTTCTGATAATGTTCATTTTTTTAATGAATAGTGAAACATACTATATTTTAATTCAACACTACCATTTTATATAATTTATATTTATAGATAGAAAATTATTTTCGTTGGTTTTAAAGTTTACTTAGATATTATTTTTACAATTTAATTCAATTTTGGTCATTGAGAGTAATTTCACTCTTAAATTTCATATAAACAAGTGTGAATCTTTTGATAGATATTATTTCTTAGAAACACGCTTTTTGTTTTGACAACATGAATTAATTTTAAACTGATTTCTGACACTTCTATGTATTGAATTTCAAAAAATGGATTCCATATATTGAATTTTGGTGTCCAAATGGTGTGAATAAGTAACATTCATTTTTAGACATTATGAATATTTACATCAGTAAATATTTTATTTACCAAGGTTAAAATGTAAATCTGGTAAATAAAGGTAAAAAAATAATGTTATAATATTATTAAATTACCCAACGCATGTCCAAATCTTATTGGATGATATATTTCCGACTATGGTAATCATTAGGTTTATTTGTGGACCCCGTGGAGCCACTTAAGAGTGATAATGATTCTCTATATTAATTAATTTATTGTAATGACAAAAATTACATAAACATATATTTTTAGTAAATAAATTCATACATGGGGTGGAATAAGTTATCTCTTCAACTATAAATATTCATTTGAATGATAAAAATATTTCCAACCTCATTGTATTTTATTTATAATTTTTATATATAAAATAAATAAATGTTTTATGAAACAATGATGATGCATTGATTACCTTATTAACTAATGCTTTAAATAAATGAGATTATAAAATTTGAAAAACTATCCAAAACCTATCCAGTTCTTATTATATGATTCTATTGAGAACTACTGTCATCTTATCTTTTTATTTAATGAGTTTTTGACCTTTTGAAACATAAAATAAATTTATAACAAAATAATTTTTTCAAACATTCTTAAAGAGCCCCTCTTCCCCCTTATAAAAATCCATCACCTCTAACCCATTAATAACACATCTAAATCTCCTTGTATCATCCAAAATCTTCCCAATTATGCTCCATAAAATCTTATATTCCTTATTTAAGACTTACCTTAGGCTTATGGCACTTCACGGAAGCCTTTTGTTTCAAACCAAAGGGAGTTACTCGATTTAAAGATAACGTCTTATCTTATGTTATTTTATTTTATTTTACCTCTAAAACCCCATAAAATATATTAATTATTATATTTTATAACAAAAAAATATCTTTAATATACTAGTTTTTTTATAATGATTCGAACTAATCTTCCTCACACATCTATCTAATGGATACAATCATACTGTTTCTGTGGACGATGAACTACCGCCTCACGAAATGATGATTGTTTAAATATCTCTAAAAGCCTTTCATGGTGTCAATTATGAAGGAACTGTATTTATATATGATACATATTGTTTTAATGTTTTATCTATTCTTCTTTATTTTTTATTTATATCATACCTTTATGGTTTCCATAATGGGTAAATATGATAATTTCATTCGATGAAGTGCAGACTAAAGACCCCTCAATGTGATAAAACTCATTCTTACAATACATGGAATGTATAAAGGATGGTGTTAATAAAAATAAATAATAAAAATAAAATATTATAGTATACTTTAATAATAACATACCTATTTATCATTTGGTTTTCTTTCCTTTTAAAATAAAATAAATAAATGGAAGTAGAATTAATGTGTATGTACGACTTACTGTCTCCATGAACGGTGCATTTAATTTTCATATATACAAATGATATGGAAAATTATAAATACATATATACTAGATATATATGATATATAGATAATTAATATCATTCTATAGATAATGTAATGTTTACCACATGGATAATTTATAATTATAACAAGTTCATTTTTAACTCATTTTTTCGAACATCGACAAAATGCCTGATATGAACTCAAATAATTAACTAATTGTTATAGAATTGTAACAAGTTATATAAAAGTAATAATAAACATGAAAAATTTTCTTAATCACATATAAATAATCTTAAGTTTATTATTCAAGAAGAACAAGTAACATACAAGACAAGTAGGACATGAGGTAAGGGGTTTTCAGCTCACTGTTTATTCCAATGAGATTCATGCTATATTATCTAATATATTCTTATTTGTGGGGTATGTACTGACCATAATTGTATTATTTGTGAAATTAAATTTAGTTTATTGGTATTTATATCCTTATTTTATGATCCTTCCTTCTTGAGGTGTATGTTTTGTATGTTAGAAAATCAATAAGGGTACCTTTGACCTTCCTCTTCTAGTCAATGAATTATTTTATGTTATGTATTTTAATTTACATTATATTATGTTGGGATATGATAATATATATCCTTATTGTGGTAAATTTAATTTCCTTGTGTTTATATACGCTTTTATCTCTCATCAATGCATTTTTGGATTTTTAATGTGATGTAGTTAGCCTGTCGAATTTCAGTATGGGAACTTTTTCACGCATTTTCCATTCATTGGGTTGAACATATACTTCTTGATTATGTTGTGCAATATATATGTGTGGATGAAATCTGATTATTTTACACATAATATAATATTATATTGTGTGTATTTATATTTCTCACACATAATTATTTAATTGATTTATTCTCAATTTAATGATACGATCTTTGTAAGGGAACATTTCACAATCCACTTTTAGTAAAAGAATTATTTTATTTTATGTCTTGTAATTTCAATTATCTTATGATGGGATATGTTATTATATATCCTTATTGATATAAATTTTACTTCCAAGTGATGAGATAACCTTTTTGTTCTCATCAACTCATTTTCTTAATTTTAAAGTGACATCGTTAGGGTGCTGAATTTTCGTAAGGATCTATGTCTAAATCTCCATTCATTTGATGCTTATCTTGGTATTGTGAATCATTATTATTGTATAAGGTGTATATAACTATCTTTGACATAATATATCATGAATATCCTTATTATCATGATATTATATGTTTTTATAAATGCAATTTTTTAATTATTTTTATTAAAGTATTTTCTTAGGTGGTTACATACTCTTTAACTAAAACATTGTTTTAAATATTTTAAAGATTTAGTATTATAAATATTTATAAATAATATCCATGTTTTAAAAATATATTAATAATTTAATTATTTGGAAATTATTTTTTAAAAAATTTAATACCCTTAAATGATTCAAAGTGTTATGGGACACTTTGACTAAAAAATCTCATTATTAAATGTTTTAAATGGATTTGAAAATGGTTTTGAAAAAGCATTGATTATGTCAATGTCTTGAAATTATATATTGTTATGTGTAAATGTTATCTTTTTTTTATGCTTATGTTATTTGTTCTGATTATGTTATGATTATTAAGAATTGATTATGTATATGGGTGGTTCTATGATAAACCTAGGTTGGGTGAGCCCAAAATAGCTCTCCAATGCATTGGGTAACGTGATAGAGGTTAATGTTAATGATTCTCCTGCAAGATTTATGGAATATAATATGATTGGTATTCCAAACGTAACCCCCCACATATCTATGAAGGATACAATATAATCATATTATGTATGCCATAATTTACCTTTATGATTTATGATTTTTATGTTTTAATAAAAAATCATATAATTTCATAAGGAAGGATATGATTGAAAAATATGGTTTCATTGATTTGTATTTATTTATCCGATAATTCTTTGATTCCTTATTTTATAATGCTTAGTGATCTTTTTATGATCATTCCATGTTTTGATATGTTTTTCACAGGATATAAGGAAGGGTAAGAGAGAGGAAGAATTCAAGAATATTTTTATCAAGAAAATAACTCTTGTTTTATTTTATGAGTTTTTTATGAAAAATTGATACTGAGTAGAAATGTATACTTTGTATCAATTTATGTGTGATTTAATAGTTATAACCTAATTTGATAAAGCCTTAATCATGAAAATATCATCACTGTGAATTCTTGATTTAACTCAAGATTAAACAATTATTTAAGGCCGAGTCCATATAGTTGATATCATTGGTTAGTTTAAACAACTTTAGGGATTAATGATTTTTCTTAAACACATGGATAGTCTCTATGTATATTCTTTAAGATTAATCCATATTTTGTAAATTTTTCAGAATAAGGAATGTTTGTTACAAATGGAAGGAGGAGGATCTCTAATGTCATTCGTATCTCTTCCTGATGACTTACTTGTAATAATTATTGCAAAGTCATGTCCAGACAACTCTAAATCATTTTCTAACATACAAATCATTAGCAAGAAAGTGTTTGAGATATCAAACACCTCCACTATACCTTGATTCCATCATGGATCATGGGTTGTATTTAATTAAATCTTATTTTCTAAATATTCCCATATTCTTAAGAAAGTTAAATATTATCAAGGAATATTCAAGTATTTTAAATTATCACAAGATTTTGAAGAGTATTATGATTTTGAAAAATGGGGTTGAAGAATGACACTGTTGTGAAACCTATTTATATTTTCTTTTAAATTATATTCATTCATCATATACTTATGTTATTTTAAAAGGACCCCTAACAGAATTGTTCAACTCAAACTCTATTCGATTGTTTTGTGAAAATAATGTTTAATCAAGTGTTTGAAATTATATGTCATAGATGATTTTTTTGAAAAGTATTTTTCTATGATCACACATATGACCCATGTTGTCTGAGGTGTATTTTTATAATTGAAGGATTTTATTTTGAAGGATCTCTAAATCTTTTGTGCAATGAATAGACCATCTATCTATGTGATCAAGATGACTATGAAAACACGTGGAAAAAATGATTAAGGTACGATGTTATTTCTTTGGGAATAGTTTTATTTTATGAAAGTAAAAAATATTTTCAATATATATAAGAAGACATAAATTAAAATATTGTGGTTATTATGAGTTGAAAAGAATATGAGAGTCATAAAAAACCATTGATGTTAAATATTGTTGTGGTTATTTTTTAGTAGTTTATCTCATTTTTTGGAATGTTATAAAATTAAATAGTTTTTGAAAAATACTAATAGGAAGACAATGTGAAAACCTGTTGCGGCAGACAAAGCTAATATAATCAAACCCAAAACCAAAGTGCGATTGGGATTTATCGCCTACCACTGCACTGCGTGAAGTCCTTGGTTTGTATGACTATTTCGTTTTAGATAAATGATTTTATTGATCTATAATAGGATGATTTGGGATATTATATTTTCTAAAATGAATATCCTTAGTATAAGAAAATGATTTTTTAGATTAATTGATAATGGTTATTTTGGAAGACATTTTCTCTTTTTGGGAAACTATATGCCTATAGAAAAAAGAATACTATAGGGTTTCACATGAGGAGTAATGGTGGAATTTTTTTGAAGAATCTATTTTTTTATGGAAATATGGAGATTTGGGTTATTTATTGAAATGATTAACCGATCATAGATAACATTTGATTTGGTTAATTACACTTTAGTATGAGATTTTAAGTGTAGTCGATGATATTTGGAGATAAATGTTATGATTTACTATAGATGACTATGCGATTAAATCCTTTTGAGTATTCGATTACTATCTTATTTTTGGCTATATTAAATAATTTTAAGGAAATTTATTTATTCAATGGACTTTTCCACACTTTGGGTATTGTTTTTCAAATTTTAGGGATGAAGATTGGTATTTCTTTTTAAATTGTATCATCCTTTTTTTGGGATTATCTAATCTTGTAATAACCATTTTGGTTTTGGTTAATTTATAATGAAAAGGGAAATATATAGTGTATCTTTTTTAGACTATGTGTTTCTCTAGAAGTGTATTCTAGCAATTTAGGTGTGACCATGTCATCTTGAATACTCATCATATGGAAAAAAGATGAGTTTTTAGTAGAATCTTATTAAAGGATGAAACTCTATTTGAAATGTAATTATATTTCCATATATTCTCAGTAAATATCATTAATAAATTCTCCATATTTATTAAATGAAACATTAAAAAAAACACTGTACGTTTACTTTTCCTACTAGGGAATAAATGTCTATTTAACCCATCACATGTTTGTGATTTTATGGTGGTTAACTTTCTCTTAATCATGTTTTCCATCACTCTTTATCAGAAAATGACACTTATTTTTTCCTCTATATGAATGTTTTCTTACATGAAATCCTAGTATGGGTATCCCAGGAACCCTTTGTACTTTTCATTCTTTCTTTTAAAGTGATATTTTTAACGACTCTTTTTCCGATGTGGTACTTTTAAAGCCCAATTTTAAAATTGCATAGATGTAATTTCTAAAAGGAGGAATGATGTTACCTCCCATGAAAATAAAGAATATAAAAATTTCTTATCTATTAATATTTATGATTTAAAAATTAATTTTAATTTAAAGGGAATTCTAAATTCGATGACGTACCTGATAAGAAACAATGGGTTTCTTTGAAATCTTATGTTACACACAATGTTATGTTATACCAGAAAATAATATAATATTATTATTATTTTAAATGGGTGTTAACACATATCCATTGTAATAGAGGGAGTGAACAAGACAAACTATAATATTATTATACATTTTGGTTAAATTTTTTTTACATTAATCCAATAAAATTTAGAATCATAAAATGTGAATGAGTCCAATTTTAAGTATAAACACTCTAATATTCTTTAAAAAATAAATTTAAAATCTTTTGATGGAGAACCCTGTTAAAATTATTATTTTTTCAATTTTATATGTTCTATTTGAAAGAATAATATTCTTATTTAGAATCAGAACATAAAAATTTACTTTTTATGAAATTTTGGTATTTTTCTGACAATGTTCATTTTTTAAATAATATTGAAAAATATTACATTTTAATTTAAAATTTCATTTTAATCTAACTTATTTATATAGTTAGAATATTATTTCAATTTTTTTTATGATTAGTTTGATTATATTTTTCCATTTAACCCAATGTTGGTCATTGGACATAATTTCACTCTTAAATTGAACATAAACATGTGTCAATCTTTTGATAGATATTATTTCTTAAAAACATGCTTTTTATTTTGACAACATGAATTACTTTTCATATAATTAATACCACATATGTGTTTTGAATTTTAGAAAATGGATTCCATATTAGGAATTAGGGGTCTGAATTTTGTGAATAGGAATCTTTTATTTTTAGACATTATGAATTTTAATTTTAATAAATATTTTATTTACCGTGGTTAAAAGGTAAATCTTGTTAAAAGGATAAACAAATAATATTATAAAAATAATAAATTACCCTAACACATGTCCAAATCTTATTAATGATACATGTCCGACCATGGGTATCCTTGGGTTGATTTTGGGACCCCATGAATCCACTTAGGAGTTATAATGACACTTTATATTAATTAATTTTAAGTAATAACAATAATTACATAAACAGATATCTTTTCATAAATCAATATTTAAATTGGGTTATATAAGTTATCTATTAAACTATAAATACTAATTTGATTGATTATATGATTTAATACATCATTGAATTTTATTTTTAATTTTTAGACGTCAAATAAATAAAAGTATTTATGACACAATGATGATGCGGTTATTACCTTATTAATAAATGATTTAAATAAATGAGATTATAAAATTTAAAAAACTATCCAAAAACCTTCATATTCTTATTTAAATATATTATTAGAATGATATTCAATTTATATTTTAATTTAATTACTTTTGGACCTTTTGAAACCGAATATAAGTTTATAAAAAAAATAATGTTTTCAAACTCTTCTAAAGAGCCCCTCCTCCCCCTAATAAAATGTCATTACATATAACAAATTACTCACACCTGTCAAGCCCCATGTTTCATAAAATATCTACCCAATAAAGCTACCTATATCTTTATATTACTCCTAGATGCCTTAAAATATGAAAAATACACTTCAAGGAAGCATTTTGGTTCAAACCAAAGGGAGTTACCCCATTTAAAGGTTACATCTTCTCTTAAGTTCTTCTCGTTTATTTTACATCTCCAACCCCCTAAACTCTAATTATTACATAATTTTATAAAAAAAACTTATATAATCAATATAATATATTGTTGTTATGATAATTATTCAAACTACACTTCCACACACTTTCATCTAATATATATGAACATAGGGTTTCTGTGGATGATGATCTATTGCCTCACGAAATGACGATTGTTCAAATATCTCTAACCACCTCTCATGATGGACATTATGATGGAAATATATTTATATATGATATATATATAATGTTTAATATTTATCAATTTTCATGTATTTTTCACTTATATCATAGCATTATGGTTTCCATAATGTGTAAATACGATAAATTCAATTTAGGATGTGCGGACTACAACCCCCTCAAAGTGATATCACTCGTTCATAACATAAATGGAATGTATAAAGGATGGTGTTAATTAACTTATGTATCATATATAAAATATTATATTATACTTTAATAATAATATAACTATTTATCTTTTGGTTTTCATTCCATTTAAATTAAAAAAATGAAATGGAAGTAGGGTTCATGCATACATACGACTTAGCGTCTCCATGAATGGTGCATTTCATTTTCATATTTCCAAATGATATGGACTATTATAAATAAATATATACTGGATATGTATTATATATATGATATATAAATCATTAATATCATTCTAGAGATAATGAAATTTCAAGCACATGGACAATTCATAATTATATCATGTTCATTTTTAACTCAAGTATAAGGCCCCAGCCTTAAACCATACATAATCATGAGTTATTACAAGATTACACATTGAGGATCTTTTCGGGTTTAGAGTTTTAGAGAATTAGATCATAAAACATGCATTACATTCCACATATAAACAAAGTTGTTACATAATTCCCATCAATGGAAACATATTTAAAATAAAACATGGATTATTTCTTGACACTTCTTTGACACTATCATCATATCATGTACATTTCCCTTGACCTGTGAAAAACATTTCAAAAAAAACTTTGGATGAGCTTAAAAAGCTCAGTAAGGGATATAAATATATGGAAAGGAAACATGGGTACATATATACATAATAATGAAATCATACTTTACCCATAAAACATATGCACTTTATCATACCTCATCAGATCATGAATAAATCATAGAAATCATAAGACATAAAGGTAACTTTAGGCATTCATAACATCCTTACGTAGGGAGTAACCCTCTTGGTTACATTTGGAATACCCATCACAGTATATTCCCTAAATGTCTTTGGAGAAACCTTAAAGTTTAACTCCTTCACGTTACCCAATGCATTGGAGATCTATATCGGGCTCACCCACCCTTAGTTTATCACGGAACCACTCGTCTTCATAATAACGCCCAAGAACCTCAACATAATCGTATCACGTAAAACATTCATAAAGGATACATAACATTTCCACCTTTCAATCAGATGATATCAATACAAAACATTGATATAAAAACATTATGAAAACCATTTTCAATACCAAAATAAAAGAAAATTAAAACATGGTATTTATTTTTCTTTTAAAAAGAAGGTATGGCTTGTAGAGGATGCCCAAACTCAAATAACGGTCACGGCGGCGGAGAAGTCGTTGTCGCTGCATACGTACGACAAAAACATTCCCTTTTGTCATTTAGTAAAACGCTTTGTATAAAAAAGATTCCTTTTGGATAAACATAAAATTCAAAGGTGTTTATACACCGTATAAAAGATGGTTGTGTATAAAACAAAATACGCCTCAATGAAAAGAGATTGAGACGAAGTCCCATACCTGGGGTCCGACTTGACTCGATCATTCATTAATGTCCTAAATAATAAACTTGAGTTAATTTATACTTCTTTAAGAACCTTTTTCAAGTTCATTATTCCTTTTATATCACTTATTTCCATGTCATGAACACTATGTAATTATTTAAGTAAATAACGGTCGTTTTAACGATCATTGGTACTTGAGTGAAAAATAAACCCTTTATAATTACGAGTTTTTCATGTATCCATTATATCCGGAATTATAATCATGATGTATATATCATATATATCCATTATATACATGCATTTATAATATTACATAATCAGTTAGAGGTACGAAATGAAATGCACCGTTCATGGAGACGGTAAGCCGTACGTACGTATGAACGCTACTTTCATTTCTATTTCGTATTTTATAGAATGGAATCATAATGATATAAAGGTATATTATAATTCCAGTATAATATCATATATAATATCATAGTTCCATCCTTTATACGTCCCACATATGGTATTTAACGAATCAAATAACTTTGAGGGGGCGGTAGTCCGCACTTCCTTAAATAAAGATATCACGTTTACCCATAATGGAAACCATAAAGGTATACCCAAAATGAAAAATAAAGAATCTTAAGGAAAACATAAACATATTATATATCATATATAAATATAGTGACATCTTAATGGCCACTTTTGAAGGTGTTAAAAGAATGTTGAACAATCATCGTTTCAGGAGGCATAAATTCGCCATCCACGGAAACAGTATGTTCGTTAACCATTAGATGTAGGTGTGTGTAAGTGTAGCTAGAATCCTTATTATAAAAACATCCTATTATATTGAGGATACTGTAGTTTTTACAAAATAAATGAATAAAAAGATTTTAGGGGGTTGGAGAATCAAAATAAAACAAAAGGACTCAAAAGAAGACATTACCTTAAAACCTGGTAACTCCCTTTGGTTTGAGCTCAAAGGCTTCCTTGGGAAGACTTCTTCCCAAAGTGAGGCTTCAAGGAGTAAGAGAGGTGAGTGGAGAGACAAAATGGGCAGGGTTTGGCCGAGCCAAAGGCTTTGGGAGTGTGGGTAAGGAGGTAGAGGTGGGGGCCTTTTATAAGAGGAGAGGAGGGGCACTCTTGGAATGTACAGATAAGTTACTATATTTTAAAATGAGTTTCGGATTCAAAAGGTCCCACATTGATATAATTCGATGATAAGGTGATAAGGGTTTGAAATTCACTCATCCAATTGGTTTTGGCCATGTGTAGGTTTTAGATTTTACATTAACTTTTCATTTTATTTAAATCGTTAAATAATGAGGTCATCGCTGCATCATCATGATGTCATAAATAATTTAATTTATTTTAATTTCTAAAAAATATTAAAAAAATAATATGATGTAGGTAATCGTTTTAAATTTCTAATGAATATTTATAGTGAAAAATATGACTTTTATAACCCCATAAAAAAATTGTTTTAGTAACATAACTCATGTTTGTGTCATTTTTACTTTAACATTAAATAAAAAGATATTTATGTCATTTCCAAACCAAAGTGGCTCCATGGGGTCCCCAAGTTGACCCATGTCTTTTCTTGTTCGGTCATGACACATCCAATGAGGGTAGGACATGTGTAAAGCTCATCTCATACTAATAAAACATTATTTTTACTTTAAACTACACTAATTACCACTAATCGCAATTAAGAACTTAATAAGTTACTATTCACCAAAAAATTATTTTAATCTCATTGAACCACATTTTACTTCCTAATGACATCCATGTATGTCAAATTTTTGAAAATCAAATAACAGAAGTGGAAAAGTTTCATTTAAACGAAAAATCAGTTTCTTTAACTATCACTTAGTGGTTTCACTATGCATCAAAAATTGAAGTTTTTCAGAAAGATACCAAAACATAACCCTAAGCTATATTTGATATTCTAAATTCAAAAATGATGTCTATTTTACAAAATTCAAATCATATAAGTTACATTCATTAATTTAATAATTAATTCCCACTGTCATGACAAATAGCGGGTTTTTTGAAACAATATCTATGAAAAGATTGGTATTAGTTTATGACCAATTCCAAAGTGAAATTAATCCAAATGACCACCATTAGATTAAATGGTAAAATTAAATTCAGATTACACTTTAATACCAATTATAAATATAATCTAACCATATAATTAAATTAAATGAAAAAGCAGTTTTGATGTAAAATGCAGTATTTTTCACTATTCATTAAAAAATGAACATTGTTAGAAAAATACCAAAAATTTATCCAATGTAAAATTCAATGTCCCAATAATAATTAATAAATTTATTTTGACAAATATAGATTATAAAATTGTCAAAATATTGATTTAAAAAGGGTTTGCCATTAAAAGGCAGTAAAACAATCTCTTAAGAATATTAGTGTATTCCATGCTTAAGATTGGATTTATTTTCATTTTAAGCCTATAAAACACTATATAATTAATTAATAGACATAGATAAAAATATATATTATTCATTACTTACTTGGGATGTTACATACTTCCCCCCTTTAGAAAATTGTTTCCCCGCAATTTATTTACTTATCAAATAAATTGGGGTACTTATCCCTCATTGAATTTTCAGATTCCCATGTTGCCTCTTCCATCATGTGGTTTTTCCACAAAACCTTTACTTTCTTAATCACCTTATTCCGTAACACTTTCTCCCTATGGTCAAGAATCTGGACCGGTTATTCCTCATAAGATAGGTTCTCTTCCAGCTGAACTACCACTAGACTCAAAACATGAGATAGATCTAGCATATACTTTCTCATCATCGAAATGTGAAAAACATTGTGTGCCTGAGATAAAATCGGAGGTAAAGCCACCCGGTATGCAACTGATCCCACTCTCTCCAGAATTTCATATGGTCCAATAAACCTTGGACTCAGCTTTCCTTTCTTACCAAATCTCATCACACTTTTCCAAGGTGAAACCTTGAGAAAAACATGATCACCTACATCAAAAGATAGATCCTTCTTCCGATTATCCGCATAACTCTTCTGCCTGCTCTGAGCTGTTCTCATGTGCTTCTGAATCAGCTGAACTTTTTCTGCCATCTCTTCTACCAATTCTGGTCCCAGCAACTTCCTTTCACCCACTTCATCCCAAAAAGCTGGAGTTCGACATCGCTTCCCATATAATGCCTGAAATGGTGCCATCTGTATTCTGGAATGAAAACTGTTATTATATGAAAATTCAACCAAAGGAAGATGTTAGTCCCAACTTCCCTGATAATCCATCGAACTATCTCGTATCATATCCTCCAAGGTCTGAATTGTTCATTCTGACTGCCCATTGATTGAGGATGAAATGCTGTACTAAAATTTAATTCAGTACCCAACGACTTCTGAAGGCCTTTCCAAAAGTTAGAAATGAACCTGGGATCACGATCAGATACAATGGAGAGAGGAACTCCATGTAACCTAACTATCTCTTTAAGATACAAATGGGAAAGTTGATCTAGGGAAAAAGTATCTCGTATAGCAAGGAAATGAGCAGATTTAGTCAAGCGATCAACAATAACCCAGATTGCATTATTACCTCAAGATGTCTTCGGTAATCCCACAAAAAAGTCCATGGATATATTCTCCCATTTCAACTCTGGAACTGCTAAAGGCTGAAGCATTCCTTTCGGTAACTGCCACTCTGCTTTAACCTGTTGACTAGTCAAACACTTCACAGTAAAATCAACAATATCTCTTTTCAATCCATCCCACCAGTAATACTCCCACAGATATCTATACATCTTAGTACTTCCAGGATGAACTGAAAACGGAGAACTATGAGCTTCAATAATAACTCTCTCTTCAACTGTGAATCACAAGGCATACACAATCTCTTCCAAAATCTGAAAACGCAAAAATTATCAATGTTGAATTCAGGAAACTTACCTTTCTGAACCAGCTCTACCTTTTTCTGCAACCCACTGTCTTGCTTCTGTGTTTTCATGATTCTATCTGATAGATATGATCTCACTGATACCTGGAACAAAACAGAAGAACATCCTGCACCAACAACTTCTATGCCAAAGTTCATCAAATCCTTAACCAAAGGATCACGTTCCAAACACAACATTGCTAATGAAGCATTACATTTTCGACCTAAAGCATCAGCCACATTATTTGCTTTTCCCGGATGGTAATGAATTGTACAATAATGATCCTTGATTAATTATATCCATCTCTTTTGTCTCATGTTTAAATCTTTCTGAGTGAATATATACTTTAAACTTTTGTGATCAGTATATATTTCACACTTTACTCCATACAAATGATGCCTCCAAATTTTTAAAGAAAAAAACAACAGCAGGTAATTCCAAATCATGTGTAGGGTAATTTACCTCATGAGTTTTCAACTATCGTGAAGCATAAGCAATTACCTGATCATTCTGCATTAGGACACAACCAAGTCCTTTCCATGAAGCATCACTATATATAACAACCTCACCATTCCTAGAAGGTAGTGCCAAAACCGGTGCATTCACCAATCTTCTTTTAAATTCCTGAAAACAATCATCACATTATTTTGTCCAGATAAACTTAACACCCTTCCGAGTTAGCTTAGTCATTGGACTAGATAACTGTGAATAAATTTCTAACAAACCTTTGATAATAGCCTGCCAAACCAAGGAAGCTACGAATCTCAGTTACATTTGTGGGTCTTGGCCAGTGTTCCACAACTTTTGTTTTTGTAGGATCAATAGTTATCCCATCTTTAGAAACAATGTGACCAAGGAAAGAAATTTGTTGCAACCAAAACTCACACTTGCTGAATATCCCATACAATTTCTTTTCTTTTAAGGTTTGCAAGATACCCCTTAAATGTCATTCATGCTCTTCTTTACATTTAGAAAACACCAAAATATCATCAATAAAAACCACAACAAACTTATCCAAGAACTCATGGAAAACTATATTCATTAAGTCCATGAATACAGCAGGTTCATTGGTTAGCCCAAAATGATTTACTAAAAATTCATAGTGGCCATATCTTGTATGGAACGCGGTCTTCGGAACATCTTCTTCTTTAACTTCAGCTGATGGTACCCCGATCTGAAGTCAATCTTTGAAAAATACTGAGCTACCTGGAGCTGATCAAACAAATCATCGATATGAGGCAAAGGATATTTGTTCTTAACAGTGATATTATTCAAGGCTCTATAATCAATGCAAAGTCTCATTGAACCATCTTTCTTTTTAACAAACAAGACATGAGCACCCCATGGTGATGTGCTAGGTCGAATGAAACCTTTCTCTAATAAATCTGGTAATTTCTTTTTCAACTCTAAAAGTTCAATTTGAGCCATTAGATAAGGGGGTTTTGAAATTGGCTTAGCATCAGAAACTAAGTCAACAGTAAATTCAACTTCCTGATCTGGTATTATTCCAGGAAACTCATCAGAAAAAACATCAGGATACTCATTTATCACTGGCACATCATTAATCTGAACAGTTCCTTTATTTTCAACGATATGTGAAAGGTAACATTCATTTCCATCTTTTACAAGTTTCTCGGCCTCTTGATAAGTTATCAACAATAAGGGTTCATTATTGTACACAATCTGAAAGTCTTTCTGAAAAGAATCTTCTTTAGCTCTACAGTCAATCGTAGCATGGTAAATAGAGAGCCAATCCATACCCAGGATAACATCAAACTCTACTAGAGCTAGATCATTAATGTTTGCAAGTCGGTTCTTTCCACAGATAAGGATTGGAAGATTCTTATAAATTCTTTTTGCCTCAACATTCCCCCAGGTGTTTTTACCAAAAGTTCAGGAGTCATTTCTTGAGATGGTATTCACATTTAACTAGAAAAGGTTTCAGAGATGAACGAATGTGTAGACCCCAAACCAATCATCACACTGGCATAATCTGAAAAAACAGACAAAGTACCTGATACAACTTCATTTGATGGCCCGACATCTGATGAAGTAGTTGCAAAGGATTTCACCACCCCTTTCTGCTTGTAGTCTAACTACTTCCCATTACTCAAGCTCTTTGTCAGACACTCATTTGCATAATGACCCATCTCATTGCACTTAAAACATTTCACTAAATGTAAATCAAATTTGGTCTTACCTTCACCATGATCCTTTTCAGTGCAATCACGAGACTTTTGTCCCATCTTACCACATCAGTAGCACTTTACAGAATTCCGAAGACATTCCCTAGCATGCCTTTTTCCACATTTATCACAAACTGGAAACATAGTTTTCTTACCATCAGACTTTTTTGAAGAATTCTTACCTTTATCCTGCCACCTCGATCTCTTCTTCTGTTGGTTGTTATAGAACACTTGATCATCGGAAAACTCCATTTCCACCTTCTCAGCACATCGAACAGGAATTTCATAACTTTTAAACTCACGAGAAGCTAATTCCCTTCAATATTTTGGCTTTATTCCTGAGTAAAAATGATTGATATTACTATCAAGGTCTCGGATAAAATTTGGAGCATACCTTGACAATCGAGTGAACCTTTCTTCATAGGTAGCCACTGAGTCTCCATCTTGCCTCAATTAAAAGAATTGATTTTCGATCCTAAGTCGAACAGCCTTAGGAAAATACTTATCAAGAAACATACCTTTGAATTCATCCCAGTCAAGAGCATCAATCTCATCGGCGTCCCTGATATTTTTAACCATAGACCACCACTGATCTTCCTCACCCTCCAAACGGTAAATAGCAAGACTAATCTTTTGATTGTCTGAACACCCCATGACATCAAAAATATTCTCCAGTGCTTTAATCCACCCTTTAGATAGCACAGGGTCATATGATCATCTGAATGATGGGGGATGTTGCCTCATGAAATGTTCCACCACTGACATGTTCCTCTGTGGTTGATCTGGTTGATCTCGTGTATGGATACCACCGCCATTTATCGCTTGAGTCAACTGCGCCATTACTGCAACAAACTATTCAGTTCCAATTACGACCATCTCAGGATGCCGATTCGGATGGTAATTTCCTTTTGTATGCCTTCCTAGCACAGTTTCCCTATTTCCTCTGCGGAAAACCATTCTGAACAAACATGTCTTAGATGAAGCAACATAGTAATCTTCAAATGCTATATCATTTCAAAAAAAATATTTTTGAATAATCATTTAATAAAATTCTATCTCTTAAAGTTATCTAAACCGACCATTGATACCAACTATAAGGCCCCAACCTTAAACCTTACTTAATCTTGAGTTATTACAAGATTACACATTGAGGATCTTTTCGGGTTTAGATTTTTAGAGAATTAGATCATAAAACTTGCATCACATTCCACATATAAACAAAGTGGTTACATAAAGATAGTATTCTTCATTCCCATCAATGGAAACATATTTAAAATAAAACATGGATTATTTATTGACACTTCCTTGACTCTATCATCATATCATGTACCTTTCCCTTGACCTGTGAAAAAAATTTCAAAAAAAACTTGGGATGAGCATAAAAAGATCAGTAAGGGATATCAAAATATGGAAAGGAAACATGGGTACATATATACATAAGAATGAAATCATACTTTACCCATAAAACATATGCACTTTAACATACCTCATCAGATCATGAATAAATCATAGAAATCATAATACATAAAGGTAACTTTAGGCATTCATAACATCCTTACGTAGGGAGTAACCCTCTTGGTTACGTTTGGAATACCCATCACAGTATATTCCCTAAATCTCTTTGGAGAACCCTTAAAGTTTAACTCCTTCACGTTACCCAATGCATTGGAGATCTATATCGGGCTCACCCACCCTTAGTTTATCACGGAACCACCCGTCTTCATAATAATGCCCAATAACCTCAACATAATCGTATCACATAAAACATTCATAAAGGATACATAACATTTACACCTTTCAATCAGATGATATCAATGCAACACATTGATATAAAAACATTATGAAAACCATTTTCAATACCAAAATAAAAGAAAATTAAAACATGGTATTTATTTTTCTTTTAAAAAGAAGGTATGGCTTGTGGAGGAAGCCGAAACTCAAATAACGGTCACGGCGGCAGAGAAGTTGTTGTCGCCGCATACATACCACAAAAACATTCCCTTTTATTGTTTAGTAAAACTCTTCGTATAAAAAATATTCCTTTTGGATAAACGTAAAAGTCAAAGGGGTTTATACACCATATAAAAGAAGGTTGTCTATAAAAAAATATGCCTCAATGAAAGGAGATTGAGACGAATTCTCATACCTCGGGTCCAACTTGACTCGATCGTTCTTTAATGTCCTGAATAATAATCTTGAGATAATTTCTACTTCATTAAGAACCTTTTTCAAGTTCATTATTTTTTTAATATCACTTATTTCTATGTCATGAACACTATGTAATTATTTAAGTTAATAACGGTCATTTTAACGATCATTGGTACTTGAGTCAAAAATAAACCCTTTATAATTACGAGTTGTTCATGTATCCATTATATCCAGAATTATAATCATTATGTATATATAATATATATCCAGTATATACATGAATTTATAATATTACATAATCATTTAGAGGTAAGAAATGAAATGCACCGTTCATGGAGACGGTAAGCCGTACGTACGCATGAACACTACTTTCATTTATATTTCGTATTTTATAGAATGGGATCATAATGATATAAAGGTATAATATAATTCCAGTATAATATCATTATAATATCAATGTTCCATCCATTATACGTCCCACATATGGTATTTAACGAATCAAATCACTTTGAGGGGGCGGTAGTCCGCACTTCCTTAAATGAAGATATCGCGTTTACCCATAATGGAAACCATAAAGGTATACCCAAAATGAAAAATACAGAATCTTAAGGAAAACATAAACATATTATATATCATATATAAATATAGTGACATCTTAATGGACACCTTTTAAGGTGTTAAAAGAATGTTGAACAATCATCATTTCAGGAGGCATAAATTCGCCATCCACAGAAACAGTATGTTCGTTAACCATTAGATGTAGGTGTGTGTAAGTGTAGCTCGAATCCTTATTATAAAAACATACTAATATATTGAGGATACTGGAGTTGTTACAAAAGAAAATAATAAAAAGAGTTTAGTGGGTTGGAGAAGCAAAATAATACAAAAGGACTCAAAAGAAGACATTACCTTAAAATCGGGTAACTCCCTTTGGTTTGAGCTCAAAGGCTTTCTTGGGAAGACTTCTGCCAAAAGTGAGGCTTAAAAGAGTAAGAGAGGGAAGTTTAGAGACAAAATGGGTAGGTTTTGGCCGATCTAAAGGCTTTGGGAGTGTGGGTAAGGAGGTAGAGGTGGGGGCCTTTTATAAGAGGAGAGGAGGGGCACTCTTGGAAAGTAAAGATAAGTTACTTTATTTTAAAATGAGTTTCGGATTCAAAAGGTCCCACATTGATATAAATCAATGAAAAGGTGATAATGGTACGAAATCCACTCATCCAATTGGTTTTGGCCATGTGTTGGTTTTAGATTTTACATCAACATTCCATTTTATTTAAATCGTTAAATAATGAGGTCATCGCTGCATCATCATGATGTCATATATAGTTTAATTTATTTAATGTCTAAAAATTATAAAGAAAATAATATGATTTAGTAAATATTTTTATCTTTCTAATGAATATTTATAGTCAAATATCTGACTTGTATAAACTCATATAACAATTGTTTTAGTAGCATAACTCATGTTTGTGTCATTTTTTACTTTAACATTAAATAAAAAGTTATTTATGTCATTTCCAAACCAAAGTGGCTCCATGGGGTCCCCAAGTTGACCCATAGCTTGTCTTGGTCGGCCATGAAACATCCAATGAGGGTAGGACATGTGTCAATCTCACCTCATACTATTAAAACATTATTTTTACCTTAAACTACAGTAATTACCACTAATCGCGATTAAGAACATAATAAGTTACTATTCCCCAAACAATTATTTTAATCTCATTGAACATCATTTTAAATATTAATGAAAACCATTTATGTCAGATTTTTGAAAATCAAATCATAGTAGTGGCAAAGTTTCATTTAAATGAAAAATCAGTTTTTTTAACTATCACTTAGTGGTTTCACTATTCATCAAAAATTGATGTTTTTCAGAAAGATACCAAAACTTCACCCTAAGCTATATTTGATATTCTGAATTCAAAAATGTTGTCTATTTTACAAAATTAAAATCATATAAGTTACATTCATTAATTTAAAAATTAATTCCCGCTGTCATGACAAATAGCGGGTTCTTTGAAACAATATCTATGAAATGTTTGGCATTAGTTTATGACCAATTCCAAAGTGAAATTAATCCTAATGACCACCATTGGATTAAATGGTAAAATTATATTCAGATTACACTTTAGACCAATTAAAAATATAATCTAACCATATAATTAAATTAAATGAAAAAGCAGTTTTGATGTAAAATGCAGTATTTTTCACTATTCATTAAAAAATGAACATTGTCAGAAAAATACCGAAAATTTATCCAATGTAAAATTAAATGTCCCAATCATAATTAATATGTTTATTTTGACAAACATAGATTATAAAATTGTCAAAATATTGATTTAAATAGGGTTTCCCATCAAAAGGAAGTAAAACAATCTTTTAAGAATATTAGTGTATTTCATGCTTAAGATTGGATTTATTTTCATTTTAAGCCTCTAAAACACTATATAATTCATTAATAGACATAGATAAAAATATATATTATTCATTACTTACTTTGGATGTTACATACTTCCCCCCTTTAGAAAATTGTGTCCCCGCAATTTATTTACTTATCAAATAAATTGGGGTATTTATCCCTCATTGAATTTTCAGATTCCCATGTTGCCTCTTCCATCATGTGGTTTTTCCACAAAACCTTTACTTGCTTAATCACCTTATTCCGTAACACTTTCTCCCTATGGTCAAGAATCTGGACCGGTTATTCCTCATTAGATAGGTTCTCTTCCAGCTGAACTACCACTAGACTCAAAACATGAGATAGATCTAGCCTATACTTTCTCAACATCGAAATGTGAAAAACATTGTGTACCTGAGATAAAATCGGAGGTAAAGCCACCCGGTATGCAACTGATCCCACTCTCTCCAGAATTTCATATGGTCCAATAATCCTTGGACTCAGCTTTCCTTTCTTACCAAATCTCATCACACTTTTCCAAGGTGAAACCTTGAGAAAAACATGATCACCTACATCAAAAGATAGATCCTTCTTCCGATTATTGGCATAACTCTTCTGCCTGCTCTGAGCTGTTCTCATGTGCTTCTGAATCAGCTGAACTTTTTCTGTCATCTCTTCTACCAATTCTGTTCCCAGCAACTTCCTTTCACCCACTTCATCCCAAAAAGCTGGAGTTCGACATCGCTTCCCATATAATGCCTGAAATGGTGCCATCTGTATTCTGGAATGAAAACCGTTATTATATGAAAATTCAACCAAAGGAAGATGTTAGTCCCAACTTCCCTGATAATCCATCGAACTATCTCGTAGCATATCCTACAAGGTCTGAATTGTTCATTCTGACTGCCCATTGATTGAGGATGAAATGCTGTACTAAAATTTAATTCAGTACCCAACGACTTCTGAAGGCCTTTCCAAAAGTTAGAAATGAACCTGGGATCACGATCAGATACAATGGAGAGAGGAACTCCATATAACCTAACTATCTCTTTAAGATACAAATGGGAAAGTTGATCTAGGGAAAAGGTATCTCGTATAGCAAGGAAATGAGCAGATTTAGTCAAGCGATCAACAATAACCCAGATTGCATTATTACCTCAAGATGTCTTCGGTAATCCCCCAAAAAAGTCCATGGATATATTCTCCCATTTCAACTCTAGCACTGCTAAAGGCTGAAGCATTCCTTTCGGTAACTGGCACTCTTCTTTAACCTGTTGACTAGTCAAACACTTCACAGTAAAATCAACAATATCTCTTTTCAATCCATCCCACTAGTAATACTCCCACAGATATCTATACATCTTAGTACTTCCAGGATGAACTGAAAACGGAGAACTATGAGCTTCAATAATAACTCTCTCTTCAACTATGAATCACAAGGCATACACAATCTCTTCCAAAATCTGAAAACGCAAAAATTATCAATGTTGAATTCAGGAAACTTACCTTTCTGAACCAGCTCTACCTTTTTCTGCAACCCACTGTCTTTCTTCTGTGTTTTCTTGATTCAATCTGATAGAGATGATCTCACTAATACCTGGAACAAAACAGAATAACATCCCGCACCAACAACTTTTATGCCAAAGTTCATCAAATCCTTAACCAAAGGATCACGTTCCAAACACAACATTGCTATTGAAGCATTACTTTTTCGACTTAAAGCATCAGCCACATTATTTTATTTTCCCAGATGGTAATGAATTGTACAATAATAATCCTTGATTAATTATATCCATCTCTTTTGTCTCATGTTTAAATCTTTCTGAGTGAATATATACTTTAAACATTTGTGATCAGTATATATTTCACACTTTACTCCATACAAATGATGCCTCCAAATTTTTAAAGCAAAAAACAACAGCAGCTAATTCCAAATCATGTGTAGGGTAATTTACCTCATGAGTTTTCAACTATCGTGAAGCATAAGCAATTACCTGATCATTCTGCATTAGGACACAACCAAGTCCTTTCAATGAAGCATCACTATATATAACAACCTCACCATTCCTAGAAGGTAGTGCCAAAACCTGTGCATTCACCAATCTTCTTTTAAATTCCTGAAAACAATCATCACATTATTTTGTCCAGATAAACTTAACACCCTTCCGAGTTAGCTTAGTCATTGGACTAGATAACTGTGAATAAATTTCTAACAAACCATCGATAATAGCCTGCCAAACCAAGGAAGCTACGAATCTCAGTTACATTTGTGGGTCTTGGCCAGTGTTCCACAACTTTTGTTTTTGTAGGATCAATAGTTATCCCATCTTTAGAAACAATGTGACCAAGGAAAGAAATTTGTTGCAACCAAAACTCACACTTGCTGAATATCCCATACAATTTCTTTTCTTTTAAGGTTTGCAAGATAACCCTTAAATGTCATTCATGCTGTTCTTTACATTTAGAAAACACCAAAATATCATCAATAAAAACCACAAAAAACTTATCCAAGAACTCATGGAAAATTATATTCATTAATTCCATGAATACAGCAGGTTCATTGGTTAGCCCAAAATGCATTACTAAAAATTCATAGTGGCCATATCTTGTATGGAACGCGGTCTTCAGAACAACTTCTTCTTTAACTTCAGCTGATGGTACCCCGATCTGAAGTCAATCTTTGAAAAATACTGAGCTACCTGGAGCTGATCAAACAAATCATCGATATGAGGCAAAGGATATTTGTTCTTAACAGTGATATTATTCAAGGCTCTATAATCAATGCAAAGACTCATTGAACCATCTTTCTTTTTAACAAACAAGACAGGAGCACCCCATGGTGATGTGCTAGGTCGAATGAAACCTTTCTCTAATAAATCTGGTAATTGCTTTTTCAACTCTAAAAGTTCAATTTGAGCCATTAGATAAGGGGGTTTTGAAATTGGCTTAGCATCAGAAACTAAGTCAACAGTAAATTCAACTTCCCGATATGGTATTATTCCAGGAAACTCATCAGAAAAAACATCAGGATACTCATTTATCACTGGCACATCATTAATCTGAACAGTTCCTTTATTTTCAACGATGTGTGAAAGGTAACATTCATTTCCATCTTTTACAAGTTTCTCGGCCTCTTGATAAGTTATCAACAATAAGGGTTCATTATTGTACACAAACTGAAAGTCTTTCTGAAAAGAAACTTCTTTAGCTCTACAGTCAATCGTAGCATGGTAAATAGAGAGCCAATCCATACCCAGGATAACATCAAACTCTACTAGAGCTAGAACAATAATTTTTGCAAGTCGGTTCTTTCCACAGATAAGGATTGGAAGATTCTTATAAATTCTTTTTTCCTCAATATTCCCCCAGGTGTTTTTACCAAAAGTTCAGGAGTAATTTCTTGAGATGGTATTCACATTTAACTAGAAAAGGTTTCAGAGATGAAAGAATGTGTAGACCCCGAACCAATCATCACACTGGAATAATCTGAAAAAACAAACAAAGTACCTGATACAACTTCATTTGATGGCCCGACATCTGATGAAGTAGTTGCAAAGGATTTCACCACCCCTTTCTGCTTGTAGTCTAACTGCTTCCCATTACTCAAGCTCTTTGTCGGACACTCATTTGCATAATGACCCATCTCATTGCACTTAAAACATTTCACTAAATGTAAATCAAATTTGGTCTTACCTTCACCATGATCCTTTTCAGTGCAATCACGAGACTTTTGTCCCATCTTACCACATCAGTAGCACTTTAAAGAATTCCGAAGACATTCCCTAGCATGCCTTTTGCCACATTTATAACAAACTGGAAACATAGTTTTCTTACCATCACCCTTTTTTGAAGAATTCTTACCTTTATCCTGCCACCTCGGTCTCTTCTTCTGTTGGTTGTTATAGAACACTTGATCATAGGAAAACTCCATTTCCACCTTCTCAGCACATCATACAGGATTTTCATAACTTTTAAACTCACGAGAAGCTAATTCCCTTCAATATTTGGGCTTTATTCCTGAGTAAAAACGATTGATATTACTATCAAGGTCTCGGATAAAATTTGGAGCATACCTTGCCAATCGAGTGAACCTTTCTTCATAGGTAGCCACTGAGTCTTCATCTTGCCTCAATTCCAAGAATTGCTTTTCCATCCTAAGTCGAACAGCCTTAGGAAAATACTAATCAAGAAACATACCTTTGAATTCATCCCAGTCAAGAGCATCAATCTCATCGGCGTCCCTGATATTTTTAACCATAGACCACCACTGATCTTCCTCACCCTCCAAACGGTAAATAGCAAGACTAACCTTTTGATTGTCTGAACACCCCATGACATCAAAAATCTTCTCCAGTGCTTTAATCCACCCTTTAGATAGCACAGGGTCATATGATCCTCTGAATGATGGGGGATGTTGCCTCATGAAATGTTCCACCACTGACATGTTTCTCTGTGGTTGATCTGGATGATCTCGTGTATGGATACCACCACCATTTATCGCTTGAGTCAACTGCGCCATTTCTGCAACAAACTATTCAGTTCCAATTCCGACCATCTCAGGATGCCGATTCGGATGGTAATTTCCTTCTGTATTCCTTCCAAGCACAGTTTCCCTATTTCCTCTGCGGAAAACCATTGTGAACAAACATGTCTTAGATGAAGCGACATAGTAATCTTCAAATGCTATATCATTTCAAAAAAAAATATTTTTGAATAATCATTTAATAAAATTCTACCTCCTAATGTTATCTAAACCGACCATTGATACCAACTATAAGGCCCCAACCTTAAACCTTACTTAATCTTGAGTTATTACAAGATTACAAATTGAGGATCTTTTCGGGTTTAGATTTTTAGAGAATTAGATCATAAAACTTGCATTACATTCCACATATAAACAAAGTGGTTACATAAAGATATTATTCTTCATTCCCATCAATGGAAACATATTTAAAATAAAACATGGATTATTTATTGACACTTCCTTGACACAATCATTATATCATGTACCTTTCCCTTGACCTGTGAAAAAAATTTCAAAAAAAACATGGGATGAGCATAAAAAGATCAGTAAGGGATATAAAAATATGGAAAGGAAACATGGGTACATATATACATAAGAATGAAATCATACTTTACCCATAAAATATATGCACTTTAACATACCTCATCAGATCATGAATAAATCATAGAAATCATAATACATAAAGGTAACTTTACGCATTCATAACATCCTTACGTAGGGAGTAACCCTCTTGGTTACGTTTGGAATACCCATCAAAGTATATTCCCTAAATCTCTTTGGAGAAACCTTAATGTTTAACTCCTTCACGTTACCCAATGCATTGGAGATCTATATCGGGATCACCCACCCTTAGTTTATCACGGAACCACCCGTCTTCATAATAATGCCCAAGAACCTCAACATAATCGTATCACATAAAACATTCATAAAGGATACATAACATTTCCACCTTTCAATCAGATGATATCAATACAACACATTGATATAAAAACATTATGAAAACCATTTTCAATACCAAAATAAAAGAAAATTAAAACATGGTATTTATTTTTCTTTTAAAAAGAAGGTATGTCTTGTAGAGGAAGCCGAAACTCAAATAACGGTCACGGCGGCGGAGAAGTTGTTGTCGCCGCATACATACAACAAAAACATTCCCCTTTGTTGTTTAGTAAAACTCTTCGTATAAAAAATATTCCTTTTGGATAAACATAAAAGTCAAAGGGGTTTATACACCGTATAAAAGAAGGTTGTCTATAAAACAAAATATTCCTCAATGAAAGGAGATTGAGACGAATTCCCATACCTCGGGTCCAACTTGACTCGATCGTTCTTTAATGTCCTGAATAATAAACTTGAGTTAATTTCTACTTCGTTAAGAACCTTTTTCAAGTTCATTATTTTTTTAATATCACTTATTTCTATGTCATGAACACTATGTAATTATTTAAGTTAATAACGGTCATTTTAACGATCATTGGTACTTGAGTCAAAAATAAACCCTTTATAATTACGAGTTGTTCATGTATCCATTATATCCAGAATTATAATAATGATGTATATATAATATATATCCAGTATATACATGAATTTATAATATTACAAAATCATTTAGAGGTAAGAAATGAAATGCACCGTTCATGGAGACGGTAAGCCGTACGTACGCATGAACACTACTTTGATTTATATTTCGTATTTTATAGAATGGGATCATAATGATATAAAGGTATATTATAATTCCAGTATAATATCATATATAATATCAATGTTCCATCCATTATACGTCCCACATATGGTATTTAACGAATCAAATCACATTGAGGGGGCGGTAGTCCGCACTTCCTTAAATGAAGATATCGCGTTTACCCATAATGGAAACCATAAAGGTATACCGAAAATGAAAAATACAGAATCTTAATGAAAACATAAACATATTATATATCATATATAAATATAGTGACATCTTAATGGACACCTTTTAAGGTGTTAAAATAATGTTGAACAATCATCATTTCAGGAGGCATAAATTCGCCATCCACAGAAACAGTATGTTCGATAACCATTAGATGTAGGTGTGTGTAAGTGTAGCTCGAATCCTTATTATAACAACATACTAATATATTGAGGATACTGGAGTTGTTACAAAAGAAAATAATAAAAAGAGTTTAGTGGGTTGGAGAAGAAAAATAATACAAAAGGACTCAAAAGAAGACATTACCTTAAAATCGGGTAACTCCCTTTGGTTTGAGCTCAAAGGCTTTCTTGGGAAGACTTGTGCCAAAATTGAGGCTTAAAAGAGTAAGAGAGGGAAGTTTAGAGACAAAATGTGCAGGTGTTGGCTGAGCCAAAGGCTTTGGGAGTGTGGGTAAGGAGGTAGAGGTGGTGGCCTTTTATAAGAGGAGAGGAGGGGCACTCTTGGAAAGTAAAGATAAGTTACTTTATTTTAAAATGCGTTTCGGATTCAAAAGGTCCCAAATTGATATAATTCGATGAAAAGGTGATAATGGTACGAAATACACTCATCCAATTGGTTTTGGCCATGTGTTGGTTTTAGATTTTACATCAACATTCCATTTTATTTAAATCGTTAAATAATGAGGTCATCACTGCATCATCATGATGTCATATATAATTTAATTTATTTAATGTCTAAAAATTATAAAGAAAATAATATGATTTAGTAAATATTTTTATCTTTCTAATGAATATTTATAGTCAAATATCTGACTTTTATAAACTCATATAACAATTGTTTTAGTAACATAACTCATGTTTGTGTCATTTTTTACTTTAACATTAAATAAAAAGTTATTTATGTCATTTCCAAACCAAAGTGGCTCCATTGGGTCACCAAGTTGACCCATAGCTTGTCTTGGTCGGCCATTAAACATCCAATGAGGGTAGGACATGTGTCAATCTCACCTCATACTATTAAAACATTATTTTCATCTTAAACTACAGTAATTACCACTAATCGCGATTAAGAACTTAATAAGTTACTATTCACCAAACAATTATTTTAATCTCATTGAACCACATTTTAAATCTTAATGAAAACCATTTATGTCGGATTTTTGAAAATCAAATCATAGAAGTGGCAAAGTTTCATTTAAATGAAAAATCAGTTTTTTTTAACTATCACTTAGTGGTTTCACTATTCATCAAAAATTGAAGTTTTTCAGAAAGATACCAAAACTTTACCCTAAGCTATATTTGATATTCTGAATTCAAAAATTTTGTCTATTTTACAAAATTCAAATCATATAAGTTACATTCATTAATTTAAAAATTAATTCCCGCTGTCATGACAAATAGCGGGTTTTTTGAAACAATATCTATGAAATGTTTGCCATTAGTTTATGACCAATTACAAAGCGAAATTAATCCTAATGACCACCATTGGATTAAATGGTAAAATTGTATTCAGATTACACTTTATACCAATTAAAAATATAATCTAACCATGTAATTAAATTAAATGAAAAAGCAGTTTTGATGTAAAATGCAGTATTTTTCACTATTCATTAAAAAATGAACATTGTCAGAAAAATACCGAAAATTTATCCAATGTAAAATTAAATGTCCCAATCATAATTAATATGTTTATTTTGACAAACATAGATTATAAAATTGTCCAAATATTGATTTAAAAAGGGTTTCCCATCAAAAGGCAGTAAAACAATCTTTTAAGAATATTAGTGTATTCCATGCTTAAGATTGGATTTATTTTCATTTTAAGCCTCTAAAAAACTATATAATTAATTAATAGACATAAGTAACAATATATATTATTCATTACTTACTTGGGATGTTACATCAAGTTTCGAACATCGAAAAAATGTAAGATATGAAATAAAATAATTAACTAATTGTTTTAGCAAGGCAATAAGAGATATAAAAGGAATAATAAACTTGAAAAATTTTCTTAATAAAGTATAAATTATCTTATGTTTATTATTCATGATAAACAAGGAACATACAATACAAGTCAGACATGTGGTAAGGGGTTTTCATCTCACTTTTTATTCTTGTGAGATTCATGTTATATTTGCCACTATTTCCTTTTGTGTAGTGTCTGTACTTCCAATAATGGTATTATTTGTGTTATAAAAATTAATTTATGGGTATTTAAATCTTCATTTTATGATTCTACTTTCATGGGGTGTATGTTTCATAAGTTACCAAATCTGTAAAGGAACCTTTGACCCTCTTCTTTTAGTCAAAGACTTCTTTTATGTTATGTTATTTAATTTCCATTATATTATGTTGGGATATGTTATTATATATACTTACTTCTTTAAATATTTTTTCTATGTGATTATATATCCTTTTTTCTCTCATCAACTCATTTTTAAAATTTCAATGTGATGTCGTTAAGTTGTTGAATTTCTGTACGTGAACTTCTTCACCCATTATCCATTCTTTGAGTTGAACTTTTACTTATTGATTATGTTATGCGATTGATATGTGTGAATGTCCTCATATTGATTTAAAAATAATATAAACTTTTATTGGGTGTATTTATATTTTTCACACATAATTATGCCATTAATTTGTTCAAAATTTAATGATATGATCTCTGTAAGGGAACCCTTCACCCACCTCTTTTAGTCAAATAATTATTTTATGTTATGTCTTATCATTTCAATTATCTTATGTTGTGATATTTTTTTAATATCCAAATATCTATAAATTTCATGTCTAAGTGATGGGATTCCCTTTTCCCTCTAATTAACTCAATTTCTGAATTTTAATGTGACAATGTTAGGCTGCCAAATTTTTATAAAGAACTCTGTCTCAAACTCCTTTCGTTTGAGGAAAATCTTGATACTGTGCACCTTTATTATCCAATGATGTTTTTATACATTAATTTGACATAATATATCATTAATATCCTTATTATAATGATATTATAGGTTTTCATTAATGTAATTCGTTAATTATTTTTATTCAAGTATTTTATAAGTTGTATCAAACTCTTTACCTAAACCATTGTTTTAAATGTTTTAATGATTTATTATTCTAAATAATTAAAAATAATGTCCATGTTTTAAAAATGGTTTTACGGAATTAATTATACGTTCATTATTGTTCTAAAATGCTAATCTGTTAAAAGTTTCAAATTGTTAAGGGAATCTTTGACTCAAAAATATATTTATTAAATGTTTTAAATGGTTTTGAAAAAGGGTTTGAAAAATAATTGATTATGTCAATATCATGAAATTATATATTTTCATGTGTAAATGTTATCATTCATCTATTATTATGTTATGTGTTATGATTATGTTATGGTTATTGGGAATGTTTCATGTATACATGTGGTTTCATGATAAACCTTTTGTGGGTGAGCCTGAGAGAGCTCTCCAATGCATTGAGTAACGCGACATAGGTAAAATTTAATATTTATCCTATGATATTTAAGGAATATATTGTGATGGGTATTTCAAATGTTACTCCCTATATTTCTGTGAAAGCTAAAATGCAAGAATGTTATGTATGCTATATGTTACCTCTATGATTTATGATTTTTGTGTGTTATTCATAAATATAATGATTTCATAAGGTATGTTGTGATTTAAAATAATGGTTTCATTGATTTGTATTTATTAATGGTATAATGTTTTAGTTCCTTATTTTATAACCATTAATGCGATTTTTATGCTCATCCTAGGTTTTGAAATGTTTTTCATAGGACTTAAAGATAAATACGCTCAAGGATGTGATCAAGGAAAAGTCATGCTCTGTAAAACATGTAACTGAACATGGTTCTTTTTTTAATAGATTTGATTTTATAAAAAACATGGAAACTAAGTAGAAGTTTATACTTTATATTTTTTGATATTTAATTAAATTTTAATGTCCTATTTCTCTAAATCTCTAAGCCTAAAATTATCATCAATATGAATTATTACATAACTCAAGATTTAATTAATATTTAATGTAGGGACCTTATACCTTCTCACTATTTATAAACTATATTCATATAAAATAATTACCACATCCATGGTTGAAAATATATTTTCAATAAAAATACATTTTATGTCATTTAAAATCGTCCATAAATATATTTTCAATGAAATACCCCTTTAAAACAATAATTTCATAATGAAAAACCACTTTGATATCAAATCCAAATTTTATCAAATATATCTTATGAAATTTTAAAATAACACGAAGAAAAAAATGATTTATAACATTTTTATTGATACACCTACCCCATGAATGGATAGGAAGGACTAAAAATTACAATCCCAAGGCCCATGGTTGAATGGAAATAAAAAGAAATCAAAGATCTATTTGGGATGTACATTTATCATTAATGAATTTATAATGAATCCAAAATAATGGTTATGTTTTAAGGTATTTGGGGATTTATACGTAGTTTAGAATATAAAATACCATGAAAAAAATGCATACCATGACAACACAAAACAATTAGACAATGGTGCAGAACCCCTGTTTAACACATAATCACTAGCCCTTTATAAAAGAATATTTAAAAAACAAATTTCACTATACTATATTCTTCCTAAATCCATGTACATGATAGAATAAATAGTGAAGACATTACCCAAAACATATTCTCAATGTTTAAGACCATGATTCAACCTATTAATCATGTTACTGCTATCCCCCAAAAAATAAGAACCACCAAACTCACGCCAACAAAATTCCTCGTAGCATGAATTTACTCTATTCCAAAAAATAAACCATAAAAAATCATACGTAGATTCCACATCTGCCTAGAAAAATAGAAGTGACACCAAAAATACCATATCACAAACTCCCCACCATAACTGGCTAGTCTATGCCAAAATGAGAAGATCCTCTATATAGCCACACCCATACATGGTGTGGTCCACGTAAGAATATAGTTATGATAAATAACCCTAAAACTCAAACTAACAACCCTTAAAAAAATTAAAATCAAAATGTACTAAATCATAATGTGAATCACATTATCCCAATGAGATAACCAATAATATTTAAACTAGCCTAAAAACAACATTGAAATTATCACCTAATTTCCACAATCCATGAATAACAATATAAATAATTTTGATAAAACAAACACACAAATTGTGGAACATATTTTAATACAATCTTTTATGTGAAAATGCACTCACTCATTCAGCATATATTCAAATCCATTTATAAAAACTAAATGTTCTTTTGAATTAGAAATATTATTTTCCATTCTATATTTCATAGAACAATATGGGGTTATTCTAGATGTTAGTATTCTTTTTGGAGATGCTAACTAATAGTGGTATGTCATTAGGAATACAATTAATAAAGAGGAAATAGTCTCCATGGAATGTGAATAGTTTATGAAAATATTCATTAATAAGTACATTCTATGAACTCTTTTAGTGAATTTGGAGATAGAATTCATGGAGTTAGAATAAGAGGAGTTTGATTCTATTTTAACATATAAAAAAATTCACAGGTATTTCAATATACAACATTGGTTTCATCTCTAATCCATAATTTAAGATAAGTAATTTCATAAAAGGATTAAAAAAATTATTCAAAAGTCGTTATCCATAATATATATTGGATGATATGATGAAAATGATTAATATGAACTAATGGTGGGTATGAATTCTACTGGCTGTCAATTAATATTTATAGGGGAAACGAAAGACTGAATATTAAGGGAATTCTGATGGTAATTTACAAAGACCGAATAAATTTAAACCCCCTACTTGAATTTTTTTTCAGAATAATCACTCCCAAAATTACCACAATGGAAAAAAGAAATTTATTGTGTCTAGTATAGTTTGAGGGCAATCCCATAACTTCTAAAGTAAATCTAATAGTTTGAATAAAACAATAAATGATAAGACATTACAAAAAATTGTTCTACCGACACTACAATTTTTCAAGTGCATGGAGTTTAGTCATTATGAGAATCAATTTCCCAACTCTCGGGATAATAAGGAAAATATGCCTCAAAATTATCCCAAACCAAGGGAATAAGTAATTTAATTCATGATCACTACCACCGAGGTATATTATGAAAATGATGTGATCTAAGGTACCTTTGATCTTTTTTCTACATCTATTAATACCTTATTGGAATCTAGATTATCATATTCTATCATTCTTCATATGTTTTCTATAAACTTGTAATCACCACCTCAAGAAATAGAAATTAATCTATCTGTGAAAAAAAATCATGGAACAATGATCACATATGTGATATATAAATATTAGACTACTGATATTAATGTGAGGATAATTCCTCTTAGATATAATTATTCTTCCTCCAGATTAATTTTACATAATATTGGGTATCGATTGGATTTCCCTTCCTAAAGCTCACATCAATTGTTGGGGAAAGGATATATTATTTAATATTATAAATTATCATGTTATCAAGAATTAAGATAGGAATAATCATTATCTACCCTTGAAATAAAACTACATTACATGTGTTTTTATATAACAAATAGGGGACTTATATCTTAAATGATCGGAGAGGAAGTCGACTATGATGACATGCCTATTATATTGGAATAAACTAATGTATTTACAGATGACATACAATGTAGTTCTCTAGAGTTGATGATATGTTTTTTATTTACAACATACTAAGAACTATGACTATCTCAAAGAGTCTATATAGAAATGACCTTATTCAATTAGATTAACTAAAGAATAAACTAAAGGAAAATCAGGATAACGTATATATATTCCAATATTTTTATTCCTCAGGTGTACTAGTAATCTATTTTAGAAATATGGATATATTAATGAATATTTCATTGATTATCATGGGTTTAATAAAATCCATAACAAGAATATTTATACTCTTCCCTATATCAATGTTTTATTTGATACCATTAAAGTAGTTAACCTTCAATCTAGGAATGATTAGTAAATTTTTAAAATGGATGATATTTACAAGACATATTTATTTACGATGAATGAAGATGATGAATTTATATGGATTCCATTTTGACATATGAACGACCACCCAATCATTATGGATCTTATGAATGAAGACTTTTAAAACTTTCTTGATCAATATTTTTAGACATTATAGATGATATTCTCTAATATTATAATTGAAAGGAAGAATATGATGATTACTATAAGGTTGTCTTTAGAACATAAATAAAGGTTAAATTGTATGAAAACATTAGATTGTGTTAATTCTATATGAATAAAGTATCATTTTTGGGTCTTGTAATCACTACCATGGGAATATATTTATTATATTTAAAGAAAAAATCCATCAATAAATGGCCCAAACTCACCACTATATCTACTATCAATAGTTTTATCAGGATATCCAGATACTATAGATAAATTATGAGTAATTTCTCATTGATATAAAGTCTTCTATCCATTTTAACATAGAAGGGAGTGATGTTTCTTTAGATAATTTAATGTGAATAAGGTTTCAAGGAACTAAAGAAGTGGTCCATCATTGAAAATGTACATGTACTACCCTATAGTGGGGGAGGGTATGTAACATATATTAATTTTTTTAAAAAGGGTTTATGTGGTTTTATCTGAAAATATAATAATGCAGTTTCTTAATCCTCTTGTCAACCAATGATCCATGATCAAAATTACCTGACACATGATTCCCACATGGCAATGAAAATCTTTGAATAATTTATTTGGTTCTAATATCTCTAAAGTGAAGAATTTTTTATCTCAAAGTGACAAACATAATTGATAATATACTAGCCAAAAAATTAATTTAAACTATAGGAATATTAAATAAGTATTAAAAACATTATATTTCATAAGGATTCATTTAAATGTTTTTGAACTCTAATATGTGTCCCATAAAAACCATAATTTAGTAGTGAAGTTTTGAATAATTAACATAGCACATCATTATATATTCACTATGAAATATTTATGATGTATATATAATAAATGAAAAAGTTATATTGGGATAACCTGAAGAGGAATATCATTGAATACATATCCTGATGCTTTGTGTTCTAACACGTTAAGGCTGAATGAAAAAACCCTAAGGTTATATTTCAACAATTATTAATAAAACTATAGAAATGTGAAACAATTACCATTGAATATATTTTCAGACACCCCAACACATTACATGACCTTAATTCCATTTACTATGTGGTCAAAAATCTTACCAAGTGCGTATATTTTATTTCCATGAGATAATACTTCTCTCTTGACTATATCACATAGATATAAATAAGTGTTGTGGTCATTCTATATGGATTTCTACTATAAATTATATTATATCGGGATCTGAGTTTTAGCTATAGATTCTATAGAGGAATACATATATAATTGGAGATAGATTTTATTTTCATAAATGCTTATCACCGTGAAAAAATATTCAATATTAGGGGAATATTCAAACATAGGTGGGTAAATTGAGTTCTTGATGGATATAATCCCAATGATTTTGGGATCCACACATACCCTTGGAATATATATCCTATAAAAACATTATAAATTTTAGAATTAAAACTGAACCAAAGGATACTCTTTATGGTATATGATTCATGACACCTGCATTTTTAGATTATGTTAGAAAGAGGAAGCCTGATTAGTCCTATGATATTCTTAGAAATGATTGAGAATGTTGAAACCATGTCGTTGATTATGAAAGGAACAAAAATTTAATATAATAATCATGAAAAAAATATTTAATGAGGTACATAGTATGGTGTTAGTGACAAGTTCTTACTCCTGATATTACAATAGAAGTACGATATAAGGTTTTTGAGGAAACGGGAGTTGATCCCTCTGAACCTCCTTCCCTTCGAGATTCATGACCATGTTTGGGAAATATTGTTTCAATTAACACACCCTCTAAACTCATCCAAAATACATGATGAGTTAAATTTATATATTTTAACTAAATAAATCATAGATACATAACATGTACAAAAATTATGATCTATGTAATTGAAACATGGTCTTTTACATGAGGAACTACCAGTGGATATTCTAAATAAAATAGATAAGTTGCAGAAGAACAAGACCACTCATCTGGTAAAATTCATATAGATGGATCATATGTTTATGAAAAAGTCATAATAACCTGAACATGTAACGATATAAAAGTACCTTTATTTTTTCATCTATGTAATAAATTTTTTATAGATTTTTTGAGGACTCCAATGAATTAAACACCAATTTTACTAACTAATTTTTAATTAAATTTTATGTGACTAACCTTTTTTACATGAAACACTAAATTAGAAAAATGAAATTACCATAAAAAAGTTAACAAATATAACATTTATATTATCAACATTAAATTTTTGGATATAAATGGATGTAACCTTATTATAAAAACTATATAGTAATGTATAATAAAAAATATTAGTTTATGTTTATAGATACATTTTAAATAACACATATTATATGAATTAAGTGTGTTGATATAAAAATGAAAATATTACTACTTTTAGAAATACTATTTGGTAAATTTAATTCTTTAATTGGAATAATTATATCTTGTAAAATGTTCTATTTTATATTTTAACATAAATTTAACATTATTTAGATTAATTTTAACTATAGTGAATATGGTGAAACTATTATTTTCAATGATTTATTTTATTAATATAATGTATTTTATAAAAAATAAATTAAATTAATGAATATAAAATATTGATCCTAATATGGTGTTGAAGCATATATATTATTTTATAAACATACTATTAATTGGTAATCATAGATAATTAATATTAAGAACAGATTATGGTAAAAAGATCATTTTTTACATTTTTTTTAATATACGATGTTTTAATTTATAAGTTTATTTTTATTATTTATAAATTTAATTATATTAAATGGATATTAAATTTTGTTTCAAAATACTCAATTTTCTTATGAAATTTATTTTATATTTATTTATTATATCATTATTCACATGGGTGAAAACAAATTACCCAGATAAAAACAAAAAAAGGTAAAAGTAAAACTATAAGAGTAAACAACTAATTTTTTCCCATACATGTGTTTATATTCAATAGAAGATTTTATTTAACTATTATCACCAAAAAATATTTATATAATTTTATTTATAGGAGTCATTTATCTATTAATAGTTTAATTATATCATTGAAAATTAAAGGGTATTCACAGAAGTTCCCTTTTCATCACATATAATAGTAGCCTCTCATCACCCCTTCAATACCAAAAAATAATTTAGTTTCTACATTATAATTTTCCCATTTTAGTCCTATATATTACTATTACATATCCTTGAGTTTATATTTACATGATATTGAAAACATTTCCCAATTTCTATGAGGAACATCAGGAAAAATTCCAAATTTCAACGAATGTACTTATCATTCACTAATGTGTTTTTTTCCATATATTTTCATTTCAAATTGATCATAACCATTATAGAATGATAACATTAGTATTAATTATTTACATATCTTTTTTATGTTCATTTGATAAAACAGTATCAACCTCTCCCTTTCTTCCTCAATAAAAATAATAATTAAATTCAAGTCTACCTCTAGAATACCGCCTCATGGAAGAGTCATGTTTTTTCCATCACTTCCTTACATGTATAGTATAGACATATAATTTAACGAATAAATGTAAGAACTAATTTCATTATATAGTTATATAATATTTTAAATCATTCAATTTTTTAGTTTATATGTTTAATAACAACCTAATGTGAATGCCCTTGGTAGTCATTATAACGACTCTTCTTTTTTTACATAACTTATTACAACATCTAAAAGAAAAAAACTAAAAAAAATACAAAATCCAAATTAAAATGTTTTATTTCATGGTAAAATATGGAACATATATAACATTTAAAAAATAAAACATATTCATTTATTAAATTTCAACTTCTCTAGATTCTTATTGTCACTCATGTTATCCTTTATAAAAGTCGTCGACTGAGGATAAAAATAAAAAATGGGGTGATTTAAAATCCTAATTAGAGGATATATGGTAACATTAATCAATATAACATGGTATGATTAAAATAATCATCATAAAATAATCATTATATTCATAAGAGAAATCATTATATACACTTCTGGAATGTGACAATTCATAAAAATGAAACATCACAGCTTAATGGTCAACTACTAGACATTACTGGGAACAATGAAAATATCATGTTCACACATATGTAAAATTTTATTATGAGATACATGAAATTAACCAATTAATTATATTTCTCTATAATTTTCGTCGCACTTGTCATATTATAACATTTAAATTATGCTATATAATTCTGTGTTCACCCATCACATCATTACATTTAAAATATAATGCATTCAACATAGAATGTATATCAAACATTTGAATAAAATACTCTATGTAAAGGAATATGTATCATTTCATATAAAATAAATTTATAAAATTTGGATTTAAAATGATAAAAATGTAAGTATATTCTTGGAATCACTTTTGATTGAATCAGACATAATCACATGGGAGGAAAAGGATGTTTTTTTGAAAGATGACTTCTTTTGAAAAAATCATGGAATTTTTCCTAAAAACAAATTGGTAACATGTATATCCTAGAAAAGAGAAGATAATTATTAATAAATTATATATAAATTACACTAATGTAATATCCATACAAAAAATATGTTGAAATAGGTATAACCGAAATAAAGGGAGTTGGGTTTCATAATTCTCTATTCTTTATATCTAATTGATTTCATCACATTGAGATTGCATATAATAGCATTGTATTCGTTAATTAGAAAATCAATAACATTTTATTAATGTATTTTATTAATTATGATTTTATTAATGTCATTTATAGTCTTTTAAATGAGTTATAGAGTTTAAATTCATCATTCAAAAGTATTCGTATTCTTATTTTTCATGATTAGTTCACTTGTATACTTGAATGGATGTTTAGGTAAAATGTGGACAAATATAGAGAATTGTTATTTTATGTTATTAATTATATTCTATATTTTTAAATAATGTTATAAATAATTTTGTTTTATGTTATGAGGATGAAACATTAGTTAAATGTTAGTAATGATCCTTTTATGTTAACCTTGGTAGTTTTGCGATCACAACGAACTCATTTTGTTTTACAAATTAGTATTATATATAATGTTTTGATTCAAAACATAAATAGTGTTTTAAAATAAAATTTTCAACCTTTTTCAATAATTATAATGGGTTTATTACCAAAATTTAATGAGTAACAGTAAAATGAATGTCCATCACCCACAATGATAGTAAATTGACCCACAACAGGTGATTAATTCATTTTTAGAATAAAATAGAGAGAGGGAGGATTTTAAGGATGAATATTTCAGTAACATGATATAATACTAGTATATAAAAAGAAATGGAGTTATCATTTTATTTTTTAAGATATTGTGAGTATAATAGAATAAATTAAATGGAATTGAAATGAGATTAAAAGAAAAAGAATGGGGATTTTACCTCCTGGATTTATCCTCCTTGAAAATGTCCTTTGGGAAAAGGATTGGGGCTTTTGTGGAGAACAATAAATCATAGTTGTTGTATATGGGTTTTAGGATAGGTTTCGTTGGGATTTGGGGAAGACTCAAAATGTGATATGTGCAAGGAAAAGAGGTGGTGATGGCTGGTATTTATATTTCAGTAGAGGGGTGTTTTTTTATTATTTTATTCATAAGTTCAATATTTTGGCAAAAGACGTTCAATATTTTTAAAATTAAAACTAAATATATTCAAATAATTAATGTGAGTTACAAATTATAGTGATTACATTATTTATGAATCATGTAATACTGTATTTAACATACAATGTATATATACTGTCAATTACCGTATTTCACTATTCACAAAAATTAAATTATTTTAGGAAAATCAAAATATTTCACCCTATCCATTTTTCATATTTTATAATAATAAACGAAATAAATTTTATGAATATTATTTTTTAAATATGATTAATTTAATTTATAATTAAAATCTTCATTTACTTGTAAAATACATATTTTAAAAATATAAATTATTTTATTACCATTTGGAAAATTAATGAAGGTCTCATAAATATATCATTAAATTATATGATATAAGAATATTTATTTATGAAAACATTTTATGAAATTAAATTTTCATTAAAATTATCAAAATTACCATAAATTTGTCGTTAAATAATTATGAATTACAAAAAATAACAAAACATAATTAATGAATTTTAAAAAAATTATTTATATATTATAGGAAATAATTATATCATAATATCATTTATATGATTTTTAATATTTATTTACACTTTCATTGGTGAGATTACTATTAATTTGGTTGTTTTACTATTCATAACGTTCTTATTACTAATACTATGGTTATGTTACTAGTTCATTTGTATTAGTTCATAAATTCTAGAAATAGTTCGAATTTAACTAATTCCTCATTTATAATGTTTTTATTATGGTCTCTATATGATTTTATTTGATTTATACTATATCACATTACTATAATATGGGACGAGTTCCATTGATTAAATTTTGGGTCATTAAATTCTTCCACCCTTTTTAATTGTTTCCTCTAAATTTAATTTTACATAAATAGGTTAGGGTACTTATCTTTCATTTCTTCCTCTCATTCAATAGTTTCTTCATTATACTTATGCTTCCTTCACAAAACAATGACATGGTGGGTTGTCTTGTTGTATATAACCTTTTCATTAATGTAGGAAAAAATTAATGGATTCTCCTCATTAGAGAGATCATCCTCAACTTTTACCACCTTTAGGTTCAGTACATGTGATAGATCAGATAAGTACTTCCTCAAGAGTGACACATGAAACACATCATGAACATGATCCATATTCTTTGTATGTGAAAGATGATATGCAACTGATATAATGTGATCAAGTATCTAAAATGGGAAAATGTACATTGGTTGTAGATTACATCTCTTTCCAAACCACATTAATCATGTTTGTGGTGATTTTTGGTGGAAGAATTTATCTCTAATGTCAAGCTCTATATCCATTCAAATTTATTCACCATAGATTACATTTTTAATCTGAGTAGTTGTGATATGATTTTTGGATCTCTTTAATTTTCTATGTCATTTATTACATAGGTCCAAGTAGCTTTATTTCAATAAATTCATTCCAATAGGTTGATGTTCTACATTGCTTTACACACATAGAATCATATAAAGCCATGTGAATACATGAGTGGAAACTACTACTGTATAATAACTAAACCAATGGGAATAGATGATCCCATCCACCATTAAATTCTAATGATCAGTATCATAGAATATCTTTGAGAATCCAAATAGTCCTTTCATAATGGGCATCATTTTGAGGGTCATAGGTCGTGATGAAATTTAAATCAGTACTCAAAACATGTTGATGACTCCCATAGAATTTATATATGAACATGTAATCACAATAAGAGACAACCAAGACTGGAAACCCATATAGTCTCACCATTTTCCTCAGATATATATTTTCATGTATTTCATGTGAGATAACTTCCCGAATAGTGATAATTTCACATTCATGGTGAGTCATTCAACCACAACCCATATCACATTATCATCTTTGAATGTCTTTGGGAGACCTTTGATAAAGTTCATATTAGAATTCTACGATTTCCACAGGGGTTATGGAAATGGTGGCATAATCCCTTTTGAATTATGTCACTCTACTTTACTAACATTCTATAATTCCCACAAGGGTATAGGAAATGGTTCCATAGTCCCTTTTGACTTATGTCACAATAAATTAACTTGAGAACATATCAATAACATTGTTTTATACTCAAAAATCTCATTCTTCATCTTGTCCCATTAATAATGTTCTTTGGAGATGTCGACACATCAAGGTACATCCAGGATCGATAGATAACGTAGAGATATTTGTATTATCCAATAACACCTTATTTATCTCAGGTGATGAAGGATCAAAAAGCCACGTTCCAAACCGGATTACACAATAATCATTTATATGGATCTCTTTCATACTGCCTTACTTTATTGAATTCAGCTTATTTTGAAACTCAATAAAATCCATTTGTCAATCCTTAATTTTCTCTTGGATAGAAGGTTGGGAAGTAATTTTGGAAATTTATGATTTAGTCCCAATAATTATAATTTCCAAATCAATCCTTTTCAGACCAACTAAGATGTTTTCTTTCCTTATCTTCAATATGGATTAAATAACATGTTCTTTTTTACTAAAACCATCAGCTCCATTGTTTTCCTTTACTAGATGATAGTGAATAATGAGATCATATTCCTTGATTATCTCGAAGAATCACCTTTTTCGCAAGATAATATACTTTTTGTTTGAATATATAATTTATGATCTTTTTATGGGTATATATGACACAATTCTCAACTTAGAGGTTGTGCAACCCAATTTTTGAAGAAAAAAATCACGTCTGCTAGCTCCATATCATGTGTCAGATAGTTCATCACACAGGTCATCAAATGACGGGAGGCGTAGAATATCAATTTTTTATTTTTCCATAGTAAAAAAATAAGACCTTATTGTATTAATGAATGTATATCACAAAACATTCCCAAAATTTTATTGTTGTGAGTTTAGGTGCATGTATCATTCTTATCTTTATCTCCTTAAGGATTTCCACACATTCTTCCATCCAAACAAACATTACCCATTTTCTTCTCAACATAGTTAGTAGGATTGAAAATCATGAGAAATTTATAAAAAACATTAGTAGTACCCAAATAATCCAATAAAAATACTGATTTATGTGACACTAGATGGTCCAAGTCATTCCTCAATTTCATTTGATTTTGAAGGATTCATTAAAACTCCCTCAGTTGTGATCACATTTCCAAATAATGTATCCTGATGCAACGTAATTTTGATCTTAAAGAACATTGTGAAGAAATTTCCCTTCCATAATGTCACCAACACATTCCTTATACAATCTTCTTGTTCCTCATTTCTCTTAGAGTAGATGATAATATCATTGAAAAACACTAACAAAAATTTGTCGAGTTAATTAATGATGTCTCTATTATCCAAATTCTTGAATATTTCATGGGAATTAGAATGTATGAATGGAATCAATAGACAATCATAGTGTCCATACCTTGTATGGAAGGAATTTTTTTAAATATTATCTTTCTTCACCATTACCTAGTGATATCTAGAATTATTATCCATATTTTAAAGGTATTGATATACTTGTAGCTAATTAAACAAATAATAAATCCTTGGAAGATGATACTTGTTCTTTATGGTGATCTTTTTGAGTTCCCTATAATTGATATACACCCACATTAATCCATAGTTATTCTTGAAAAAGAGGACTTTCACACACAACAGTGATGCACTAGGGCTAATGAACCCTTATCTAAAATTCGATTATAGCTCCTTTTTAACTCCTATAATTTGATATGATCCATCCTATATGGACACGTTGAGATAGAAACATATTTGGTTATGATTTATATTGATAAATCTAACATAGTATCCGGGGGAATTATAGGTATATCTTCTAGAAATACATCACTATATTCCCTCAAGATGATAATTTCTACTAGGTTGATACATTCCTTTGACTCAACCATTTAGAGAGGTATATTTAGTCACAGAGAATTAATACCCACTATATTACGGAATTTTATAATAGAGAATCTTGATATTTATTTATTTTTAGTGTAGCATGGGATGGTTAGAAATATGGAAAGATAACAACTTTTTATGATAGTTGATATGTGCTCTGTATAATGAGATTTACTCTATTCCCATTATATCATCAAATTTTACCATGGGAATTTTATGGGATTTTCTAGGAGAATCTTATCATATATTCCAATTGAATAATATTCCAACACTATGAATGTAATGATTTCATAACTATGTAATTTTATGGATATCTCTACTTAATGTTTTTTAGGGTTCAATTCCATAGATCTTGGAAACATGGAAGATATAATGGAATTCATAGAACTATAATCAAATAATACTTTTTCCACTATTTAGTGAAAATAATGTGTACCATATAAAACTATGTTTTTGTAATCCACTTTAGTAGTAGTGATGAAATAATCCTTCCTTTATCATATTTATTTGGTGTATAGTGATGTTTATTACCCTCGAGGACTCGAGGATTAGTATAATAGAAGTCATAGTTCCCTTTCTCCCCACAGTTTTAACATTGGATCTTGGGTGTTAATATCCTTTCCTCAACCACATTTTCTTTCTTCCTCATGTATTTTTGAAAATCATGAGGATGTTGGCCTTCTCTAATATAGTTTAATCATTTACCAGTAACTTTTAGGTAGTTTGAATGATTCTTCTTCCCATATTATAGGCATGTGGGTGGGGGAGTTTTCTTTCCAAATTTTTGATTAGATCCTCCATCTTTCATTCATGTCATTATAATTATGGGAACATTCTCAAAACTCAGTCTACAATTTTATAGAACATCCAATAGCTTCTTCATAACTCCCAAAGTCTCAAATTTATATATCCTTTCAAAGGATTGGTTTTAATCGACTAAATAATCAATGAATATTGTTAACATTGTTGATAATAAAACCTGAAACATACCATGAAAGCCTTGTGAAATTTTCTTCGTAGGTCGTGACTAATTCTATTACCATTTTTCAGCTCTATGAATTCCCTCTCCAATTAGTATGAATTTTTCAGGGAAAATAATTGTTATTAAATGTTATCTAAAAGTATTACCACTCCATCTGTTCAACTTTTCCATCCATCATGGTTTTCTTAATCAGCACCCGTTGTTGCTCGGCCTATGCATCTAGATGATAAAGAGAAAAGGTCACCCTCTCCATATAATTACAATTATGTATAAGAGTGATATTATCCATTTATATGACCCAAAATTTGATGACAATTGGAATGGAAGATCCACTAAATGGTGATGGTTTTTGTCACATAAAGGACTCAATAGCAAGTGTCACCCACTTATGTGAAGTAGGTTGTCACCAATTATTCAGGTTATTATTTATAACCTAAGATAAATGCGTAAGAGTCACCATGAAATATTTACATCCAACTCCAATGGTAGTGGGTATTTAGTTCGAGATATCACTGTATTGTCCCTCGAATTTGTTGTTTTCCTGGTATCTCATGTTTCCCACAATTTTATAAACTATAAAAGGATAAAACAAAACATAATCCAACATGTATTGAATATATATTTTATTCCCTTTTTTAAATTAACTCTAAAGTAATTTCTTGTGGAATACCTATGATTACGATTTTTGTAAACAATGTTTTTTGGGTTCTTACTTATAAATAGTCTCCAACAACAGTTTTTCATTGAGTATCTCTATTCCAATTTAAAAAAATAACTAAACCATGATATGATATAGACAATAGAGACCATGATTTTAATTATATAATTTAGTACATAAATTGAGTGAATAACATTAAAATATTACACAAATAAGATCCAATGGTTTAGTGTCCTAGGAACATTTGAACCATACATAACATTTTAAAAATAAAACAAATTTATTTATTTAATTCATTCTTATGTATCTTATTATTGTACTTCGTTCTCTCCATAGTATATGTGGCCACTTGATGATATACATCAATGAAATGGGTGGTCTAAAATCTGAGTAAGAGTATAGAAAAGTCCATGAATGAACATAACATTGGGTGATCATAATCATCATCAAATCATAATCATTATAATCATGAATGGAAGAATTAAATAAAGGCCTATAAAGTGGTGATTCATAAAAAAACATCATGTCTTAGTGGTCAACTTACACACATAGCTGGGAATAAAGAAAGCATCATGTACACACATATTTCAATTTTTAAATGAGATAAATCATATAACCCAATAAAATGGAGAGATATATATTTATGGGAACACTTGTCACATCATAACATTAACATTAAACTATATAATTATGGGCACTCCCAATGCATAATAACATTTACATTATCAAGAATGCCATATAGACTTTATAACAACATTGTACATAAAATTACCCATGTTAAGGAATTAATTTCAGTTTATATAGTATAAATTCATAAAATTTGTAGTTAAAACGGTTTAAATGTAATATTTTCATTGGTATCACTTATTATTGATGTAGATATAATTCCATCAGAGGTAAACGATGAATTTTTTGAAAGAAGAGTTCTTTTGGAAAAATATTAATTTTTTTTTGCAAAACCAGATTGGTAACATGTATAACCTTGAAAGATAACATAAGGATGATAAAATGATATATAGGTAATATTAATTTAATATCCATACTAAAAATTTTGTGGAAGAGTGAATACCCTGTGAATGGAATATGGGTTCGAGAATTCCCCATACCCTAGGCTTGAATGACTTATTAAATTTAATATCCTATATAATCACATTATAATAATTAATTAATATGTATAAAACATTTTATACAGGAATATAATTAATTATGTTCTCATTATGTTCATTTATATGATTCTTAATTATGTATAGAGTTTAATTTCATTGGTCAGGAGTGTTTGTTTTCTTATTTTTCACGATCAGTTAACTTGTATACATTAATAGAAATTATTGTAAAATGAAGATACATATGAATAATTGTAATTATATATTATTAATGATATTTAATATGTTTAAATGATCTTATAATTTATTTGGTTATATAATATGGGGATGAATCATTAGATAAAAGTTAATGATGATCGTTTTACGTTAATTTTTGCTATATTCCAATCACAACAGACACATTTTGTTTTATAATTTAGTGTTATATATAAATGTCAGTTCTGAAATAAAAATAGGGTTGTAACATAAATTTAAAAATTTGTTTCAACCTATATAATGGTTTTAAAAACATCATTGATGTTGTTAAAATAAAATTAATGTACATTACCCATGATGTCGGTAAATTTACACATCACGTGTGACGATTTAATTATCATAATAAAAGATAAAAAGGGAGGTGTTTAAGGATGGATATTCCATTAAAATTATAAAATAATTTTATATAAAACATAATGGAGTTATAAAGTCCTTTTTATTAAAAATTTCTGGGGAATAGAGAATAAAACATACAGGATTGAAATGAAATTAAAAGAAAAAGGAAAATGATTTTACCTATTTGATTTATTCTCTTTGAGAAATTACGTATCGATTATTTTTGTTTCTATGATATATATATCTCATGAACATTGGATAAGGGATTAGGTAGAGGTTTTGGTATAATTTTTATAATGCTCAAATCTTGATATTTTTGAAGAAAAGAGGCGGAGAGAGGTGATTTTATAGTGGAGGAGAGGGGTGTTTTCTAATTATTTAACTCATTAGTTCAATATTTTGGAATAGGTCTATGAATAGTTCAAAAATTATCACTAAATATAATAAAATTAATGAAGGGATGTTCTAGATTATGGTGATTACATTAGTGATGATTCAAGGAATAGTGTGTTTAAATTACAATGTATATATACCATAAATTACCATATTTCACTGTTTGTAAAAAATCATTTATATTTGTAAAATCCCAATAATTCACCCAAAATATTTTTTACATGTACAATTTAAAAATTATCTCTTTTTTATTTAAGTAATTATATAAATATGATCAATTTTATTTTTAATTAAACTCATAATTTACATCGAAAATACAGATTTTAAAATTATAACTGATTTTATAACACTTTCATAAATTAACGAAGGTCAGATAAATTTATCATAAAATTATATGATATAAAAATATTAGGTAAATAATAAATTTTTTTAAAATAAAATATATTTTAAATTATTAAATTATTCATAAAATTTTTAATTTAATATTTATGACTTACAAAAATACCAACACGTAATTAACAATTCATAAAACATTGATTTACATAGGATATGATATAATTATATCATACATTCATTTATAAGATTCATAAATTTTATTTATACTTTCATGGGTGGTGTTATTGTTCATTTGGCCAGTTCACTTTATATAAGGGTCATATTTCTATTCCCAGGGTAAAGTTACTATTTCCATGGATTGGGTTCCTAACCATTTATAAATACTTCTAATTTCATTAATGGTTCATTTATATAGTTTTTATTACGGTATATAAGTGATTTACTGTGATTTATATTATATAAAACTACTATAATAAGGGATGAATTACATTGATAAATGTTTGGGAGGTTACAATTGTTGATGCATTGGGGGTGTCTGAGGCTTGTTTAGAGCTGAGCCCTGACTATATGTGGAGAAACAAGTGTGTTATAGACTTTATAAGAACCATGAGGGTATGAAACATGATTAATAATAAATATGGAAGGATGAGAATAGAATAAGGAAGACCACATGGTTTGAAAAACTATTCAATTTGAGGTCCACACCCATGCGACACCCTCTATAGTTTTTTTATAGTGTGATAAGAAAGGGTTTGTTCATAGTTTTTCAAACTGGGTGTGAAAACCATACGAGGATCCACATATTATAGAAGATAAAGAATAATTTCTGCAATTTTTGGAAAATCATGAGTCGAAATCATGCAGCCTAGTATTTTGGGAGAATTTTTAAAAATTTCCTTATTTAATCTTATAACACAAACCATTTTTCTCCTTTTATCCACGGGATAGACATGATCCATTTAAGAGCCCACTTTGATGCCTCAAATAATGATGAGTAGAACACCTCCTTTTGTGATTATAATAAGGATTTTTTAGAGGTATCAGATCCATCTCGGTGTGATCACCATTCCTTTTGTGATGTTAATCACACTTCTTGTAATCATCTACACAACACAAGTTCATGATAATATGTACAATTTATAGGTTCCCCATCTATGATTCCATTTCCTCACAATCTGATTCGAATCAAGAGATGATACTAGAGGAGCACTCCACTATGGACCCATGGTAGGTGGTCTCATGATTTTCCCTTAATTTAAGAGTGTTTATTTATATATGATATTTTTTCAGGCGCCCAATTATCCGAGAAACTCCATTGAAATGGATTTAATTCATTTCGCAAATTGGATTGGATGATGTACATAATTAATGATAGCATTAATGGATGATTAAATGTTATCAACTATGAATTGGAACCACCCTTTTGGTGTGTTGTATAATTAACCAGAACACCGTGGGTGGCATATGACTTTGAACACCCTTTATGTGTTCCACTTAACCATTGTTATGGGAATGAATTGAAAATTATAATTTAATTGAATAATGAAAGGGAATGTAAATACGATGACCCTAGGATCTTGACTAGTAATTTCTTGTTAATCGTAAATTGATTATTATATTGATAATTCCTGTATAGGATAATTAAGAGACTGATCTTTCTAAGCATAGCCCTTGATTTGAACTGCCTTCTAAGGTGAGTTTTAAATGAATGTTCATTGTCATAACCCTTGATTTAATAAAATGATATTGATTCGATGTTTGAAATATTCCTTTGGTGACACATGGGCTATTATATGAACTCAATGGATGGACTTATTCGAGTATTTCCTTTCTTTTTCTTGAGTGACATTTAGACTTCATAGTCGGATGCAATGGAAGAACTCATGGGGGCTAACTATTATACACCAGAGTGATAGTTGGACTCCTTATGGAATTATTAATATTGACTTAGAGGGTTTCTGATTATATATGCTATGATTCAGACTTGGTTCCCCATACTAGACCTCCAAGGATTATGTAAATTACAATGATTTTATACAATACATAGAGTGATACTTGGGTTCTAATAAGGATCTCTATAGTAAGGCTTGTAAGGTGTTTGGTTCATGTTATTCCTAGAGCAATAAATACATTCCAAATAAGTAATTCTATGGTCTAGTATGGGTTCTTAATTGATAAAATAATGGAATTATTTTTATGATACTTCTTCAAAGCCAAAGAACAAGCTGGGATTTAGTCACTGTTTTCCACTATATTGATGCCCTGGTTTGGCATATTCTGATCAAATATCTATATAAGGGACACCATTCTATAAGAAAAGCCCCGAGATTTATTTATTAAATAATTATAATTAATTAAATGAATCTGATTATTTATTGACATAGGACTGACTATTTATTAAGATACATTCCAATAAATCCATAATAGGTATCCGAGAATGGCAGTCCATGGGATCGCAGAACATTATGGGGATTTACTTACGTCACTTCATTATGTATTATATAATTAAATTCATGATTTTATCTTTATAAATATTCACCCAATGGATGTAATTATAGTTTTGGGTGATATACATCTGGTATTGTATCTAACAGCCTATTCGGGGTCCCATTGGTTACCTGAATAAATTGTATGTATGTAGATAGGTATAGGGAAAAGAATGTATAGTTTGATATTAGACATTGTGTCATGCTTAATATAATGTGAGAACATGACCGAGGTGAGTACCATGATAAAATATGGAAATATAAATATTTGTCATAGGTTATTGTTTTCACATTTATTGTACTATAGTATGGATACCAACATTGTATTTTTTGATGAGACATGACCCATGCCATCATCATGTTTATATGAGATTAATCATGTCATTATTTATGTCTTTATTGTTCATTTATCATATGTTTGGTTGATTTACTACTTTTGGTACTTATCTCATATTGTACATATGCAAATCTACACTCTGGTGATAAGGAAATAGTCTCCCCACCGACACAACCTCATCACTTTCTAATATTCAAGATTATCTAACATTTGGGGAGATGCGGTAAAGGTAATGTTGCTAATCTAGATTGGGAATCCTTTTAGTGGAATCCTGGTTTGAGATGTTACAAAGTTGTATCATTAAATATTTTCACGTTTTCCTTACCCTTTTTTAAAAATATACAGGGGATTAGAAAGGGATACTAAGGAATAAGAATTTGGAAATGTTATGTGTTTGGGAATATCATAACTATGTACTAAAAAGAAAACCAAACATCCTGGTATAATTTTTTTTTGGATTTTCGATATTACAATTTATGTGATTCCACCTTTGGGTGATAAAATTGTGTTGTGATGTTATTATTAAAATATTTTGGGTTTTATTTTTTTTCAACCATATTAGATGAGCGTATAAAATATCATAAATCATTTTGGGAACCTATTAGAATTCAAATTACATATATCATTCCATATAACATTCTTTAATTATTTCATGACACAAATATGGGATTCATGGTAGATATACCTTCTATATGATAGATACATTGTGTAGGGGTTTGATAAGACATGATTAGTACTTGTGTTACTTCCATAACCGATGTATTGTTTTCCTTATTATAATACAATAGAAACCCTATGTATCAAATTATGGAATGGTGAGTTGTGGACCATGAGTCACATGTACTGAAACCATTTATGTTGTGGATGAGGTGGATTCCATATTTCGATTCATGGGGAGTATGTTCCCTAATGGATCAGATTTGGAGAACCATATGGCTCATCCATTTAAAATGTATTGTGAAATAATGAAAACAAAATGGGAGTGAATTTAAGAATAAAACGGAAACTTAAATTGTTTATAGTAGAGATATTATCATAGGATGGACCATAGTTATGGGAATTAAGAAGTATCTCTTGCTTTTATATGAACAATTTGTTGCATAGAACCAAATCACGGTGCAGTAAAAAGGGTGTGCTTCTAATATTAGAAGGCATGTATCTATCCTATTTCAACATCTATTATGTAAAAATAAACATTGATATTTTTCTTGATTATATGTGTGAAATATGCATTTTTATAGGTATTCCACCATGAAATACCTCAGTAACATGAAATAATGATGAAAGTGATGAAACTATGGAGGTGGTGGGCCATGGGACACTAGTAGATCCTCCTGTAATGCTACATGGGGCATTGGTAACTATATCAGACACACCTGAAGAGGAAATTATTCATGAAGGCTTTATATATTTCATTAATACTGTTTAGGGGGAACCGCGACCTGCCCCGAATATGGCAGAGTTGATGTCTGAGTTTCAACTGTACAATATGCCCATGTTTTTAGGAATGGAAAACTGTAGGATGCAGAGTCATTATTAGAGGCTATACTATCTATCTAAAAGCATCATGAGACACCTATTGAGAGGAGGGTATAGCTTGATACTTATGTGATGAATTATTTCACCAAGATATAGAGGGATGTCATTACTCAGACAAATTATTATTAGGATATGGAATGGAGAGTTATTCATATGGACATATTTGGTTATTTCTATCTTGAAATGTTTAGGGTCAATAGAGCCCAAATCAAATCATTTTAAAATGAACCAACACTTCCTGCCTATTCTGAGGGGTGAGGATTTATGAAAAGCCATATGATTTGAGGATGTTCTTATGTATAGAATCAAATCATAGTATAATATCTTGTGGTGGAATATTTTTTCTAGAATATTGAATCAGGAACTTATCCAAGAGAGAAAATTGATGGTAGATGGGGGGTACATGCTAGGGCTGTTTGGTATCAATATCTGGTGCTACTTGAACTGGTAGTAGTAAGAGGAATTTGGGTCTTACACATGGCGAAATTAGTAGTCAGACCACAAAATCAAGTTTGCATGTGAGGTGCTACTAGTGTTGTAGATGAGGTTATATGATACCTTACTGAATGAGGGACCCAGTCGAGTACCGGTCATGCAGAATGATGGGATATATAAAGATCCTTTTTATGGATTTCCCTATAGAATGTAATGAGTGAGGGTCTGTCCCGACTCCACATATGGGAGTGTGTTTGGTAGCATCTCTTTAAGCAGATATCTGAATTAAAAATGGATGATTATTCTGAGGCGTTGGTCGTGCCTGAGGTATTCAGACACCAGACATGTTGTGACAGTTGAGAAGATCTTCTCAGGGTATCAAGGATATATCATAAAGATACAGATCAGGCTAGATATACATAGTACATAAGACACCTGATGAGAAGAATCTTGTTGATTCTATTGTGATAGGTAATATTTTAATATCCACCACTATAACATATAATATTTCGGATACAAGGTATTATAACAGATTTATATATTTTTTGATACAAAGATACATTGGCTCTGCATTCAAAGGTTTGATGGATTTGTGATGTAGGGAACTATGTTGGGGATTAATATAAAAGATTTGTGTCAGTGTACGAAGATCACTGTTGAGAAATAAGGGAGTCACATCATGGGGTAATTCTTTGTACTTGAGATGATTTATTTTGAAATCATTGTCGGGATAAACTATATGGCACCCTTTCATGCTTTAATTTGTTCATATCACCGCTGGGTGACCTTTACATTACCATAGGGCGGAGAATTTATTCAAATGGGTGAATGGAATGTCTAGGAGTGATGATATGTACCTGATCTTTGTGGGTTTGGAGGGATGATAGACCATATCTAATGTTTATATGTTAATTAACAAGGACTAAATTATGAATATTTTCCTGTAGTTTTTTATTATTTCATGGCTATTTTACTAGATGAATTTTCTAGATTACCTCTATTGAGATAGGTATAGATCTATATCAATATTATGGTAGTATATTCACAAATATCCATTCTTCAATAAATAATAGATACTACTGATATATAAGAACTAAATAGGTAGCTATAAACTTTAGGGTAAATGGGGATTGTCCATCCTAGTACTTCTCTGTGGGGTTTTGTAGTCTTTATTTTGAAAATGGTGGATGGTATCCTTAGTCTATTTGTATATTACCAGGAATTGAACTAGACAACTTGTTAGAAATTTTATCCCCTTCTGTTGATAGATGAAAATTTTGATCATCTATGATAAGATCATGTACTATAATAATTTATTTGAGATTTGGATATCATCACATGAATGTTAGAACATCATACATTCCTCAGATATATTTTCGTAGAAGGTAATGAAATATACGTGTGTTTGGTTTTTTCATTTTGTCTCAGGAAATTGCTAATAGTCTTCATGGAATGGATGAATAGAGATTTCCAACCTTATCTAGATTCAATTTTCCTAGTAATCATGGTTGATATCTTGAAGTATTTTCATATTTGACATGATTGTGCCAAATATATTGATCTTTTATTGGATACACTAAGAATGAATATTTTATCTGCTATTATAAAAAAATTTCACTTCTATATGGATCATATTCACTTCCTTGGTCTCATTATCTTGGAGAAAAGATTATCATATTACATAGATAATGTGAGAGTTGTAGTTTCATAGGATTATCCTATCAATGTCTTTGAGATAATTAATTTCTTAGGGCTAGATAGATATTACATGATTTTTATATAGGATTTCTCACACCTAGAAGTGAAACTCATTGTATTGAATAAGAATGGTTGGATGTTTTTATGGTGAAGTGAAAGATATTCATACTTTCAAGATATGCAAGGTATGTTTACTTCCTCACTAATACTAATTTTTAAAAATCCAGATAACAGTTACACTATTTATTATAATGCATCCAGTATCATGCTTGATGTAATTATTATATAGGGGAACATAGTCACAACGTATGAGTCTTAGAAGCTCAGGCTACATGGGTGGAATTACCCATTGCATGAACACAAGTTAGTTGTGGTTTTTCATGAAATCCACTTTTGGAGACATTACATACATGAAGAGGGTTTTTTGGTGTACCTGGAAAACAAAATCCTCAATTATATATTTACAGAAAGCTATATGAGTATGAGGAAGTGAAGATGGGTTGAATGAAAACAGTATTTTGACATCGAGAATGCATACACCCATGGTAAGGGAAATGTGGTGGTTTATGCATTGAGTATATGGAATCATATATAGGGAGTTAAGTAGGATACTAGTGAGTGGTAAAATATATATTTCAACATTTAGATACACTTGGAGGCAATGTACATTTAGGGGAAGAATTTTATATCGTATTTATTTGTGACCTCTACCCTTATTAATATTTTAGTACTGGGGAATCTATTTTATTTTGAGGTCCTAGTTCCATGGGAGAGTGTGGTAGTTGAGGACCGTCATTCTAGATGGACTGTTGGTGAGGATGTGATTCTGTATATGCATGGTTATGTGTGGGTTACAACAAACATGCACTAGGTGATGTTTTGATATTTTCATTATTCTACACTGATATTAGACCATAGCATCACAATGATGTATCACGATCTACATCGCCAATACTAGTGGCCTAGTACGAATAGATATGTAGCATGTCTTTCCATGAGTTCTTCCACCTGGAAGTATGTGAAGGTGGAACACCAATGATCAGCCATAATTTTACATAAGATAATCATTCTTATGTGGAAGTGGGATCACATGGAGATATATTTTGAAACTAGGTTCCTATGATCACCGCAAGTAAATGATACTGTTTGGGTTGTTTTATACAAGATCATAGTTGTTTCCCATTTCGAACATATCAAGAAGACCGTTCCATAGATGTGAATCGAAGGTTTTATATCAAAGAGATAGAAAAAAATAATGGGTTTCCCCATATAATCATCTATGAAAGGGACATATAGATCACTTCTCTTATCAATATAGGTTTTAAAGGGCATTGGGTACACATGTTCTTCTATGAACAACATACTACCCTTAAACCGATTGAGAATCATAGAACACAATAAATGTTCTTGAGGACATGTTTTGAGTATGAGCCCTAGATTTTTTGTGATCTTTGGAGAGGCAGATACCCTTAGTTGAAATCACATACAATAATAGATTTTATGATACAATTTAGATGGTTTTTTTGAGTCATTTTATGTTAATCTATGCTGGTCACCTCTATTATAGTTATAGGTTTTAAAGGAATCTACGTTTGGACCTCATCTCAATAATGTGAATACATAGAAGGTTCATTTGTTCAAAAAGTGGATGGATATTGCACAATATCAACAAAAATTATAGGCTGATCACTAAAGATGAACAATAGAGTTCAAGTATAGGGATTAAATCTTATTGCATGTTTTAGAAATGATGGTACAAATATAGATCAAGAGACAAGGTATTCTTTCATTATAATATGTCGAGGTGTTTGAGTTTTTTGAGAGCGTAGGACAAGTGGAATATCAATTATAGTTACCTTAGAGGAACAAGTCCATCCCCGAATACTTCCACATTTCTGAGATACACCATTATAATTCATAACCATCTTAGGATATTCTTCCTGATGATGTTGTGTTATAGGTAGATGTGTCCTTCATAGAGAATCCTATACATATTGAGGATGATATCGTGAATGTTATATAAGGTTGATCAGTTACATTAGTATGGGTGCAATGTTAATATGGACATGTGTTGTAAGAGACATGATAATAGGGGGAATATATACTAGTGTAGTAGAAAAAGTTATTATCTGGCGATTCTTTACCACCCCTGAGAGGGAAATTTAGGGAAAAGTTGCTTTATGTGTGGAATTTTGTATGAAATGAGTTCGTTCCAGAGGAATGAAATATTTTTATTTAATATTTTTTTTAAATAATTAATTATAGATTAATATATATTAAATATGATGTCAAGGAGGTATATGGGATGGTGAGGATTTTTCAAGGCCGTGAACTTGAAATTTTGTGGAGAAACAGGTATGCTTCACAGTTAGTAGAAACTGTTCTTACAAGCCTTACAATTACTACTATTTGTGTAAGGTTGTAACGAGAGAAGGGGATACCACACAGTTTGATAAATTATATGATTTCATTATCAGGTACATGTGACACCAACTTTAGTAAATTATAGTGGTATGAGATAGAATTTTCGCATTGTTTCTCAAACCATGAATGCATGTTGTGCAAAGTGCCCCTTCTTACAAAAGATGGTGCATAGTTGACGCAGAATTCAAACAAAAATGTTTCCGAACAACATTGAAAAGTATTTTTCGTGAATTTAAAAATTTTAACATAATTATTCTTATAATAAAACATATTTTCTATCTTTCATCTATAGGAAAACATTTAGAAATTTGAGATCTCCCTTTGACCTTTAAGATCAGAATAAAAAAGATCTCCTTTGTCTGAGATCAGAATCATGTTATATCAAAATAATAGAATCCATATTGCTAAGATATCCATTAATTTTGCATCATCCTCATTCTTATTGGTATCAGATAAGTTATTTAAGTGATTTATAAAATTCCATATTTCCAATTTCTTTGTTTGTTCGTTGATTTTCACCAGAGATGTGTCAAATAAAAATATGATACTAGAAACACACTCCACTATGGAAATATGTGAGGTGGAATCATGATTCTACTATAATGTGATAGTTTATATATATATATATATATATATTTGTGTGTGTGTGTTATTGTTCCATTATCCCAATTATTAGAGAGAATACCTTGAAATGGATCTAAATACTCGTTTAAATTATATAGAAATCAATTATGTAATTAATGGGACTCATGAATGATTGATTAAAGGATACAAACCTTGAATTTAAACCCCCCTTTATTTTTTTTATAATTAAATGGACCTCAATATGTGGAATATGAATTGGAATACACTACTTACCCTATCCCATGGTATTATTAACAATGAATTGTTATTTTTAATTTAATTGATTAAAGAAAGGGACTGGAAAGACCATGACTATAGGATATTTCCTTGAAATAGATTTTTATGAATGAGTTGATTATTATATTGGTTAAGCTGATGTAAGATAATTAAGATACTATGAATTCTAATAATAACCCTTTCATTGAACCAAATTTCTTATGCCTAAGTGACACTTAGACTCCTAGTGGATTTCCAAGGATGGGATCATAGGGGTTGAATGTTATAAGACTGAGTGATAGTTGGAGTCCATATGGATTTCCAAGAAAAACATTAGAGGACATTTGGTCATATATAATAGGAGTGAGGCTTTGGATAATTTATTGGACCTCCCCCCCAATTATTGACTCAAGTGATCAGATTTTATACCACACGTAGAGCGATTATTAGGTTCGGATCAGGATTGCCATGGACAATAGTGTAAGGTTTTTGTTTCATGCAATAGCTGGAGCTATAATAGGATTCCAAATAATTAATGACAAGGAAATAATGAGGTTTTTTATTAAAAAACTAATGAAATTAATTACATGAAATTTTTTCGAAGATAAAGCACAAGATCAGATTCGGTCAGTGTCTTACACCTTGTTGATTCTTGTTAGGCATATGAAATTACATGTCTACAAGGGGGATTATAGGATACATTAATGGTCCCAAAACATATATATTAAATAAAAAAGTTAATTAAATTAATATAATTATAAATTTATATAGTACTAACTATTTATTCAGATAAATTCGGGCTAAGGATGAATCATGTTGAAAAGGATGAGTGTTCATGGGATACTAGACCATTATAGGTTGTTTACATACAAATATTGTATAAATATTATATTACTAATGACAAATTGTTATCATTATATATATATTTAATGATTATATTTAATTATACCTTTGGGTGATAAAATATTTTTATTTTATCCCACACTATGTTCAAGATGATATTGGGTACCTAAAACTATAATATGGACACAATTAGGGATGAGGAAAGATCCCATAGTTTGATGTTTGACCTTGTACCCTGCTTAGGAGTAGGGGGAATGAGACAATGCTAAGGCTCATGATGCTATCTAGAGATATATCTTTTGGCATTTTTTTTCATTTTTCACATGTATTATATTGTTCTATGGATACATGTTTTTTTCTTTTTTAGAGACATGACTTGTATCATCATCCATTGTATATGAGATTACTATTAGAATTATTTATATCTGCAATATTCATTAATCATTTGTTTTATTGATTTACTCGGGTTTCTACTTCATTGTTATTTTATATCCACTTTTATACAATCTTGGGATGGCGAAATATTCTACCCTCAAACACAACCTAGGACCTCGATTTTAGTTGGTAACCTCTGGAGTTTGAGGATATCTCTTTGAGGCAATGTTTCCATCCATTATAGGGGTACCTTTCAGTGGAATTTGGGTTTGTGATGTTACAATAAGTATGATATATATAAATTTTTTAATATTCTCAAATAATAAACCATATTACTATTTTATCCCATTCCTTGGGGAAAAAAATAATATTCCATGTGTATGCATGAACTACCACCTCCATGGAATGAGGCATTCCAATTTTCACCACTACCATCATAGATGGTTATAAATTTTATTAACTCAGTATAAATGATATATAAGTGTATCATGGTTATAGATATTGATGGATAAAAAAATTAATTATAATTATAATGTAATCCATCCATAATGATAAACAACATGAAACTAGTTCATCATCAAAATAATTTTAATGAATATTGTAAAAACACTCATGTAATATAAATATAAAATTATAGGAAAAAATAAAACATCAATTATTCTACCTTTAATGGTTGGGTAAATATTAACTATAATGAATCTAGTACTACAGTCAAATTATAAATCCCCAACGTATATAATATATATAAACAAACATGCTGAGAATTATTATAATCGAAGAGTATAAATTTTAATGCATATGAATAAAGTGATGCCTCATCGAAACAATTTTGATCTTGGTTCCATATTTACATACTTTATATACTCACTTGTTACTAGATAAAAACCCCCAATGTAACCATATTTAATTACAATATCCAAAACGATTATTTCATTTCTTACATTATATAGATATTTTTATTTTTTCCTTTATATTATTATTTAAAAATTATACTAACAAAAAAAATCATTTTTAAGGAGGAAAATATTTACAATATATATGAAACTACTTAATCCATAATTAATATTTAGAATTTATAAAAAATTAATTATCACGTGTTATTATTTTAGACATATATTTTGTACTACATTTCTTCATAATATGGGGGAGTTGGAAAATAAGGAGGGGTGAGCTGAATTCCTCAATAAGGGAAACATACAACTAAGAAAATCCCGACATAAACATGGAATAATGATTATAGAATACATTATAAAACAACATGAATTGATAACCAAAATGAAACTTAGTGCATAATATATCTCTGGGAATAAATTAAAACATGTATATCAATATTAATAATCTCATACTAGTGGAACTCATAATTCATAACATAAAAACATGATGTCATGGCCTTGTTCCGATATATTTACTTATTTTTGAGACCACAATAAATATATCATGTTGACTTGGACATGTATAAAATAAATACCAAAACATGTTTATCTCATGAGACCTATTGATGCATCGAGGGGATATATATTTTCAAGACCCACCCATCGCCCGATTATGTGCAATTAATTTCACAGTAAGAGTAAAAAATAGAAATTTCATTACATTCCAAAAGGAACCTTTCCCTGAATAAAATCACGATTATTCACATGATGAAAAATATATAATTTTATTACATGTTCAATCTGTGTTATTTGTAAATAATCATCACGAGTGTCAATACTTTTTGAAATTTCAATAAAAGTGATAACATTATAGTAACCGATATAAATAAATAATGATGATGGTAAATCAATATGTAGTGAAATTTTTCATAATAATCCTTATAATAATAAAAATATACGACACACAAAAAATTTATTCTATTTATATAGAGTAAGATTATTTCATGGTGAACATAATTCAATCCAAATTATGTAAAATGTGATGTTAATAAAATATAGATTAATGAATATACAGCGAGGTAAATACATAAATTACATTATCGTTATCCATATGGATAAATAATATGTATGATTTTAAAAGAGCATTACCCATGTTCATCAAATGAAAAGTATGTGGGTGTTGAAATAAATGAAAACTCCCTCATAAATAGAATGCTTCAAACAATATCACAAAAGAATGGAAAAAGGATCAAATTGTATGGAACCACAATTTTAATCCCAAAATTATAATATATATATATATATATGAAATAGGATAAATTCAGAATCATAAATCCCATTTGGGAAAATCTATTTGAAAATGATAAGATAAATGTAAGTGTAAAAATATAACATATACTATAATATCTTTCCATATTGATGTAACATATATATTTTTCATTTATTTTTAAAAGGTAAATTTTGATTAGATCATATGAATTCATGTGGAGATATTTATATTTAAAATGAACCAATAATAATTAATCCTTCAATGAAAATAAATTTTATCTTTTATAAATTAATATAAGAAAAATTATCCTATGAAAGTGATATGATTTTTTTATTTTTATAATTTATATTTTTAACTCATATTTTAAGAAGGGTATATAATAATTTATTAATGTTAAAAATTTATTTTAAAAATTATGATTATAATGTACCATATAGATAAATATTTGGGTTGGTGATCCTGTTAATTGAATAAAATATTTTATAATTAAAAGTTATATTTGATGTAAAGTATAATTGATTTAATAATATCTCTTATGGGAAACATTCTATATTAATAATGTAATAATTTAAAATAGTTTTATGTGGTAAAAATGTAAAAAATGAGAGAATAACATATCTTACATTGAAATGGAATACATTACTCTACTCATATGAAGTAATTTAAAGTTATAAATCACGATTAAATGAATGAAAATTGAGTTACCAAAACTCTTATGGCTGGGGTAACACATGAATAAAAATACATTGGAATGACCAAAAATTATTTATATTATTTTATCGCGTTAATTATAAGAAAAAATGGGTAGAAAATAATTTTATTAAAAATAAATATAACACCATATAAGAGAATCATGGTTAAAAACAAATAACAAGTCTCAATGAAATGTAATTTAGACTGAGGGAACTCTTTATGCATACGTAAAATTTAAATAAAAAACCCCTTGTATTAGTGGGATTATAATTGAAATTGAAATATTTTTATAAAAATATATTTCTTGATATGATAACCCAAATATTCTTTATAATCACCATATAAATGATATTAATTTCATAATACCAAAAATGTCTCAAAGAGAATAAATTTTGATGAAAAGCAATACCCCTGTCCTAATTTATTCTGAACATACACTAAATTTCATGAATAATTAAATTATTTTAATTAAATAAATACCCAATAACCATAATAATAAATATAACCATTAATAACCCTCATTATAAACCATTCTATACATATAAATATAAAATAATTTTTGGCTCTTTTTATTACTAGTGATAATTATTATTTATCGATTTGAAATATTTTTGTAAAAAATGTGTTGGTATTAATTTTTGTTATATATATCTTTAGTTGAAGATAAATAAATGTACGGGACTATATGTGTGAATATTTTTTATAAATATATAATTTCATTTGGTTATTTTTTTGGTTATGCTATACTGGTTTTAAATCAACATCAATCATGTTTCAAAAGTTTTTAACAAATGGTGATGATATATTAATAACATGTTTATTTTATAATACTAAAATTTACAAATAAAAAAATTGAATAAATTAATATTATATATTATTAAAATTTTATTTCATTTGTTAATCATTAATTAAATAAATATTATAACATAATTCATATAGGCCATAAAACTGACCAAAACAAGAGCCAGTTCTGAGGTTTGAATGAACTAGAAAAAATTATTATATAATTATAATATTACCTTTACATAAAAATAAAAATTTCAATATATATATATATATATCATAAATATCTATTAAAATAATTCTTATAAAAATACATATTGGTAGTTTATTGAAAAATAAATTCACCACTAGTGGTGGTAGTATTCTATATATAAGCACAATTATTGCTCCCATTTCTCAAAAAATAGACATATTGATGACATATAATAATTTAAAAGATAATAATACATGTAATATTATTTAAAAATATTTAATCATCAAATAAATGTTTGAAATAAAACATTATAGGTGATGAATACAAACATAATAAATATTTTAATAGAGGTTGTAGTATGTGCACATACACAATTAACATTCCATTATTTATCTTGGTGGACGGGATATATACAACAAAAATGATAATAACAAAAACAAAAATTATCAAAATATCATTATATGATTATGCTTAGAATAAATATGAATTCATATAATTAATAAGAAAATGAAATTAATTGATAATACTCATATCAGAATCATTATTTTTCTACGATTTCTCCTTTGAAATAAATCCCTTATCATAAATAATGATGAAAATAAGAATTATTAAATTGTGAGAGGGGTAATAAGGAAAAAATTTATATATTTCCAAATAAAATTATAAGAATAGTAGTGTTTTGAAGCATAGGTAGTGTCACCGTTTTATATATGAGGATAAGAGAATATTTAGAAGCTCCTATAACATTTTCAATAATGTAATGTTACTATTGTATGTAAAATGAATAACATATTAAAAAAACATAAAAGGAAGAAGATTTTAGGTTCAAAATCGTGTAAAACACTAATTTTGAGGAATATTTTTAGTGTTTAATGTCTTTTTCATTTAAATTTTTAACATTTTCCACAATTTAAATTTATCCTCGAAATTATACGTCAATGTACAATTTAATATTAATTAAAAAATTAATAATGATACTTTTTCTTAAATTGAATCATAGAGTTTAATATTTTGATATAATTATTTTGAAATAATTTTCAATGATTTTTGAAGGTTAATTTTATATTAGAACAATTAACATGAAAAATTGTTTTTTAAAAGTATTTTTTATGATTATATTTTATATGTGTTACATTGGAATTATAAATATCAATTACAATGAACCACAATTGTTTTATTATAAATCATTAAAAATTATGAAAATTTAATTGTATTAAAAATCCGAATATTACATTTGAATATATTGATTTAAATAAATAATAAAAAATAAATTATTATTGAACAATCAATTTGATTTAATTTTAAAAATTTTGGTTATATGATTTATTATCTCAAAAAATATTTTAAAATTAAAAATGTTATTCTCTAAATTCATATTTTTTCACCAAAAATGTTTTTAAACTTATATAAAATTATTATATAGTTATAAATTCAGGAAAATTATATATTTCATGAAAATAATATATTTCGAATAAAATCCATCTATTAAAAAAAGTTTGAAATTCATATAAAGTCCATTTTTATATGTGGAATTAAAAAATAAAGAGAGTTTTTATTAATGTATAATTAAAAAATTTATAAATTCAATTTTTGAATAAAATAATAAAATATATTAAATTCACATTTCTAATGGAAAATAAAATTTTAAATTATTAATTTTTATTATTTTTATTAGTTTTATTTCATACCATTTATCAAATAAATTTGTGATAATCAATTATTAATATCAAAAATATTTTATCATTTATAATATTTTTCCTAAAATTTTAATGCACATCACATAAGAATGGAAATTTTATAAAAACAACTCTCCAAATATTAAATGATCTTATTATTCATTTTAGATGATCTAATTTAATTTTATTTATATTAAAATTAGCGTTTATTTTCCCTATACATATATTTCATAAAGTGGTAAATCATATTCAATAATTCTAATTCAGGTTCATAATTTTAAAAAACATTCATAATATTTTTATTTTTCTCTAAATATATCAGGGTTTCACTTATGTTCCGTGTTGTGTATGGAGGAGGCTATCTAACACACTATCTATTTTAAATGTAATAATATATTAATCTCTGAAGTTATTAATAGCTCTCTTTTAGATAAATTTAATGATAACCATTTTAATAAATACTATTTGATGAAATTATGTGATTATATTATTATCATATTCATCATTTCTGGTATAACCTATAATATAGATTCTACCATACACTCTCATGATATATCATGTAACATAACTTTCATAAAAAAATTTATCCATTCATACAATCATGAACCCATCAATGTTTACACCATAAGAATATATTCTCCCTAACATACCTCTCATAAAATCATTTGATTCTCTATGTAAATAAACTAATGTCTAGTTATATATTACTCCAAGAAAATGACTCTATATTTAACACTCAAATTCTATTAAATAAATGTTTATAAGAACATAGACTATTAAATTTATATCATATTCCAAAAACATAGATATTCATTAACAATAGACTATAATTTATCCAAATATTACTGAAACTTCAAAACATAAATTTTCTAAATCACTCAACCATTTATTATCTCTACATCAAACATATACTAAAAAAATACTTTTAAATCGCTTAAATATGTGTTTATTAATAGTTTTCCGCAAAGAATTAATCTTTCTAGACAATCATTTCTCCCAGTTATTGATTCCATTTAACATATATTTTAAAAAAATAATGAAAAAATAAATAATAATAATAATTAAATGTTCAAAATAATCCTCAACACATTTAGAATATAATAAAACATCATAAATAAATATATATAATTAAAATAAATAAGTGTATCATAAAATATAATTCTCATAACCATAGGTTATATTAAGAAAATAACTGTTTGCATTAAAATAGGTATACACTAAAATCCTGAACCATTAACATATTCTCCCTTATTTAGTTTTTATATTTAATGGTTTCTAGATACATAAATTTCTTAGATTCATCATTGTTATATTGTTTCATGCAAATAAAAAAACTAAAAATGGTTATGATTATATGAAAAATATGAAAATAGAAACATCAGTAAAAAATGTCTACCCTTATGAAATTTATTTTTTATATATGATACTTTATGTTTAACCTATGAATCTCATCATTCAATCATTCTTTATCAATGGAAATTCCCATATTAGGTTTTTATAATCTAATTAATTAACATAATAACTAAATACATTACAATGTTTTGAAAAAACAATGATATTAACTGAAGAATATTCCTCAATAGTGTCAATATGAGGGTTTTGTTAGACCTCTCTATGATGGAAAAGGTGAAGGTTGAGAAAACAAATAATCTTCCACTTTTTAGGTCATTATTCTCTAGTACATCTATTCCATATCCTACATCTACATATATTTCAAAACATTTATTTTATTTTTACTAGAATTACACAATCTCTACATTACCAAAACAACATGACGTTATCCTATTATTAAAATTTTCTCTTAGTGTTATCCCAAGGGTTTTCACTAAAGATATCTTAATTTAATCCTCAGATAAAAATATGAATTATTAACATTACATTAAATCATATTGTATCCCAAATTTTAATCTATACATTTGAAATTAGGGTAAACAATATCTTATCATCTATTAAATGATTCATGAAAAAATCCTAATATACATTCTTTTAATATAAACCATATGCACTGAACCCAAACTCTCGAGTATAGTGTAGAAAGGGACTAAATTTCATTTTTACTTGAAACCAACGTTAAAATCTGGTATATAACTATCTTTAATTAAAAAATAAAAAACTATTACAACAAATAAAATAATCCAGTGATCATTTCAAGTTAACAAATTTCGAGATTGAAGAAAATTCATAATTAAAAAATCCTTTGTTCTTTGTATCAAGAAGGTAAATTATTAAAAAATATATAGAACTAATTAATTTATAATTTATTTTCAATATCTATGATATATTTCATCCCACATTCTTTATTTTTAAACATTTCTCTTATACTACATTCTTTCTTAATATGGAGAAATTATAACATACTAATGGGTGAGCTCAAACACTCAGTAAGATAAATATAAATATGATGAAACAATGGTATATAATTAAATATATATTAAGATCGCTATATGTAAATACTGTATATAAACAATCAATATGAAACTGACTGCGTTATATATATATAAAAATCCATAAAACAATGATATCAATAAAATTTTTCTCTTATTTATGGAATTCATATGTCATGATATTTAAAACATTTTTAAAGGCCTTATTCCAAGATATTTACTTATCAAAAAGACCACAATTAAGAAGTATTAATGAATTAGTAAACCTAAACATAATGCATAAACATATTTTATATCCTTTGATATGTTGATGGATCGAGGGGATATATAATTTTGGGCCCAACCTGTCACCTAATTATGAAAAAAAATTTCACCATATGTTCCATGACCCATCCCCTGGGATCCGTGTCGTGACTAACTCAAGCTCGCCTTCCATATGCTAGGGGTTGGCGACTAGCACCATAAAGTAATATCCCTAAAAAGGGAAGTCCTTGTCTCAAAACCTATACACACAAAGACATGGCACACTGCACAAAAATATAACCGAATGGAAGATGAAAGGTACAACCACAACTAACACCTCAACTGAGTGTAAAAGTAAGTACAGAAAAAGGGGCCAAAATACAAGACCAACTGAAAATAACGTAAAATAAAAGGGAAATTAACTCATAAGGTCGTCCACCATTGATCCTCCATGAAGGGTTGGTAATGCAAATTATTACAGCTCTCTACTTCCACCGGTCACCTCCCTACGCCATCATGTCCTAGAACCTCGAGACTCAGTCATAGCTACTTGTTATCTGGAAAAGACACAACTAGTTGCGGGAGAAGCCTGTACATGGGTGAGTATAACAACACTATGTAGGGACCCTGATACCCCCAATGGTCTACAAAATTCATCAATGAAAAATTTACAAGGCATGATCAAAATCACAAAGCACAAATCAAAAGATAGATCACACCAGGTTTAACATTACTACATAAGTACAAATGTTTAGACATAAAGCCAGATAATCTTATTCTCGGATGAGGTTCTGCTACTGACCCACACATGATTTCATTATGATGATCCACACAGGACCCCTCGGTGTTGATCCACACCGGATCGCTTGATGCTGATCTACACAGGATCCCTCGGTGTTGATACACATAGAATCACTCTATTTTTATCAACACAATATTTTTATTAATTCTTCACATCTCAGCAAGACACTGGATTTCCACACAAATAATTCTTGATACCAGGAGGATCCTCTATTCATTCCATAGTTCGTACCTCAAATTCCACGTAGTCCCACTAAGATGTAACCCGATGAACTGACCTCTCATAAGGGTTCAAACGCATTAAACGATATGTCAATCAGACGCATGTTCTATAAGTTATATTCATTTTATTGTCAGGGGACCAATTGTATTCGAGTCTAATCCAACTCGATCATACTATATCTTTTTCCAAAACTCATGTGGAGTATCTCAAAAGGAACTTCTCATTATATGGGTCTTAAAACAATTTATGGCATGTCAAAAAGTCATCTGGTATGTGATATATGCTTGTTTTAGTGAAACTGGGCTTATCAGGTCTAGTTCTGGTAGGGGTTCGGCCCGTTGGGCCATGTGTTCGTCCAGTCTAGCGAGTCTGGATCGGCCGATGGACTCGGCCCAGTTGGAGGGTCCATCCCGGCTGGAGGGTCTGGCCTGACTTATGGGTATGTGCCATCTCTTGGTCTAACCCTCCTGGAAGAACTCATCCCACATGCCGGCTGGATGAGAGTGCAGTGACTGGGCACAAAGCGCCTAGTGAAACAAACGGGTGTCCCCAGTGTGTGACACCTCCTCTACAAAAATGGCCGGCTCTGCCATCTTTTTTTTCTAGCCGAGTAGCCAAAGCGGTCCACTCCTCCCTCTCCATGTGGTGCATCACTGAATCCCCCTGACAGTGTCGCGATGCCTGTGGGTGCCACTCCTCGACGTGACTGTCCCGGCCGACCTTTGTAGCCTTGCCGGTTGTTCCACACTGGAAGTTGATTCCGTGGGCCACCGGTGAGGCTCCGGGCATCCGTTATTCTTCCTGTATGTGCCTTCAGGCCTCTCAGATTTCCACTTTCACTATATGTCCCTCAAAAACGTCTTCCCACCGCATTCATTGTTCTTCCATGAAGAAATCACCAATTACAAGTTTATCGGATGGTCCATGCTATATTGGGTTCGACCTGTGCCCGATGTGTTAGTGTTATAAACATGAGGAACAAATATTTAATCATTAAAATGACCATAAAAAAATCCTCATTTTCCTCCTGAATTATTGAATGAAATTCAGATCAACCCCATGGATGGTTGATCTCTAGTTTTCATAACATTCAAGAATGGGTGAAAAGGAGGAATTAAGCACACAATCCCTACCTAGAGTTAGCTGGAAGTCGCTACTGATAGGGAAGTAGTGTCCATGTTCGAGGGTGTTGCAGATGAAGGGGAAGGTTCACGTCCTTTGTAAATCATCATTGAATCCTCTAACTTTTAAAAAATATTCATTCTTCATTGGTGGAAGATGTCGTCAGCACAACATCAAAGGTTCCTCTCATCAGTTGAAAAACCCCCAGCACGAGGTTTGTTTAAATAGAATAAAATAAGAAATTTTCCCACTGCACAATTAATGAGGTTAATTAATATATTTAATTAATGAACCTATTAATTCTCCAAATGGTGTTGCTACACAAAAAAATGTAACTTTCTATTAAATGGTCTGACAACCTAGTGGTCCTGCCACAACCAATCAACAGTTACAAAGAAAGAGATAAAAAAAATCGTTGAGTTATTTTATTTTTTTCTTATAAAGTCCAAAAATTAACATTTTCATTATACCCTTTCTTGTCGATGTTAATCATCCCATATATGAATCCTGACATTTATGATTCAATGGTTCCCTCATATTTTTAATCTGATAATTAGATCAAAAGATAAAATTCTATACCTGTATGTTTACTAAACGTATCTTAATCAATGTTCACAAATTTTTAATAGTCACCCTCGTCCTATGCCGATCAAGGTTTGGCTCTACCTAAGGTATTAATGCACTCAAGAGCTCAATGTTACTCTCATATTTCCAATCTGACATATTATTTATGTGTTAAAGAATTTAACAATAAAATAATTATTTATTTTTTATTTTTTTATGGACAAAAACTAACTTCCATGGTTGGCTCAAGGCGGCCAAGGTTACAATCTTTTTAAGGAAATGATACCCTCATGAGCTCATCAATGGTCTCATATTTTTAATCAGAGTCAACATTTACATGTTATAAAAATTTGAAAAATAAAATATTTTATTTATTTATTTTATTTAGGGTTATTTATTTTTTGGGTTTTCGTATAGGAGTCATTTTCTGAAATAACTTAATTCGCGCCTAGGGTTAACCCACCATCCTTAACGCAATAGTGCCTCAAATTTTTGATCTGGGAACCCATTTAAGAGTTATTCCACTTTTTCAAGAAAACTGCTCACATGCTCTATTTAAATCATAAAACCTTTTCAACGGATCATTCAAAATACTATGGGCCTCGAAATCATGTGCCATCAATTTTTGTAGACTCATAATAATTCAATTTAACTAAAAAAATTACATGGAATTTCATGGTCTTTAAATTCTCCCCACCTTAGAGATTTTCATCTCAAAAAGCTATAAAAATATCTAGGGAAATAAATGGGGGTACTTAGCACATATCTGAGCCCCCTACTCACATTTTCTCTCAGATAGGTTCTCATGTTGCCACACAACTCCTTCTAGAGGGATATACCATCTATGAAGGACATGCACCTCTCAATCCTCTATCTCAACCGGGAACTCCATGAACATCTCCCCATTATCAAAGTCAAGATCACCCCAACCGATAACATTTTATGGATCATCCACGTACCTCCTCAGCTATGACACATTGAATAAATTATGCATTTGGTGCACCTGTAGGGGGAAGAGCTTGGCGGTGGGCCACTTCTCCAACCCCGCTGAGGATCTAGAAAGGTCTGATGAACCTCAAAGATAACTTTTACTCCCATCCAAACCTCCTCAATCCTCATTAGGGTGGGACCCATAAAAAGACATGGTCTCCCTCCTCAAACACCAAGGGCCTTCATCTCATATCATTTAGTGGCATGAACAATGAATCATTATTGAGTTTTCCAAAAAAGAAGGTTCCATCAAACAGTTCCACAAAAAAGGTGGCACTGGTCATGGCGGCCTCATGATGGCGACACTTTGAAGGTGGCACCATGAGGGTGGAACCCTGATTGTGGAACCATGATGGTGGAAACAAAGTAATCTCACCATCACAGTCGCACATAGAAATGGAGGCACCATGACAGTGGCACTATGACCGTGGTACCGCTTGTGGTGTCTCACCAAATGGTGTCCTGCCCGTTGTTTCTTTTTATAGTTCTTCTTTGACAACGTATATTTTGATGTAAAAGTGTTATAATACCCCTTTGAAAGCCATTAATATCCCATATATGATATCTAAAATCCCACAAGATTTGGGATACCCTTGACTTACCAAAACACATGGATTTTTTTTCGATGTCACACCATTTTATGGTTCTATCCAGTTCCACACATGTTACGTGTTTTCCTATGTTTAATGGATAACCATTAACTCAAAGTCGTTATGGCCAGCTCTCTAACTATAATTATTAAATAAAAAATTATTTCCACTGTGGGTAACCGTCCAACCACTTGGTGAAACCATGATCTTCTTTTAAATCCGTTCAAGATTTCATATCCTGTATCTATAGGATCTCACCATTTATTGCATGTGGATTATTTCATATTCTTTTCTTTTATATTTCTTTTACTAGGTGTATTTAGAGTCCCCCTTCCCAAGGCTAGTGGTTCTCCAATGCTGGAACATTTCTTGCTCTCTCTTTGAGTCTTCAGAGATCCTCACAAGAAAGTCGTGCATCCCATGTACATGGTGTGAGGAGAAAAACATCGATAATTGATCATCGAAGAAATATTCTTTCTTAATCTCTCTTTACAATGTATCATGTGTGGTGAGTATGATGATGTTCCTTTTGGGATAGATGCAACCAAACCATAAAAAATATAAAAAACGTTTTTCAAATAATGATGGAGTGAGTTTAATGATTCGGTTGTACTCTTTTATCAATGCTTGTATGTTGTAAATTGTATGGGATTGTGTCCACTAAAAATCATAGTCGTTGGTGGTCCTTTATTACGAACTAATAAACTTATATTTTTTGGTTAATTATTTGATGATTAAATGGCGGTAACGTTGATATTTGTTAATCACGTAAACTCGGTTGATTAAATGAATGTTTAGTGAACATGAATCCTCATGTGATCAACCGGGTTATCCAAACAGAAAGACGGGACTAATTAAATGGTGTTTTTGAATATGAAAACAATATTTATCTATCATGGTGATATGGGTGGTTGTTTTTCATAATGCTAGTTGGGTGATATGGATGGGCATGTGACCCCCTGTTGTGGTGCGGTTGTTGGATTGTGGATTTTAGGCCATGTGGGTCAATATGATGGGGCTTGGTTTGGTTCAAGTAATTCGAGGGATCTCACAAATCCCATTTATTGTTATTAATTTATAAGAGAACCAGGTGTGAATGCTTAATTTAATGCATCGATATTTTTCCTTCCTTGGCATGTGGCAATGCATGTTAGTGGCCCAGTAGTGACAAACTACATTAAAGGGAATCACATTAATATGAAAACCAGAATGTGTTCAATAGGGAATTGTTTTTTGGGTAACAGTTGTGACTTGGATGTGGTTTTTGTGGTTCTTATGAATGAATAGTAATGAAGGTGTTTGTCTATGGGGAGGTTTTTGAACCTCTAGGTTGGGATGAATGCTTGTTTACCTATATGTATAATTTAGTTATTATTATTCTTATTCATGCCCCACCTGAGTTGAGCACATCGTGCCAAAGACCTCCATTTCATGAGAAGAGGGATGTTTTTTCCAACACTCCTATCAGTGGCTGGTTATCAACTTATTTTATGCACCCTTTCCCGAGTACCCCAATAATCTTTTGGCATTCTGTGATGGCCTAAGGTCCATTATAAACCAATATAATTCAGGAATTATAGTTTTTTGTGGTTTTCCCATGTGTGTGTGGGCATGTTGTTTCCCAAGTGACATCGAGATGTGGCCCAGGTGTCTTTGGGCATGACAGTTGTTTTTTTGGCCTAGGTGTCACTAGCTGTGGTGGTAGTTGTTCACGACCAGGTTTCTGCAAGCGTGGTTAGGTGTGGTTGTTGTGTCCCAGGTGATTGTGGGCAGGATGTGTGTTTTTGGTAGCCCATGTGTGTGCAGGTGGGGTATGGAAGTGGGACTTCGGTGAGAATGGTGGGGGAGGTCTGACTTGTAGGATGTCTTCAATAACTAGTGGGAAAGTTGTACAGGGTACCCAAAAATCAATGTGTTATTACTATTATTTTACCTAACTTGTATTATTTGGGGAGTGTTCCTTAGTGAGGTTTGGGTGGATAGTTTCCCTACTAAGTGATTTTATTATCTCTTTTTTCTTACATTGCAATAGAATGACTCCCCACTTGTGTATGCGAGATTTTTATCCCTAATGATTATTCATTTATACTAACCATACATATATAAATCTACTTTCTAGTTTCCAGGAGGTCTTCAAGGACCATGCCGGACCAAACTATTTCAGACATTGGTACTATTGACGTTGCTGATTTTCTTTTATTTTGGTACCTTTTTTGGAGTTTTCTTGACTTTTTGAAGAACTTATTAGTGCAACATGAATATTGGAATGATTTTTTTTGGATTTAATTTTAATTCTAGTCTTGGTGTTTTTTGGGATTTACAATCTCACCACCTGATCCAACCAAATTAAAAGGGTAATTAATTACTTATTACGTGTGATTTAGTACCCTTGGTGCTAGTCACTACTCTGGGGCATATTGAAGGTGGGTCATAGGGGTCATTATCTCCCCTTCAACTTTAAGAAGGAATATTATTTCATTATTGTATCCCTTACCTCATCATAGTGAAAGTGGGTCATGATAAGAATGGTATCAGAGGTGAGGTTATGAGATTACATGGAGATTGAAGTTAGGCATAGTATGTATTGCATTGGATGGAAGGGTAATGGTGTTTGGAAATCATGGAATGTGAAATAGGCCAGGAAAGACTCGGTAGGACATGAGATTTTAGTGTAACCCATGATCTAATGCAAGGACTCTGGAAATGTCGAACGACCAAATGAGGCTACAATGATTGCAAGGTAGAGACCCTAGGAAAGGAAAATGAATCATAATGAATTGTGTTCTTTTGTTTCTTGGGTATTTTGGAATATAAAATAAATCAAAATACTAATAAAAATTCAACAGTAAAATTCTACAAAACTCGGGCTTAGAAATTATTTTTTTACCTTCTAAATATAGCACCCAGACGGCGACCATGAGTTTTTTTGGTGATCAAGGCCCATGAGGATTATTTGGTAGATAATTAGAGGGATGATCAGGAGGAGGAGGATGAAAAGTGGCAGAGGACACTTCGTTCCTTTCAGTAGTAGATCATCGTGAAGTACGAGGAAAGCATCTCAGACATGGAGACAAAGGGTTGGCTCAAGGATCTATTGATAGCTTTCAGCTTGATTCGGGCCCTGATGGAGTACTGGGTTCCTCTGGTTGTAATCCAGATGTGGGAAACATCACAATAATGGTGGATGCTCTATCTTGGGGAGAAATGGGAGGCTTATGTTTTCTATGCTTACATCGAGAGGCTGTTCTGGACAGAATTCATCTCCTCCACCATGATGGTTGAAAAGTGGCAGGAGGTACTCTCCCTGCAGTAGGGGAGCATGTCATTAAGGGAGTTGGGGATCAAGTTCAAGGATCTCCTTCTCTTTTATCCAGACCTTTTTTCGGATGAGGAGTCTTGGGTGGGACATTTAGAGGAGGCACTTAAACCTTCTATTAAGTATTTTGTTACAACCTTCACCATACCGACCTATTTGGTGGTCCAGAAAAAGGTTGAAGTGTTGGAGAGGATGAACTCACTGGGAGGTCTGCCCCTAGTTGAGATACAGTGGGGCCCTTCAATGGGGAAAGCAGTCATCAGTAGGCCTCCAACATCAAGGGCTTCTAGGATTTTTCCAATGGGGAGGAGGCCACATCAGTTCCAGTTACGATCTCCCTGTCCTCATCCCATCTTTAAGGGGCCAGTACCAAGATGCTTCATCTCTAGAAGTTGTGAGAGTATTCGGAATCATTGCTCAGACTGAGTGCAATATAGTGGGGGTGGGCAGGTTCACCACCCACCTCAACAGCAGCAGTATCCTGCAAGGCCCTTTCAGTAGCAACAATTGGGACAGCGAGCTCCCGCTCCACTAAGAGCAAGAATTGCAGGAGGAGGCCGAACTCAGGGAGCTCTTTAGGGACCTTGACTAGGGTGAGGCTGAGGAGGCAGTCGATAGATTAGGGTTAGAGGATATATAAGTGGGTTCTTTCACACCATAGAGGAAGTAGTTCTAGTTGGTACATTAGAGGTTTATGGTATGATCAACTTGTTTATCACTCTTTCCAGCTCCTTGTTTGATTAAAGAGATTCACACTACTTTGTTACAGCCATTATATCCCCTGCTCTAGTTTTAGATGTTGTGAGATGTCCCATACTCCTAGTTTTGAGTATGACAGTCAGAGGTCAGACCAACTTGTCTTACATTTTTCGGGTATGTAGACTGATTTTGGGACCATATTAGTCCAATGGGGATATTATTTTCTACATATGTATTTGTATCATGTCATTATAGGAATCGACTAGTTATTCCATTGCGGGTACTATTATTGACTACTTTTGGAGAAGGGTCGTGTTTTCAGATATGGGTGGATAGTGAGTAGCTTTTATTGGTGAGAAAGGTTTCTAAGAGGGTAGCCGGCGAGAAGAGTATATATATTCCTTGTTATTTAATCTATCAATGGAGTCATTAGATACAGAAATGTTGGAAGCCCTGGGGTTCGTCAGTGATTTCATGGATATCTTACATAAGGAGGTGGTAACTTTGCCCCCTCGACGTGATGTTGACTTTAGGATAGACTTGCAACCTAGTGCCCATCCGGTTTTGATGGATTCCTATCAGATGACGCCTTATGAGTTTCAAGAGTTAAATATTCATATTGAAGAAGTGATAAAAATGTTTTTATTGACGAAGTGCGTCGCTATGAGGTGCTCATTTCTGGTTCATGAAGAAGGCAGATGGTGGTATCAGGCTGTGTATAGACTATCAAAGGCTGGACCAGGTGACAGTTAAAAACTGTTTCCCCCTCCTGAGGATTGATGATCTTTTTGATCTGTTGAAGGGGGCATGGTGGTTTCCCATGATCTACCTATAGACTCTATATCACCTGTTGAGGGTTAAGGAGTGTGACATCTTGAAGACTGCCTTTAGGTGCAGATATGGGCACATTGAGTGCATGGTCATGAATTTCAGCAATACGAATGCACAAACCATGTTTAATGGGCTCATAAACTCAGTCTTCTAGGAATATCTAGCCCGGTTCATAGTCTTGTTTATTAACGACATTCATATCTACTCTGGATTAGTGTTGGACAATTCCAATCATTTTGGAATAGTTTTAGGTGTTCTCCAATGCCACCAGATCTCTGGAATGTTGTCCATGTGAATGTTATCGATACGAGAGGTGCACATTCATGGACACGTGGTGTCCGGGTAGGGAATATCGATTGATCCATAAATGTTGTAGGAAGTTCTTTCTTAGGAATCAACCTTGAATTTGATGAAGGTTCATAGTTTCTCGGGTTTAGTAGGATATTATCGGACATTTCTTCCCAAATTCTCTGGAGTTGCAGCTCCTATGACATATTTTACCCGAAAATACTAGGGCTTTGTGTGGTGTGAGCAGACCATGAAGCCATCAATTATCTAAAGTGTAATTTGGTTAGTTCCCAAGTTCTTAGGTTTCAAAAGGAAATGGTGATTATTGGGGTGTTCTATGATTCTATATGCAAAGGCTTGGTTTGTGTGATGATGCAACATCAGGGGTTGATCTCTTATGGGTCTAGGTCGATACATCCCCATGAGCATAACTAGGCCACCCATGACTTGGATCTCACAACAGTTGTGTTCGCAATAAATTTATGGTGGCAGTACCTCATCAAGGTGTTCTTCGTGATCTTCATGGATCACCATAGCTCGAGGTATGTCTTCTCTTAGCGAGACCTGAACATGACGCATTGGAGGTGGATGGAGTGTCTTCAAGAATATGACATAAAAATTTATTACACCTTTTGAAAGGGTAACATGGTGGCAGATACCTTGGAAAGGTAGTCACAGAAGGATGTAGTTCAAGAATCGGTAGATGCGTAGAATGAGATAGAGGATATGGCTACCCTACACATGGATGCAACGATGGAGGATGTAAGAGCCTGTCTATTTTAGATGATAGTGAAATACTCTCTTTTGTAGCAGGTGCAAGAGTCTTAGTGGGGAGACTTAGAGTCTTAAGTGATGCACGATCATGTTAGTCGGGGTGATGATCTAGGAGGATGGTCAGAAGACTGGAAGAATCAGATATTGTTTCATGGAATGTCATTTATCCCAGTAAAAATGAAAAATATTGTTCTTGGAAAGTTCAAAAAATCACCCATGGAGGTACAACCAGAATTTTATAAGATGTAAATTGGATTTATGGGATAGTTTTGGTGGCCCAGGGTGAAGCGGGAGTGGAAACGTTTGTGGAAAAGTGCCTCATGTTTCAGTAGTTGAAGGTTGAACACCGCATCCCAGGAGTCCTGTTACAACCTTTCGATGTCCCTGAGTTGAAGTGTAATGACATCTTGATGGATTTTGTCATTGAAATACCCAAAATTGATTGTGGTTTCATTGCTATCTACGTAGTGGTGGACCGAAAAATGAAATCATCACACTTCATCTAAATCAAGGAGTTGAGTGTAGTGGGTTATTTAGCACAGAGGTATGTGGACAATGTGATGTGGTTTTATGGAGTTCCATGGACCATAGTCTCTAATAGGGATACCTCGTTTACCTCATAAGTCTGAAAAGGATTGAAACATGCTTTTGGAACCCAATTATTCTTCCACACTACATTCCACACCTAGACCGCTGGGAAGACAGAGCGAACCATTTATACAATGGATGAAATGCTATGATCATGTGTTTTGGACATTGGTGTATCATGGGAATGACACTTTCCTCTAGTATTGTTTTCCTACAACAATAGATTTCACTCTACCATTAGCATGGCTTCGTTCGAATCATTGTACTATATTCCGTGTCACTCACCCTTGTGCAGGGACGAGGTTTGGGATGCTTGTGTTCTTGGCCCGGAGGTTGTGAAGAGCATGACGAAGAAGGTTAATCTTATACTAGAGAAGATAATGGTGGATCAGGACGAAAAAAAGTTTTATGTTGATCAAAGAAGGATACCCTTGGAGTTAGAGGTCAGGGACCACATGTTCATGATGGTCTCCTATCGGCATGTACAAAGGAGGTTTGGAAGGGGGATTAATATTTACCCCAGGTTTTTCGGACCCTTCGTGGTGTTGCGGATGGTCAACGAAGTGCCTTATCGGCTTAAGCAACCACCCATGCCACTGAGGGTGCACGACGTCTTCTATTTGTCTCAGCTCCATCAGTATATTCATGATGATTTGCACGTCCAAGATTGGGGGAAGATAGATATCGTGGATGATATGATGTTTTTAGAGAGATGAGTGAGGATCATGAAGAGATGTTTCTCCATGGATGAAACATCATGATTGGTTTGTGTGTTATGTTGGCATGGTGGCCTCTAGGTGTGTACCTAAGAATGGGGGGAACAAATGGACGCCTAGAACCAATTTTTGTTTTGAATTTTGTTCTGTTCTATTTTTTACATGTTCTTGATGTAGTGTTTGACTTGATAAATATGAAACATACTATTTTCCTTGTCATATGGATGTGTGTAAAGAGTCTTGATTGTGGGGAGAGGAGGACATGATCCTTATTCATGACACATTAATGTGTTAAAGTGGATGTAGTTAAACACGTGCAAGTGATTCAGTGGCGCCCAATGTAGATAGTATCTTGACATGGCGTAAGGGACTACCTAATTCATATGACTTGAAAATATGACCTTCACATGTTTGTGTGACTACTTGAGGGAGAGGTGTTCTTAGATATCACAGAGGATTACTTCTGAGTGGTATCAATTGAGGTGGTTGTTCAGACCCCTATTCTCTTCAAATATAGTTTTGATTCTCGAGGTAGAGAATAGTGTGAGAGGTATCTGAAGTAATGGACTAGAAAATGACTAATTAAAGAGTTTTCCAAGAAACTCGGTTCCATAAAACAGTTCCACCAAAATAGAGGCACCAGTCAAGGAGGCACCATAATGGTGGCACCGGTCACAGTCACACACCGGAATGGTGGGAATGTTTATGCTGTCCCACCAAACCGTTTGCACCATTATGGTGGCACCGTAGCAGTCATACAATCATAGTTGCACACCAAAACTGTGGAACATGAGATGCTCATGTGGTCTTTTCTTCTTCCCATCTACGACTATGGGCCTCCTAGGATTCCACCTTCAATGCATGACCCTTAAGTACACCATTCCACAATGTTGTTTATTCCACCACACAGAATTCACCATGGAAAAGTATAACGGAGGGTCTAGGCCTTGTTCGGTTCAACCCATGCCCTCCACTTTAGTGTTTTATACATAGGGATGTATTATTTAATAAAAAAACTCGCATAATGAAACCTTGAATTATCCTCGCACATTAAATAATGAAATGCGGATCAAACCATTGGACGGATGATCCATGTTTTTAATAATATTGATGAACTGGGAAAAAGGGAGGAATTAAGCACATAAAACCCTACCATGAGTACCATGGAAGTTTCTGCGGATGAGGAAGGAGTGTCCATGTTTGAGTGTGTTTTGGAATAAGGATAAGGTTCACAGCTTTGACACCCATTGTCGAATCCCTCAATGGTCATCGATCCTTTATTTTAAATTGGTGGAAGATGTTGCCGAAACTTCTTCAGAGGATCCTCTCTTCATTTGCAAAACCCATGCCAGGGTATTGTTTAAATAGAATAAAAGCGGAGATCAACCCACCACACAAGTAATGAGGTTCATTAATAAATTTAATTAATGAACCTATTAATTTTCCCAATGTTGAAGTTACACAACCAACTCTTACCGACCATCAAATGGTCAGAAAACCCAGTGGTCCCGCCACCGCATCTAAACTTGTACAAAGATCACAAAAAAATAACTCATTAAGTTGTTTTTATTGTAATGTCCAAAAATTACCTTTTTCATCCCACCCTTGATGGTCGAAGTTATGCATTATTTAAGAGAATCCTGGCACTATAGATTCAATGGTGCCCTCAAATCATTAATCTGATCACCGGTTCAAAATATAGAATTCACCACATGCACGTTTGCTGATCATACCTTAAACAAGATAAAAAATTATATACGGTCACCCTCAACCCACATCTGTGGAGGTTTGGCTCTATCTAAGGTAAATATTCCCTCACGATCTAAATGGTACTATCGAATTTCCAATCAATGTTACCTCTTATGAGTTAATGAATTTAACAAAAAAAATAATTTCTACATAATTATTTTATTTACATCCAAAAACATACTTCCACTATTAGACCATGCTGTCCAAGGATAGAATTTTCCTAAGGATAGAATAGCCTCATGAGCTCATAGGTGGTCCAAAAATTTTTATTTGTGTAACCGTTCATGAGTTCTAAGAATTTTAAATATAAAATAATTTTATTTTATTATTTTATTTACAGTTGTTTCATTTTGGTATATTTTTACTGGAGGCATGCACGGAAGGAAATTATGTTGTGCCTATGGTAAAACCACCATCTTGAATGGAGCGCTGCCCTCAGATTTCTGATTTCGGCACCCATTTAAGAGTTATTCTACCTTTTAGGAAAATTTCTCACACACTCTCTATAAATCGTACCACTTTTTTTACTGATCATTCTGGACACTCCGAGCCTCGGAATCACGTTCTGGAAATTTTCACAAACTCATAATAACTCCATTTAATTAAAAAATTACATGGAATTTCTGGGTTTTATTGTAAGATTCAAAAATAACATTAATATCATTCCTTGAATATCTTTTTTCTAAAAAAACATTTGTTTACATATAATGATGAATAAAAAATATCAATATATGATGAACGTACACTTTTAGTAAATAATAATCATGAATGTCAATATTTTTTACAATGTAAATTAATGTGTTAACATGATGATAACCCAACCAGATAAAGAAGGATACATTTTAAAAACTAAATAGTAACGTGATAATAATAATCCATATTGAGAGAAAATATATGATATGAAAATATATTTCTCCTTGTATATGGAACAACATTCTTTCTAGGTGAACATCACCAAACACGAATTATGTAAAATGTGATGTTCACACAATATATATAAATGGTTATTCTATTAATTAAAAATTTAATTACACGATCATAAGACATATATAGAAATATGGAGTAATTTTTTTTAAAAAATAAACCTAGTGTATTAAAGGAAACATATGAGGTTGTTGACATAAATGAAAAATACCATCACAAGAAGAATGCTTATAATGGAATCACCAAAAAGGGATCACGAATAAAATATTTTGATACTATGAGTCAAATTATCAGAATAGTAATAGTATATATATAATAGGATAATCAGGAAACATAAAACCTATTAGAGTAAATCCTTTTGAAAATGACAAGTGTAATGGATTTGGAATCTTAAAAAATATTTTATAATACATTTTAAACATTGATATAAAATACAATTTTATATGTCACTATTAAATGTAAATTTTTGAAAAGATTTCATGAAATAATTTAAAAACAAAAAATATAAAAATAATATCCATGAATGGAGGATTGAAAACAAAAAAATTTATCTTATATAAATCAGTAAATGAAGTAATAACATGTGAAGGTGAAATGAGAACTTATTTCTATAGTTTTCAACTAACCATTCATCGATACTCACATTGAAAAATGAGTATGAAATGATTCATTTGTATTAATGTTTTTTTCGAAAATGTTATTATAATATACCATATAATAAAATATTTTAGTAGTATAACTTATTTATGGAAGTAATATGTTTAAGACAAAACAATATAACTCATCGAAATTATAATTGAGTTATCAAAATCCCTTAAGACCAATATAATCCATAAAGAATAAATCATTTGAAATTGGTTTTTGTGGTAAAAATGTAATCAGTGATAGAATATAAAATAATAAAATAAAATTATATAATTTACACAACATATATATAGTAATTTAAAGTGAGCTATCATGATTCAATGAATAAAAATTGAGTTACAGAAAACTATTATGATAGGGAAAACACATGAGTAAAAAGATATTTAATGAAAAGAATATCATTTGGATTAGTATATAAAAATAATTAAAAGAAAATAATTTTTTATCATTAATTTTAAAATATATGAATAAAATAATAAAATGTAACATAGTGAAAAATAATTATCTTTTCTCAAATAAAAAATTGAAGACAAAAAAAATCGACCACTTGAGAAACACATTAATCCAAATTCCATGGAAGAGTAAACATATAATTGATCCTCAAATAACATGATTAAAATAAAATAAATGATTTGATATATCAAATATTTAGTATATATTACTGAAAAAATAAATTTGTTTCATAAATATTCATTTCTCAACGATAAGAATATCATATGAATACCCTTACCCTGGTCTTGATTCATTCAATAGTTACCGAAAATGAAATAAATAATTAAATTTAGATCATAATATATGCACATTAGAATATTATCCATAAAAATAATCATTTCTACTACCAATTTCAAATAATTCTATAATTATAAATTTTTTTTTCTTTTTACACATTTTTACATCGAGTTTATATAATATATATCAAGATGAACTTGTTTAATAAAAAATGTGTTGGTATTCATTATTTTTACAAAACAATAATCATTAAAATTTAACTAGATGTAATTAAATACATGTCCCATGATTTTTCATAAATATGTATTTTTTTATATCAACGTAGTATATGTTAGGAACCATGATGTTAAAATTAGTGATGAACATGTTTGTATAGTTTCTACCAACAAAATAAGATATATTATTTTTTTAATTATAGAGTCATTAAAATAACTTTATTATGTTTTACTTATATTTTCATACTAGTGCATTAATTTCTATTATTAATCATTACATTAATATTACCACATGAATTATGTAGGACAAAAAATTTCCAAAACAAGTGCAGGATATAACATATTTATGAACCATAATTATATTACCTGAAAAATATTTATTTTTAAAATAAATAAAATAAACTATCTTTAATAGGTATTGATAAAATAATTAAAGCGTAGTATTATAGAGTCTATAGTCTACAAACACACACTAATTACATTATTTATTTTTTCTAGAAGGATTCCATTAATGAATAATAAATGAGAATAACCAAATATAGTAACATTAAAGTATATTAATGATACTAATATCAATTTTTTATATAATAAACTTTAATTAATATCTTTAATAAGAAATGGTTTTTAGTTGATAATACTCAAATTTGGTAGATTAATTTTCCAAAATGTATCCTTGGAAATGAAGGAATAGTGAAAATAATGTTGAAAAAAATCCATTTAATGTTTTATAGTGTTGTAAGAGGAGAAAATTTTCAAATTTTAAAGGATAAATTTTACGAATATGTGAGATTTTAAGTAAAGGGAGTGTTAACTTTTGATAAGTGAGGAGAATCACACTTTTGGAAGCACAATTAATATTTTCAATAATGTGATATTTCTATTCAATGTTCAATGATTCAATAATTGACCAAGTTAATGGGAATGTGAGTGTCGTTTGAAACTCACCTCAACAACTGATTTTAGAATCAAATTTGAATCTTTTTAGGCTATTAAACTATTTATGTTTTTCACTAATTTACACTTTCCTTAATAATTAATTTTTAACATTATTAATTTTTTTCATGTAAAAATTAATATATATCTCTATACATATATTAAAAATTATGATTTAAAATATTAAAGTCATTTAATTAAATAAAATTTCTATTTCTTTTCATTATTAATTTTTAGATTAGATCACATAACACACAAATACATATTTTTACAAAAAAATGTGTTTTAAGATAAATTTTTATATGAAATCGACTATTATTAAAATCATAAAATCCAATTACATAATTTGGATTAATAAAAAAATAAAATATATTATTATGTTCACTGAAATCCATAATTTAATCTCACCTTGAAAATTATTTATTTCATGAAATTTTTTAAATTTATAGAATCTTTCTTTTAATACAGTACTAAAAAACATGGAATGAGGATTTATAAGATCAAATAATAATTTAAAAGGAATATTAAACTTCAATATATTCATACTTGATAATGAAAAATGATTTTTAATCCTATATATCATTCATACATGATGAAATTAATAAAAGTATAATTTTATAGAAAACAATATTTTTCCACTAAAAACCAACCATTTGAGAAAAATATAAAAATGTACTATATAAATTTTTTATATGTGGAACTAAAAAAATAAATTATTTTTCTAATAAAAAAATATTAAATTTTTAAATTCAATTATTGAATAAATGTATTTAATGACTGATCATTTAGATTAGAAAATGACATTTTCAAACATTAACTATTGTTAGAATTACTTTATATCATTTTCAAACTAAATTTGTTGTAACAAAATATTAATATCAAACATAATTAATCATAATAATATGTATCGTTAAACAAAAATTCAAGTCACTTGAAATGAAATATTTTATTACAAAATATCTATGATATTAATATAAATTTTATATAAAGTAATTAAATTTCATTCATATTAAAAGTAGAATTTATCTTCTTTATAAATATATTTTATAAATTGGATACCCCTACTCATTCCCACCAATAAAATATCTTGGTTGTAAAGTTCATACATAATATAAATTTTTTTCTCTAAATAAATCATGGGTTCATTTATTTTTAGGATTATGTGTGGATACAACTGTTGAACACATTGAATTATTTAAAGTTTATCAAATATTAGAATATTATGATATTATAAATTATGTTATAAATCAAAAACAATTATGGATTTTATCATTATGATAAAAAATAATAAAATACATAAATTCAAATATGTAGTAAATTTAGTGGATTTTGAAATTGAAATTTCATCATATGGGTTATATGACCTCTTGATGATGTTTTCCTCTTATTTTCACTAAAGTATTTTATTTTCCATTTTAAGAGATTTTATCTCTTATATATCTATAAAAAAGGTTTTTTGAATTCAAATAAACTGGAATGACTTGTTTTTTTCTTTTTTTTTCAAAAATAAAAGATTATATATGAATAAATACACTTAAAAATATCATTTACACCCATGATTGCAATATATTTTTCCAAGAAATCTATTTGAGTTATTTTTTATTTTACTCCGTAAATTTAAAAGAGATATACATTTAACGGATTCATGTTTCATATTTCACCCTCCATTTTAATTTTATTATGTTATTTTTTGATAAATATATATTTCAATGACAATATATTAAATTAATATTTTTATTTTATATTATTTGGAAATTTTTTGATGCACATTTTTTTCCATGGGTTCTTTATGAATTTTTTTTTCAATTTTAATATTTTATCAAATGCACTTTATTTCCATGGGTTCTAAAGGATATAATGATTGTATAGTTTTCATGTAGTAGACATAGGTATGGAGAAATTATAGGTTGGGTTTTGTATGACCAGATAATGCATTATTTAAAAGTTTAAATATCCAGTGATAATTATTCAGGAGTTTTTTTAGTATCTCATAATCATGTGAACATGTGGTGTTTATCTTGAATGTAATGCTTCTAATTATAATTTATGTTCAATATTTGAAATATTTTTCCATTATAATTTTGTTATCTATATATTTAAAATTCATGTTAAATGGTTCTAATCCATGTTAAAAATATTATTGTTCAATAATAACCATTTATTAGTTTATTTTTGTACATTAAATCCTTCAATTATCACTTTTTTTGGATGATTATCACTCATGTGGATATAATATTCCTCTCTTGTTTCTAATGTATCATATTCATATGATCTCACACTTGATGACATGTTGATATATTTATTTTTTTCATTATAGGTAATTTTACCTTTCCACATTCTTATGTTTTCATTCTATAGAATTTTAATATTGATATTACCTATGAGATGTTTAGAAAGGGGTTTATCATTGAGAAATTATGAAGAAATGTTACATACCACGTATTTATAGAATGATACAATTTCATGTATATATATTAATATTTATGAATAAGATATTTATCTTACATCAAATGGGATTCTTTTTCCGATATCGTACTCGACACACAAGAACAGGTTTCTCTGAATTCTTACGTTGCCCACATCATTGAGTTATACTAAAAAATAATACAATAATAATATTATCATTATAAAAGTTAGTTAATATCTAGACATTAAATTTTTGGGAATGGAATGAACTAAAAAAAATATATTATAAATTGTTTTTAAAATTTCCATACTTTTTGAAAATAAATTGTAGAGTATTTCAAAGATAATGAATCCATTTTTAAGCATAAAATAATAAATTATTTTAAAAATTACTTTTTACAAACTTTTGATGGAAACCACATTTTAAATATATTGTTTTAACTTTATATGTTCTATTTTAAAATATAATATTCATTATTAGAAGTGGGATATAAATATTTACTTTGGGTGAAATATTGGTATTTTACTGATAAAATCTATATTTTAATTAAGAATGAAAATACAACCTTTTAATTCTAATATACCTTTTCATATAATGTATTTATATAGTTATATATTCATTTTATTTTGCTGTACTATGTAATTGGATTATTTTTTTTATCATTTAATCCAATTTTGGTCATTATAAGGAATTTCACATTGAAATTGGACATAGGCAATGTCAATATTTGGATTGTTTTTATTTATTAGAATCCTTCTTTTTGGTTTTGACAATGAATATTAATATTAATTTATTTACAAGAATTATCTTTTTTTGAATTTGGAAGAATGGATTCCATATTTGGAATCATAAGTCCTAATTTTTTTAAATAGGTCCCTTTTATTTTTTGACATTATGAATAGTAACTTCAGTAATTATTTTTATTTACAATGGATAAAGGGTAAATTAAGTAAATAATGGTAAAGAATAATATAATAATAATATAAAACTACACTATCAAGTGTCATAATATTATTTAATGATATATGGTTGAACACGAGCATCCTTGGGTTTATTTTAGGACCCCATGGAGCCACATGGGTGTGATAATGACATTTTATAATAATTAATTTAATGTAATGTGAAATATGACATAAATAAATATATTTTCAGTAAAAAACATTTAAGGTGGGGTTATATAACTTATATCTATGAATATAAATATTCATTATAAAGATGAAAATATTTTCTATATCATGGAATTTTATTTATGATTTTTAAAAATTATATAAATAAATTTATTTATGACGCAATGATGAATATTTCATTACCTTAATAATGAAATATTAAAATTAATGATATTATAAATATTAAAATTAATATTATTTTAACATTTTAATTCCATCCATAAAAACTTCAGAAAACATTGACACATGAGATATGATTTAATGTATTTGGTTTGAAGAAATCATGTTTCTAGGACTTCAACAAAAATAAATTACTAAATAGTGTCAAAATTGACATAAATGTGTTCTTAAAACATATACTATTATATTAAATGATGAAATAGTTCTAAAAATCCCTGATTCTTCCAAATTAACTTAAATGTTTTTTGATTATAACATTGAAACTACTATAATTTTAAAATAAACATTTAATAAAATAATATTTCAATACTTTCCAAAAGTGCCCATACTCCCTCTTATAAAATGCCACCACCTCTACCCACTTACTCACACCTCTCAAAGAACCTTTTCTCATCAAAATTATGATCACATAATCTCCCAACATCCATAACTTCCTATTATAAGACATACCTTGTGTAGAAGGCATCTCAATGAATGCTTTGGCTCAAATCAAAATGAGATACCCGATTTAGAGCATATATCTTATCTCAAGATACTTTCTTTTATTTTCATTCTACAACCCAATAAACTATATTTATTTAATTAATTTATATAAACAATTGTATACTAAATATACTATGACTTTTAATTCCAGGGGTTAGACATACACATACTCACACCTCCATCTAGTGGATATATTACATACTATTTCTTTGTACGGGGAACTAATACCTCACAAAACGATAATGATTAAATATTCCGTACCACCTATCATTATGGGAGTTATAATTGAACTATATTTATAAACTATATATATAAAATTTATATTGCCTATTTAATTATGGATTGTTTTATTTACAACATACCATTATGATTTCCAAAATGTGTAAATATGATAATTTCATTTGAGAAATGGTGGGATATGGCCCCTCAAGGTGATATGACTCGTTCATTCCATACATGAAACATATAAATGATGGAGTAAATGAACTTATATAACATATATAACATTGATATTATAATTAAATTATAGTATAACTATATATCATTTAGGTTTCCTTCCTATAATATGAAAAAGTAATGAACGTAGCGTTCATTTGTACATACGACATATCGTCTCCATGAATGGTTCATTTAATTTCCTATCAAAATGTGATGGAATATTTAAAATATATATATACTAGATATATATTATATTTAAATTCTGAAAATATTCATGAGATGATGGACATTGACCACATGGATAATTTATATAAAAACAAGTTCATTTATTATGTACTTAATATAGAAACAATGGATGATATGAACTTAAATAATTTGTAATTTTTATAATATGACAATAATTAATATAAAATTAATAATTTACTTGAAAAATATTATGAATCAAGTGTAAATTAACCTATTTTTTTAATTTAGGAATATAATTAATGAATGAGACATGTCAGATTTTTGGTAAGGGACTTCATCTCAATCTCATTTCATTAAGGAATATTTTGATTCTATACACCACCTTCTTTAATACGGTGTATAAGAAACCCCTTTGAATTTTAATTTCATTAAAAGGTAATCCTTTTTCTATGAATCATTTTATTAAAATACAAAAAGGTAATTTTTTTAAGGTATGCGTTGAAACGTCTCTTCTGTGGCTGTAACCGTTATTTGATATTTGGCTTCCCCAATAATATTAATTCTTTTAAATGGAATAGAAATTACATATACCCTTCTATTTGTGTTTTGGTATTGAAAATGGTTTTCAATGTGGATATAATATATCAATATCTTGAAATGATTTCTTAGGATTGTAAATTAAATTTTATGAGGGAAATGTTGATAGTTTGAATCTTTTATGTGTTATTATTATATAGTGACGCTTGACATTTTATGGGTGATTATGTGAATAACCAATGACTGGTGGTTACATGATAATCCAAATATGGGTGGTTATTTGATAAAATAAAGACATGGGGTTCCGTGATAAACCGAGGATGGGTGGTTACATTATAACCTCCAGTGCATTGGGTATGGAAGTCAGTTGTATAGCTATTACATTTAATGATATATATAGATTCAAACCGTATGGTTATTCAAATTAAGTATGTTTGTGTCCCTAGTTACCTTTATATGATATATGTTTATTTTTATGGGTTAGTGTCAATATTTTTATTGAAAAAGGATAAGCATCAATATTAAATTAAGTGAAGTATATTTAATACATCATAAAGGTGTAAAGTATTACATTATGATAAAGTATTCATGGATTTCATGTTTTCCAATGACTAAAAGTTTCCCTTCACTGTGTATCCCTTAGTGATATTTTTATTCTCATCCCATGTTTTAAAAAAATTTTCACAGGACATAAGAAGAATAGAGTCAAGGAGTGGATCAAGGAAAAGTTATGCTGTGAAAATGTGAAATGAACCATGTTTATTTTGAAATATTTTTTGTTTTATAAAAAATAGTATAGTGAGTATATGTGTATGATTGTAATATTGAAGTTGTTATGTATGTGTTATGACCAAATTATATAAATTTCTATAATTTAAAACATCTTAAAAGTGAATTAAAGTCAATTTTTTCACTATTCTAATGATTTTGTAACATTTATGGATGGGGCCTTATAGTTGGTATCAATTGACGGTTTAGATAGATTTACGAGTAATAATATTTTTAATATAATATCCATAAAATATTTTTACATTAGGGTCAAATTTAAATGATATAGAATTTAAAGATTACCACTTTTCTTCATTTAATAAATGTTTTTTCAGAATTGTTCGTGTATAGGAAACAGGTAAGCTATGTTGGGAAGGAATACGGAGGGAAGAAACCATCCAAATTATCATTATATGATGACCAAAATCACAATTGATCAATTTGTTTTTTTTATAAATGATACATGGGTATGTTCTAAAATTAATAAAGAAAATGAAAGTCACATAAGGATTGTTTTTCAAACCCTAAAAGAAAAGATACTACATGGAATGTTAAGTAAGAGTGAATTTTTGTGGCATGAAATTAATTCCCATGGTCATATTGTTTCTAATGATGACATAAATAATGAACCTTCTAAAAAAATGTTGTTGAAGAGTGTCTAAAACCTACCTATATCATAGAGATTCATATTTTTTTTGATTAATTGGTTATTATAGATGCTTTATTAGAATATTTTCTACCTTATCTAGCCCACTAACTAAGATAACACATTGAAAAATTAACTTCTTATTCAAAAATGAATGCGATGATTTTTATTTGGAATTGAAAAGATGTTTTGAAAATGCTTCAATTTTGGCCATACATTATGGGAACTGTGAATTTGTTATCTATAGTGATTAATCATTTTAAAGACTTGGGTGTTCCCTAATATAGAATGATCAGGTAATTTATTATGTTTCACATTATTTGAAACCTTTTGAGTTAAATTATCCTACCCATGATTTGGAATTAGCAACTATGGTTTTTGAATTAATAATCTAGAGGTATACTATTTATGGAGTAGTTATTGAAATATATACTGATAACAAATGTATGAAGTATATATTCTTTCAAAATTAAATATTCATGAGATATTGGAGATGGATAGAATTAATAAATTATTTTGATTTAACAATTAATTACCATACATGAAAAGAAAATAAAGTGGATGGAACATTGAGTAGAAAGAGTAATGCTACATTGATGATGCTTCGTTTGGAACAACATCCATTAGTTTCTAACTAGATTAATTTTGTATTGGAATTTTTGGTGTACTTAATTCCTGTATTTTGTTTAAGGTGTCATTCAAATAAACTCTAACAGAAGAAATTAATAAAGCACAGAATGAAGACAGTTAGTTGCATAAAATGTTATAATTGGTTCATAATGGAAAGTTTCCATATTTTTTCATTGATAAAGAATGTGTTTTTAGGTTGGTAAATAAATTATGTGTGCCTTTTAATTCAGAATTATATAAATATTTTTTATTAAATTCTCATAGTTATCCATTTTTAGTTCTTTATGTATGTACTAAGATGTATTGAGATCTTCAGGAGTATTTTTGTGGGATAGAATTAAAAGAGATACTGTGGAATTTACTGTGAATTGTATGACTTTTCAATAAGCTAAAGTATAACAACAGTTACCAAAATGGATAATTCAACCTTTTACAGTGGTGGAGTGGAAATGAAAAAAAAATATCCATGAATTTCGAAGTGGTATTACCAAATACTTCTAGTGGTAATAATGCAACATGGGTTATTGTTGATCGATTGACTAAATGGGGGTCATATTATTAACCACAAAGGTCAAGTGTTGTGAAAGAAGTTGATTCATTTGGTAATGATTTTGTGTGAAAACCATATGGTTGAATAGAAAATGTGGTAATCTAAAAATTATAGTATGGATAAATACCCACACTTATTTGATAAGTAAATAAAATTGTTGGGATGCAATTTCCAAAAGAGGGGAATGATGTAACATCACAAGTATTTATAGATTAGAAAATTTTATTATCTATTAATATTTATGAAAAAGATAATAATTTTATGTTAAAGGGGATGAATTTTCTGATATCGTACTCAACATGCAAGGATCAGTTTCTCTGAAATCATACCTTTCACACAACATTGAGCTATACTGAAAAATAATACAATAATATTATTATTACATTAAATGGTTGTTAACGCATAGCGTTTTATTGGTGGAAATGAATATGAACTAACTAAAATATTTTTATACATGTTTTTCTATATTTTAACTTTTATAAAATATGTTTTATAGGATTAAAATATGAATCAATACAATATAAATTATAAAATACTGAAGTATTTTTAATTTGTCGTTTTACCGCCTTTTGATTGAGAAAACATTTTAAATATACTTTATTAAAATTTTATATTATCTGTTTTTTAAAATAAAATTATTATTTATAAAAAAGACATTAATTTTACTTTGGTAGAAATTTCGGTAATTTTCTGATAAAATTTATATGTTAATGAATAGAGAAAATAATTCATATTAATTCAAAATATCCTTTTAATAAAAATTATTTATATATTTAGATTGTACATTTTAAATTGTTTGAAATTTTAATTTTAAATTTTTTTATCATTTAATCCAATTTTGGTAATTAGAAGTAATTTCTCATTGAAATTGGACATAAACACATGTCAATATTTTGATAGTTTTAACTTCTTAAAAACCTACTTTTCGGTTTTCAAAAATGGAATTAATTTTTAATTAATTAATACATTTTTTTTTGTTTTGAAATTTTGAAAATGGATTCCATATTTTCAATTATAGGTCCCAAATTATTTTAATATATCTCTTTTATTTTGGGACATTATAAATAGTAACTTCTGTAATAATTTTTATTACCACGGTTAAAGGCTAAATCAGGTAAATAAAGGTAACACATAATATTATAAAAATATAAAACTACCTTAACAGGGGTACTAATCCAATTTAATGAGATATGGAAGACCAATAGTATCCTTGGGTTGATTTTAGGACCCCATGGATCTACATCGGTTTGATAAATACGTGTTACAATAACTAATTTAATGTAATGATAAATATAACATAAACATGTATATTTTTTATTAAAAAACTTATGTTTATGTTATTTAATTGTTATATTCAAAAATTAATAGTCATTATAGATATAATTTTATTTCATATATCATGGTATTTTATTTATAATTTATATACATTTTATAAATATAATTATATATGACAGAATGTTGATGTAATGATTACCTTATTAATTAAATATTCAAATGAATGATATTATAAAAATTAAAATAAATTTAATTTTAAATAATTGATGCCATAAAAAAAATTTAGAATAAATTTACATTTTAGGGATTGGTTTATGCCATTTTTTGAATGAATCGTATTTTTATAACATTAATAAAAATCAGATACTAAATAGTGTCAAAGTTGACATAAATGAGTTTTTAAAACAAATAATATTTTCTTAATTGATATAATAGTACTAAAAATCCAGGATTCATCAAAATTAAATATATAATGTTAAAATTTCCATTAAAAATCCACTTTTTGTTTTATTGTCCTTTTATAGTATCTACAGTAACCAAATATTATGACAATACAATAAGACATGGTATGAGTTGATGTTTTCAACTAAGGGTTAAAGATAAAAGAGAAGGTTAAATTTGTGATATAAAATTAACTAAAACTTATTGGATGAGAGGATATATACCCATATATCCTAGAAATATATCACTTTGGAACTATTATTAATTTAAAATCAATTTTTAATAAAATAATATTTCAAGACTTCCCAAAAGTACCCTTCCCCCTACTTATAAAAGGCCTCCACCACTACCCACTTACTAAAACCTCCCAAGTGCCTTGGATCAACTAAATTCATGTAATAAAAACTCAAAACATCCATCACTTCATCCTATAATAATTAACATTTTATAAAGGAAACTTATGGAATTTGTTTTTCTCAAATCATAAGATGGTCCCAGATTTATAGGCAATGTATTCTATTACGATCCTTTCATTTATTTCCCTTTTACAACCCTCTAACCTCACTTCATTGCATGTATTTATTAAAAACCTTTATAATTAATATACTAGGATGTTTTTATGCTATGTTTTATAACTTAACATACACAAACCTCCTTATAATGTATATAAAACATATTGTTTCTATGTACGACAAACTACTCTCTCACAAAACAATGATTGTTCAATTATATCGAACCACATATCGTGGGGGCCATTATAATGGCCTGATATTTACATATGATATATATAATATTTATATTTCCTCTATTCTTCTATAATTTTTATTTAAAACATACCTTTATGGTTTCCAAAATGTGTAATTAGGATAATTATACTTGAGGAAGTGTGGATTGTCGCCCATCAAAGTTATGGGAATCTTTCATGCCAAACATGAAATATATAAAGGATGTCCTGAATGAAATTATGTTACATATATAAAATATATATTATAATGAAATTATAGTATAACTATGTATCATTTATGTTCATTCAATTAATATGACATAGTTATGAAAGTAGCGTTCTTGCGTTTGTATAACCTTCCATCTCTATGAATGATGCATTTTATTTCTTATCTGCAAATTTTATAGAATATTCTAAATACATATATAATTGATATATATGAAATTCAAATCATGAATAATATTCTTGTGATTATTTAATTTTACCACATGGACAATTTATACCAAAACATGTTCATTTTCGACTCAAGTTCAGAATATCGACAAAATGATTTATATGAACATAAATTATTATTTAATTTTAATAACTAGATAATAAGTAAAATAAATAAATATTAAAATCGTCAAATTATTTAGAAAAAGTTAAAATTAACCTATTTTTATTAATCAGGAATATAATGAACGAATGAGATAATTCAAATTCGAGGTTAGGGGCTTCGTCTAAATCATCTTTAATTGAGGCATATTTTGATGTAAAAAACTAGATTATTTTATACGGTGTAAAATAAACCCATTTGAATTTAAATTTTTTAAAAGGGAATCAATTTTCTATAAATAATTATACTAAATGAAAAAAAATTAACGTATGTGGTGACAAGGAATCATCTTACCCCATAACTGTATTTTGATATTGGGCTCCCTATATCTTAATTAATGTTTTTACAATGAAAATAAATCCCACATTCCCTTTTTGGGTGTTTTGGTATTGAAAATGGTTTGGAAATTGGATTTAATATTTCAATATATTGAAAATATCTATAGTGATTGAAAATGAAATTTTTTGGGGGAAATGTTTATAATATCAGTCTTTTATGTGATATGGTTATATAAAAATACTTATAATTTTGATGGGTGGTTAAATCATAAACCAATGATGGGTGGTTTGGAGAGAAACCAAGGATGGGTGGTTATGTGATAAACCAAAGATGGGTGGTTCCATGAAAAACCATAGGATGGTAGTAACATTATATCCTCCAATTCATTGGGTATGGAAGTCAGTTATATGACTATTACAGTTAGTGATATGTGTGGAATTCGAATATATGGTTATTCCATTTAAGTATGTTTATGAACCAAATTTCCATTATAAGTTATATGTTGATTTCTATTGGTTAATTGTATCATTTTTTTCACCAAAAAGGGTATGAAAGGATCTTATATATAGTGAATTAAATTTACTACATTTTAGAGGTGAAAATTATTAGTTTATGAAAAAGTATTAATGGTTTTTATGTTATCCCATTAATAAAAATTTTCATTCTATTTTTATCCCTTACTGAGATTTTTATGCTCATCCCATGTTTTGAAATGTTTTTCAGAGGACATAAGAAAAACCAAGTCATGTATGGTATCAAAGAAATGTTTTTATTTTAAAACATGAAATGATGCCATGTTTCTTTTTAATGAGTTTTTGTTTTATGAAAAAATAAATAGTATATATAAGTGCCTACCTTTAATATTTAAGTTATTATGTATGATGTAAGACCTAATTTTCTAAATATATGAACTTAAAAAGAACCTCATTTTGAATGAAAATCAAATTGTTGACTTTGTCTCAAGATTATGTAATGTTTAAGGTTGGGGCCTTATAATAAATGATGGTGAGTATTCTAAAATCAATTATTTATGTTGGTATTCTTACAGAAGACTATATTTTTAGGGATCCCTAGTGGGTGTGACTATTTGGGAGATGGAATGTTAATTATATAAGAAAATAATATAAAATGTTTATTCATCATGGGTCATTATAAAATTCACTTAGGATTTGGATAATTTTAAGAGAACCATAGGGGTTGTGTTTACCAAAACAATAATTAATGGTATTAGGATTTCACAACTGTAATGGGTGGGTAAATTTTTCTATTATATTAGATGATTTTTAGTTATAATGGAACAATTTAAGAGAAAAATATGGTTTTGGACCCTATTATTAGATCTTAGAAAGAATCAATAGGATATCTTATTATAATATGATAATCAATGGGCAATAAACATGGCACAAAATATAGTATTTTATTATTAGATGATGAAAAGAAATCCGGAATATTACATTAATGATAGAGGAAAAATTGATATAGTATTGGAAGATAAATAAGAAACAAAATATAGAGTAATTGTTCACAATGAATTTAGTCCAAGAATGTTTTTTGAAATATTATGCATCTTTAGGAACTGGTAGAATAGATTAAGAAAAGAAAACACTACTTATTTTAAGAAGTAGATTAGATGTTTGTGATAAAGTGATTGCGAGCTTCTATTTTTTCCCAAAATCGTTATTTGAGTGGAAAATTACTTGGAGAGTGAAACCTATTATAGTTCACTAGATATAGTATGTTGGAAAATAAATAATCTATTATATTTATAAAATGCTGTTGTAAAATCTATATTATTTGGTAGAGAGATTAAACGATGACTACATCAAACAGATATTTTCACTAGAGATGGGTTAGTCATAGAGTACAAATTTTACTAATAAGTGTAGCTTGAGTTATTCACTAAGACATGGGGTCAGATTATGTATGACAATATAGATCAATGATCACTATTCTAAATGGGGGATACTATAATGATAATGTTTAGTGGAATTATATTTATTTACTATAATCATATTTAAACAAAAAATGGGGTTCCTGTGCATTTTAATTTTGATTCAAAAAATGATTAAGCACCAATATAAATCATAACATCTATAGTTAATATGTAATGAATATTTTTTTCTTCAGATGAAGTTTAATTCTTTTATATTTATATTTTATGTAAAATAAAATCTATATTTCTCCCATTGATGTAAGACACATTTTTGAACCATGAAAATCATCAAGCCCTTACCTTTATCATTTTCCCATGAATGTTGGTGAGGTGGGAGTTTACTTCATTTTTCTATAGGATTCAGATTTGTGTAGGAAGTATGGTGTGTTTCCTTCCCATCATCTGGTATACTAAACCCATAGTATAATTCTAGAAGATATTTCTTCCACTTTATATAATCATATAGTGGTTTAGATATGATTATGAGATACTAGGGTAGATTCCCAAAAACATTTCACCAAATAATTTCCATATTTTTTTGAATCATCCCCTATATCATTATATTTATTTATAAATCCCTACATTATCTGAATATTATTTTCCATTTTGGTGTAGGGACACTATTCGAAGTATAATTTTGTTGAATTTGATCAGAAATATTATTTATATCATTGAATAATTCTTCATGTTCAACATCATGATCCACAGAACATGGTTCAGTATGGGGGATATGTTCTATTTGGTTTTTTAGTGACAACCCCATTTTTGTTAATACAAACTCATATTGATATCCCATTATATCCTATGATTAATCAAGAGTTTAAACTATTTGATATTAATTCTCAACTCTAACTCTCTATTATTTATCACTAGTCAGATCAGAGTCAATATCATTATTACGTGGTTCATTTTATTTTAGATCCTCACTAGAATTATCTTAAACATGATCACCATCTTCTTCAGATCCTCTAACATCTGATTTAATAAAAACATTAATTTATCATATATTTTAAATTATATTTTAATCATAACATTCAACTATCATATGAATCCTTTTATACTTGTATATGATACATTTTCCATTAAATTGATACAATAAACAATATCTTCCTCACCTTTCACATCCAACATTCATATGATTTTTTTCTTAATGTCAATAAAACATGGACTATCCCAATCTTTTAAATGGTTCACAATTTATTTATTATTTTACCACATTTTATTAGAATTTATTCTTTATTTATTTATCATTAGATACAAATTATGTATATGAATAGATGTGCATATTATTTATCAAAATAAAAACATTTAACTTTTGAATTATTCAATCATTTTTCATCATATTTATATAAGACATTTATTAATTCTTGTAGAAACTCCATTTTATTGTAGAGTGTAAGGATCAATGTATAGATTCCATATTTGTTTCTTATTTAGATTATATTCCAAATAATTCTATGAAGAATCCCTTCTGTTGTTTTTTATTTAATTTTTTATACGAACACTTAGTTATCTCTCATATTTCCATCAGAAAATGTTGAACACCTCCATTTCACAGGACATATGTTTTATAGACAATATTTTTTTTTCATTATAATGAAATCATCAATAAAATGGAACTATTATGAGTCCCCTTTAGTTGATTGACTTATTATAGGTCCACAAAATTTAGTTTTAATAAATTCATGTGGCTAAGAATATTGTATTTCTACCCTTTTATATCTCCCCTATATTATCCCCAATTATTAATGTATTTATAAACAACATCATTGTATTTTACTATTTTGGGGAAGATGGCTCTCACCATTCTCTATTGAAAATTTCAGAAAATTTCCTAACCTTGCTAGATATGTCTCCTTTTCAAATATTTGTTTCTTTGTTTTCACTATGGTATGAAAAATTTCCACGAAACCGATATAGAAATTTTTACCACTTGTTCTTTCAACATTGGGGACATTCCTTACAAATTTTATTATCTTAAATAGCCAATAATTTCTTCTAAAAATCATCTCGTTTAATTTATCATATATAAAACTCATACCAAATAGGTTATGATTAATAACACTAACAAATAATACATTATTAAATTTCATTTTTTGGGAATCAGTTTTATAATAAAATATTCCATTCTTTTCATGAAAATGGCTTTCTCAAATACAGTGGATCAAAATATGAGTTCTTTAATGTTATTTTGCATCTTGACATCCCTGTAATATGTGACAAGTAACCACAATCAAGAATGTATGACATGTTCCCCTATATATCTTTGAGGGAAAATCAAGAGTTACTGAAGTTTATATTTTATTACCTCTTTGTGTATTCATTAGATAAGTTTCATGTTATGTATATATATAAAGCATGATCATACATTCCATTTAATGTTTACCGTTCTTGTTAATATCCTGCTATGTTTATATAAATTAATTTTCTATTTTATTACCTATTTTTTCAAAAAATATTCCACTATGAAGATAAATTTCCCAAATATAATAATTTTATATGTTTTTTAAAATCACCTTTTTATTGTGTTAACATCACAACCTCTTTCTTCATGGATTTTATTTCTCACTTATGTATTGTTTTCATCTCATGATACACATCAGGATCTATTTTTAGTATGTGTGTATGTTTCTTATCTTTATCAATCACTATATAAACATTATTCTTATATTTCAATTTGATCCATATAGTTAATAACACCTACAACAAAGAATTTATCAAACTAACTTATTGAGGTAGAGTGGTCATTATATTCCTTGGTTAAGAAGGTTCTTATATTTCTTCATCAAAACTATTATTCATGGAAAGAATATTTCCTTACATCCTTTAAACATATTCCCCATTTATTTCAATATGGTATCTCTTCATACTATACCCTTTATTCAAAAAAAAACTCTTATTTCATTGGAATTTATCTAGAAACTATCTTATTCCAACGCCATTAAAATAATTGTGTGGTTGTTTTCTTTTGTAAATTACCTTTCCATTTTTATTCATTTGGATATAACTACCATATTCCACCTATATTATTCGCCATTTCTGTTATAATCCTCTATTGAAAAAGAGGATTGATCCTCCTCCTCATTCATCATGAGTTTGATCATTTTTATGAATTCTATTTCCCCCTTATCTATTGTATTGATCACAAGTGTATTCATCATATCACAATTGATAATTATATAATGAAACTCATCAAGATTTAAATATTTATTATCTTCTATATGTGATTTTTTTATAAAACCCATCATGAAAATTTATCCTAAACACAATAATATTGATGAAATTTCCAAACTATCACCAAATCCTTTGAGGTGGAAGATAATCTAATTTAATCTAGTAATATAGTAATTAATTATCTAACCACCTTTCATTCTTATAATATCCAAATTTTCTATCCAAAGTTTTTATTTAAAATATTTAATTTTTACATTTTATTCATAAATATTATGAATCCTTTATATATCATATTGTATTTCATGTGTACCAAAAAAATTACGATAAAATATTATAGATAATGATGATGGAGTTATAATTCAATCTTTTCCATATACTTTTAGATTTCTCTTATGAATATATTTTAGAGGAGTATCTATTCAATGTTTTATAAAACCAACTAAAACTGTACCTTTTATAAATAACCCCTATTTTATGATATAATGTATCATTCTGTTATTTGAGAAATGAATTTTATTTCCATAACATATGGGAGAACCAAAAAATTTCATATAATCTAAATGATTTATTTAAAAAAATTAATAGGATAAGATTTTATAATTAAAATGATTTTATTTTGTAACACTTGAGGATACATGGTTAGTTGATGTACCAATGATATGGTTGGGGGGATGAATTTGTGGTATTGTTTTTATAATTTCTTTCTTATTTACCTTTGTGAGTTTTTAGGTCCAAATATACTATTATTTAATATATCCCTTTACATATTAAGATATGATATGAAAATTAAATGAACTTGGAGGTATTTACAACATCAAGTCGTAATGTGGGTACCCATTACTTTTTTGGGTTAATTTTATTAGTGAGATAAACATTTTATCAATGTTCTATTAATGTAATTAAAAATGAGTTTGTAAATAGAACCTAATAAATAATTTACAAAAGTCCTATGTAATAATATCTCACTTCCCATTGTGATATATACAGACATCACATAGTTCACAACCACTTTCAACGGGTAGAATGCTTTTCATTGCTTATACTAGAATCACCCATCTCTAATAATTTATTCTTTTATTTAGTTTCAATAAGGTGTTTTGTGTTTTTGATGATGTCTTTTAATACAAGAATAAAACCTTGTTATTCTAAATTAGGTGTTAAATTATAGAAATAATATCATTAGAATAACAGGTAGATCCGAATTTATACATAAGAATTTAGAATAAAAAAATGTTTCTAAGTGCATGTATACACAGTTGAGTTTTTTAACTCTATTAATGAACAAATCCAAGTGTTAAAAAACATGTCCTACTTTCATGACATCATTGATAAAATTATTTTTAATCCCTTTTTTATCATTCTATTTCAATTTTTTTAAAACATAAATTTAAAAACTTCACACGGTATCAACTTATCAATTCTCATAAGACAAGAATTCCTCATTATTTTAATTTTTATATACATAAAATTCAACAAATAACAAATCCCAAATTATTTATAGAAATTATTCATTGATTTTTAAAATTAATTTTATCACCGGTCAAAAACTACAAAAAATTTCTCCAGCTTTTTCCCAAAATAATGAATTTTAAAAAATTACATTGAAAAACCCAAGAAATATAATTTAATAATATATATGACTAAAAAAGCCTAATTTTATAGAAATTATACCGCTTAAATAAAATATTTCATTAATATACATTCAGAAGACCTTTTAGGTATAGTTATATATAGAACTAAGAAAAAATATTAACTAACAGAAATCGGGTATTTTTTAACTAATGGGAATTTTCAATTTACAAAATGAGAGAATCCATTTAATCATTAAAAAGTATTTAATATTTCAAATACATTATTATCATAAGAAAATCAAGAAGAAAAAATTTATGAATCACTTTTATTATAGCTAAGTTGAACAAAAAATAATAATGTGTTGATATCAGAGGAATAGTAAGGGTAAACCGAAGTGGTAATAATCAATGATCCTAATTGATAATAATATAAATATATGGGTATAATTAGGATATTTAAGAAAATCACACCATAATAAAACATAGATCATTAAACATGTGTATATAATCATGAAAGATAGAAAAAAACATCAAATGTAAAACCTTTAACATGGAATAAAAAAATGATTCATAAATCATGATCCCTGTAACATTGGAACGAGACTCGTATAATCCTAAACAATGAATTTATTATCATTTTAACCTTCATACCAAAAAAAATTAACACACATAATATATTTATAAGATATAAACACATATACACTGATACTTTGTGAAACTAGCTACTTATTAACCACTTCACCCTGAAAATTGATAGTAGAGCTACTCATCATCAAAAATAGTATTTGTAAGTATATATACACTCTAAAATATTCAAATACATTGTCTATATAATGATATATGAGAATATACCAAATTCATTGTAGGGATATATATTCCCCACATGAATTATAATCCAAAAATTTATATACATCTTATAATATCATCTCATCATAAAAAATCATTGAATGAAAAAAATGGGTTTCATGAAATTTTCAAATGGTATAGCATAAAATAGAATAAAAAATAAAATGATTCAAAAAAATCATTAAAATTAGATTTATTAAAATTAAACTTTTAATTTGAATCGTGGAAAAAACTCCATTTGATTTAATTATTTTCTAGAAACAAATAAATTTAAAGGAAATCATTTTGAGAAGTATTCATTCAAGACCCTAGTAAATTGCTAACATAATGATGTTTATGATAATTTAAAAAATATTTCTAATAATACATAAATGAAAAAAAACTAATACATTATTTATGAAAATAAATAATCTTGAAATCATAATTTCATTGTATAGTAATGTTTAGGTTATAACATATAACATAAATGTTTAGAATTAATATCCTTTTTATCATAAATATATATTATAAGATCAGAAACTCACATTGAGGTATGTTATTGTATATGTTTTGTTCTAATCCTAATTTTTTGGTTAATTTAATGTATAACTATAATTTTGGGTGTCTCTAATGTGACTTAGGTGTTTGGGGCATGAATGAAGGGAAGTCTTGTCCATCTAGTGCATGTTTTAGGGTTAGAGCACTATTAGTAGTAATCACGAGACCTAACAATGCTTTCCTAGGGATGTGGAACATGGTTGGTAAAACTATGCATGAGGTAGTGTTAGGTGAAACCATGAATACTTGGATAGATCCAATATTCATGGTAACCACATTGTCTGTAAAAATTTGCGGGCTTCCTACGAAATTATGCTTCCTGGCCCCCTCTTAGATAGAGGTTGGGGCATAGTTTGGCCAACCATGCGGCCCATCCTTGAACCCCATAATAAGTGTGTCTTTACCATTTTACCTATTGTTTATAAAGTGTTCAAACTCTATATTTTCCACAATTCATATCCTTTATCAATATAGATGAACATACACACCATATCCTTTCCCAAGGGTTGGTATCCATTAAATATATACAGTTTGGATGGAAAATCGTTGTGGATCGAAGCTCTGTGTGAGTATAATAATCATATCAAAAAAATTATAAAATTATTGATTGTGTCGTTTTTATTTTTATATTTATTCACTCAAATATCATTTCCATCTGATCATCGGTTGGGGTGTTGAATGGTGTTCAAATCGGAATCAAAGGACAGGGTTAAGCGAGCATTCATCTTCAGAATCGAGGTAGTCAGCCTAAAAAATATATCTCATAGTATTGATGTTAGTTAATGTGTATTTAGTTTATATATTGTTTAATTTTTGTTTTAATTTTGATACCCATAGTGATAAATGAGAAATGGTTGGTTAAATGATTAATTGAACCCCTTATGATCCCCTTGGGATCCATTGAGGGTGACTGGGATTAGAAAGAGGTCACCCATGGGGGGTGCTGTATTTTTGAACATGAATATCAATAAGAGAATGTAAATTTAAATGTTTTATAAGATAAAAACCATTATTAGTTATGATTAGTATGTTTACATGGGTATATGGAAAAAAATATAATATTTTTATTTCATTTGATAACATGAATTTTGAAATTAAATTTATACAACTGTGCTTAATTGATAACATGGAATATGGGGTTTTTTTGTATTATATAAATGTATTAATGATTAATTAAAATTTAATGGTAAATGTATTAATGGATTAAGGCATGAATATGACATATGTATTGATCAAATGATGAATTGTAAATCGGATGTGTGTTTAATTATTATGATTTCTGAATTTGTATATGTGGTAAATGATTAAAGATGAAAATGAAAATTACATGGTGGTATGTATGGAGTATTTTACTTGAAGATCTATGACCGAAGGATGGGTTGTATAGAAGCACTAAACCCTGACCCACTAATGCATTGGTTAGAGAGCTTAGAATAAGGACCTATGCCCCTAACATTTTTATACAATAAGACTCTTTGGACCAATGGTCACTGGTATGTGTTATGTGGTGATTCTGTAATGTAATTTACTAGTGAATTAGAGATATTAATTTTTTACAATATTCATATTTTTTTATTAATATGTACTGAAATTGGTGAAATTGCCTAACACATGAGATTGATGATGAAATGGTCCAAGTGAAAATTTTAACAAGAATCAACCTATTTAAATTTTTTTATCTTATTGTTTATTTATTACTTATATAAACAAATTTTCTAGACTTTATATTTTGTCAACACTGTAGGTGGTGTCCTATTGAGTCTCACTCACCCTACTCAGGCTATAATTGGGTACCCAAGAAGACATCATGATTGCAGGTTATGACATGGGAAAAATACCTATGTTATATGGTTTATTGGGAACGAGATGTTCACATATATGGGATCATGGGATAGAGTTATGAGCAATTTTTGGGATTCATCATCTTGTCCATATTTCTTTGTTTTACCTACACTTGACACTGCATGTCATGTCATAAAATATTTACTATTTGGTTGTGGGATTCTACCATGTTTTGGGAAATGATTTCTAATGTATGTTTGTTAGTTATACGATTTAATTTATCTATAATTATTATCTATTATGGTTTACTCTGATAAATAGTTTATAATCAACACAAATAAACAATAGACCTTCCCAACTATTCAACAATATATGGAATAAAGGGAGGTGTGCTAGTGGTCATGTGGAGACACGGATTGGGACACCATGTATATTGGGTACTTGGTGGGGGATGTTACAATGTGGTATCATAGAGGGTTTTATTTTTTATTGTATTAAATTTTGGGGATGGTATATGGGATATTAGGATGTTTTAGGCATTGTGAATGACATAAATAATTGGATTAGCTAACCCATGTATGAGGGAAAACCCCCAAGGTGGGATTGATGATCTTGATGATCGTCATTATTAATGAATGATTTTTCACCATTGGGTGATTTAATTGTTGTGGGATGTGAATATTTTATAGAATTTAGGATCATGAAGAAAATATAATAGGGTTTTACATACATGAATCATTTTAGATACCTTGGGATATATGTAAAATTCATCATGGTAGGCACACACAAGAACCACTTGTGAGATTTATTTGATATAATATTTTCTATTTATTTGAATTTTTTACGAAAATGAATCTTATAAAAATAATGAAAATGAAAAAATAGATGGCATGTTCAATAATGGTCAAATAATAGTACATAATGAAATGTTATAAATGGGATAAAATTTTGTTTCTAAGAACTTGTAAAGCTAGATATGTGCCTTAAAAAGAAATATTGACATCATGAGAGAGTTACTTGTTAAAAATCATGATTTATGAAAAGGATTGTTGTTGTTTGACTTATTTTACTAGATGTTGATCATGAACCATAATAAGGATGATAAAGGGTTATGATACCGACATGTGTATATCGATTGGGATTATGTATGAAAGATTAGTTTTTAAAGGAAAGTATATAACTTTATTTTTATTAAATTGTATAATTTTTATTCTATATGTTCTTAGATGTATGATTTTATGTTGTAGAAATGAATCCATTACAACATGTACCAGTTCAGAAATATGAGGATGTCAATTAGAATACTACACGAGTAGAGGATAAATAATCACCGTTCCCTAGGATAACAGAGGAGAAGAGTAGTCCATCGATAGGTTTTTTCATTTTATATAGATGATAGAATTGGAACCCAAGTGGTTCATGTCGAGTAATTTTCACTAACTACAGAGATTATGTTGTAGAAGACTCCGACATTTTACCATAGAGGGATGAAACAATCCTTGATATTTCTAGATAGAGTCCATTTAGGTGATTTTCTATCACTCGAATACTCTACATTAAAATAGAGTCATATTAGTAGTATATATGTTGTGGGGACTCAAAAATTACTGGTGGAATATTCTTTTTTGAACTATGTAGATTAGTGGAATGACATGGAATGACTTACATGAAATTTTTATAAAACATTTCTATCTGTAAATCGTGAGGCAGGAGAAGGATATTGAGTTTATTAGGTTGGCCAAGGGAACTTTGTCAATGGATGATTATTCTAGACACATTACTAACTTTAAATGCATTATTGAAGTAATTGTAGTTGAGAAGAATTATATGTTAAGGAATTTATACGATATAATTAGACATGAAATTAGTTCTTATGTTTGAATATTTGGTTTAAATAGGATTGAGGATGTGGTGGATCTAGCCCTTATTTTAGTGGGGATCTTAAAAGTGGATTTTGGTGGATGACATGTTATTATAGATGGATGATACATTAGTGCTAATTATTATGGTAGAATGAATTTTTTTGCGAGTATTTACATGGGAAGTGGTGTAAAGTGTAGTCAGAGAAGAGGACCAGCCCGTTGGGGTGGTGACTTGGTGTTTTTCAAATAAGTGTTGAATGTTGGGACAAATAAATAGCTAGTGCCCTGACCACCAGATGAGTGCCGAGCATATTGGACAATGGGGAAAGTGAAGAGGTTAAATTGGATCCCAAATCTATTGCGAATAGTTGGAGGATCATGATTGATGTAGAGTATATGTAGTTGGTTTGTTACTACACAACAAGCTCTTAGTTGGAACTGTACCTTCTGTACTAGTTATTATAGTGGATGGAATGCTCTAGGATAAGGGCATCCTCATCTGGAAGGTAGTATAGTATAATAAGCATAGACAACAGACCACTTAATATGTACATGTAAACTATATGTAGTAAAACTAATATATACAGGTGGCATGGATATACCATCTATAGGATAAGGTATTATTCATTTAGATTATATAGTTTATAGTGTCTTATTTGAAACAGGTTCCTTTCTTCATTTTGTATATGCCCAATCTGTGACTTTTTGGGACTAAAGGTGGAACACATGTGAAATATTATGTTTATTGATACACATTTAGCGGTGAAATTAAAAAATATATAATAATGTAATGATTTTTCCATTGAGGTTGGTGTGTACAATTTTTTATAAGACTTGATTGTGCTCAAAATGTTAGATTTCTATCTGATATTGGGGTTCTTTTGTTCAGTGTTGAACCCAAATAATATTAACTATTACTACATTATGGTAAGAATCATTTCCTTTTGCAGAGTAAATATATTTACCATGTGGAATGGGGTTTCGATGCATGCCATGTTAGGCCATTATATTAGCCATTAGGTTAACTAACAACCAATTTAAAGTTTATTAGGATATATAATGGAGGAGTTCAGTAGGTTTTCATTCCTCTTATGGTGGATATGTTTCATGTTATCTTTCATTATTAATTTTTTGGGATTACACCCAAGAGAGATCTTTAGTTCACGATAGGCATTCTTCATGGAGAAATATCGGTTTCTATTTGACATTAAAAAATGGAACTAGAAGAACTCTATGAATGTATAACTAATTTAGTGGGATCAGATAATTAAGGGTTCATTCATCCATGTAACTCTGCATATAAATCTATAATGTTTTTTTTTAAAGAATGATGATAGATATTTGTGATTTTTCATTAATAATAGGAAGCTAAATCATATGAAAATTTAGAACAAATACCCACTTTATTGAATCGATGATCATTTTGATCTATTGATTGTCTCTTCAGTGTACTTCATGATATTTTTGGGACCGCGGTATCATCAAATTAGTGTTAGATATTCTGATATACCTTATACTACCATCAAGATCAGGTATACGTTATAAGATTTTATTCTGATGTATTTTGGGTTTACCAATGTACCTGCAATGTTTACGTGCCTAATGAACTAAATCTATCACCAGTACTTGGACCTATTTGTAGTTTTCATTTTTTATTTTATTCTAGTATACTGAAATTCATATGATCATCATTAAAAATATCCAGAAATCATTTTAATTACATTATGAGATAATAGGCAATACACCATGTAATCACTTCGTCATTTCTGGATTCATGTAGTACATTTCACAGGTTAGATCATCTCTGAGGAAGGTGTGTCAATGGACCAAGAGAAAGTGATGGATGGTTGTTTCAAGGTATCATCCTAATAATGTTCTTGATGTCTGATTTATTCTAGGATAGTAAGGCTATTATCTAAGGTTCATTAAAGAATTATCCCATTTGTATGGACCACTAGCACGCATGACCAAGAAATGAATCATGTTTTAATGTTTTGAAGTATTTGAGGATGATTTATTAGATTTAAAAAAGTGGCTGAAAACTAAACCAAATTTGATCCCACCTGAACCAGGTAAGGAGTATACCTAATTTATTGATCCATTTAGTGTTGGTATTTGGGTATTTTGGATGCAGAATGATAAGGTTTTGGCATATGTGACACAAAATTTGAGGCCTCATGAATCTAAATACAATACAGATGATCTTGATTTGTCCATGGTGGCTTATAACTTAATGTGTTGGCATCAATATTTTTTTTGAGATAAAAGTTTATTGTGTATAAATAGTATAAAATCCATAAGTACGTATTTTTAAAATGGGATTCAAATCTTCAGTATTGAATATGGGTAGTGTATAGAAATTCTATCGATTTCGAGCTAGTATACAAATTAGGAAATGGAAAAATTGTTTTAGATTATTTGGGTTAGAATAACATGAAGTTCAGAAATATGGTTTTCAGTGGAGGATAATGGCATTTTTTGTTGAGATTAAACTTGAGGTTAAAAATGGACAAGGGTAGATTATCCAAGATTCTTTAATAGTTGAGTCCATGCTTATGAGATGGATAGAGGTATTCAATGGGAGTATCTAGAGTGTTTGGATTTTAAAGAAGGTCTTGAAGGTGGGGGTTCACCTTCTGACTAGACGACCATTGATAATGAGATAATTTTTGTTTTTGTCCACATTGTCATGCCTACTAGCATGTGGGAATAGTTGATGTGTGATTCAATTCCTCGAAGTGGTAATTTAATCATAGTTTTACCAAAATGATTCATAATATTCACCAAAAATATTGGTGGCTAGGGATGTAGAAAGAGGATGTTGGTTTCATAAAATAATGAAATACCATTCAAAAAGTGAATCAAGAGTATTATTGAATTGGTGGTTTATTATAGCCATTTCCCATTCTATAATTAAAATGAGATGTTGTGATGATGAATTTTATTGTGGATGATCTGAGTAAACCTCGATATATTGATGTAATCAAGGTAGTTGTGGATTTGTAAAACAATATATCACAATTCGTACCAATTAAGTTTTCCTTCACCATTTACCATTTAGGCCAGTTTTATGTTCAATTGATATTGATGTTTAATGGGTTTTTATGGACTATAATTTTTTTACTGTAATCTACATTTAAATTCATGATTTTTGAAGAGGATATTGAAGGTTCTTCATACCCATGTGTTTTTGAGTATTTAATTTCACCCACAGATTGATGAGAAGTTAGAGAATAACATTCTAGTATTAGACATCATTATTAGTAAATTTGTTTAAAATTCATTGAATTGTGGTAGAAGCACTTTGTATTTGTTGAGTATTCCTATATTAATTTTTAATTATTGACAATTCTGATGGAACCATTTGAGGTTCTCTATGGGAGGCTATGTAGATCACAATTTTTTTGGATGGAGGTTGTAGTATTAGAGTTCATGAGACTAATAATTGTGCGTGAGACCTCAGAATATGTTCAGTTGATTCATGAGGAAATGTATAAGGTCCATAATATGAAAATGGTTTATTCATATCAGTGTGATCATCCTCTTGAGTTTATGGTGGGTCATTTAGTGTTTCTTTGGGTGACTCTAATGTCTAGATACCATTAGATTAAAAAATATGTAATGTTAGTGCCCAGCCAGATGGGACATTTGATATTGTCGATTTTATTAGACCGATGGCATACTAACTGAATATCCAATAATTGTACAACGTTATTGATTGAATATTTCTTGTTTCAAAACATCATATGTATCAACATGACCCATATCATGTGATTTGAATTGAGGATGTTGATCTTGAGGCTTCTATTTCCTTTGAATAGTATCTGGTTCTGGTAGTGGATCATAGTAAAAATGTATTTCATGGAAAGATTGTTTCTTGGGATTGAGTTTTTTGGTAGCATAATGATGTTTAAGAGGAAAAATAGGAGAGGTAGAGGGATTTATAAGCCCATAGGCCATATTTTTATAACTATTTATTCATATATATTTTTATGAGTACGGATCGAGGAAAATATGTACTATGGTGGGGAGGTTCTCTAATCCAAGTCTCTTCTTGAAGTGAATTCATGTTTTTGTTCCATTTTTAGAATCTTTGTTTTGGTTAATAGAATTTTTATTTCGTATGTTGGGAGCATTGGGGGTATCCCAGGGGTTCTCGACATGATGGAATTGAAAACAATGACATCAAGTACTATTTTCATGGTTGGTGCATGATTATTAGTAACCGTGTGATATAAATATTCTTTCCTAGGGAGGTGGTGAACGATTGGTAAAACCATGTAGGGGGATGTGAAATCATTTGGACTTGGACAGAGACAATCCACAAGGTCACCTCATGGTTTTTCAAACCATACATGCATTATAAGAAACCATACAACCTATCCCCCACTTGGATAGAGTGTGGTGCATAGTTATTTCATGGTTTGGCCAACCATGCAGCCATACCATGAACCCCTTAAAAAGTGGGATTTTTATCATCATTACCTATTAGGAATTAAGTTTTCTACCTAATAATTTTCCTTCATTCCTCATAATTCAGTCCTAAGGATGAAACGAAATGCCTTAAATATTCTATGTGTCAATCTTCCATAATTAAAGCTGTTTGGAATTCCATCGGTTGAAGATAAATGCTTCAGGAGAATCTAATTGTCCTCTTACTTCCTTTTTCTATATTACGTATTTTTTAATATTTATTATTACTCTGAATCTATAAAAATATCATTTTTGAGAAGATCAAGGGTTTGTGATTCGAAGTGTATTCGAATTCGAATCAATGGCTAAGGTTAAGAAGGTGTTCATCTTCTGTATCGAGGTATGTGGTCTAAAAATTATATCACATTGTCTTGATATTGGTTGATGGGTATGTGGTTTCTCTATTGGTTCCTTTTTGTTGAGAGTTTATTCCCATATTTATAAATGAAAAAATGGTTGTTAAATGTATAATTGAACCCCTCGTGATTGTTTTGGAACACATTGTGGATGACTTGGCCCAGAAAGATGTCACCAATATTATGTTCCATATTCAGGAACATGGGTTTTGATTAGTGAATATGAATTTGAAGGGTCTATGAGATACAAAATTGTAATAAATACATTTTTATTGATAACATGTGTTTAAGGAAGACAAAATATTATAGTGGTATTTCATTTTTCAACATGAAAAGTGAAATTTACATATTTATTTATGACTAATTGATAACATGGAATATGAAGAAATTAATAATAATATAAATGTGTTAATGAGTCATGAATTATAAATTTAAATGTATTAATGGGTTAATACTTGTATTTAATTTATGTGTTAAATCAAACTATGAATTGGTAATGGTATTTATGTTCAATGAGTAATATTTGGGAATTTTTATATGTCGTAAATGAATGAAAAAAAATGATCATATGGCTTGGTGGTATGTTGGGGTATTGGAATTGAGGATCTATTCCCAAGGGTTGGGCAAGAAAAATGCTCTAAACCCACCCCCTTTAATACATGAGTTAGGAAGGTCAGACTAAGGCACTATGACACTAATTACTACACATGATGATACTACCAACACTGAGGCCCCATGTAAATATTTATGTGGTTATTTTGTAATTTAAATTCCTAGAGACATAGGGAAAATTTTTATCCCCCTTTTCATGGATTATTATTAAGGTTTGTTCTGACGCAAACTTGATGAAAATGATTAACCCATGGGAGAAATGATGAAATGGAATAACTGATCTTTTTAATTAGTTAATCGGAGTTTAATTTTTATATCTTGTATATTATTTAGTAGTTGCATACACTATCTATTTAGTCTGGTTATTTTGTTGACAACTTTGGTAGTGGACTATTGTGTTTTACTCATAGCCTTCTCAGGCCACCATTGTGTTCTTGAGATGTCTTCATGCTGGTAGGTCCTGATAGGGGAAGTGACCAAATTCTTGATGGTTGATTGAGAATTGGATATGCATTGATAAGGGATCCATACATGGATGTGGGACATGTTTTTGGGATTCTATGGAATTTTTTTTCGGGGGTTTCCATAAACATAGAACTTGCAGACATGTCATGAAATATTTACTATTTGTTTTGGGCTTGTAAAGAGTTTTGGAAACTTATTTGTAATTCATGTTCTTTTGTTATACCATTTACATTATTTTAATAAATTATATGTTGTGTATTACTATGATAAATATTGCATATTCCATCCACATAAAACATTATTCCCTCACTACTAGTTAGTATACTATGGCGTATGAGGAGGTGTGAATGTGGTCAAGTGCTAACCTCGATCGGTGCACTATATATAGTGGCTACTGGGTTGAGGGTGTTACACATACTTTTATCAAAATCCATATCATTTCATGAGTATATAAATATTTTTTAAATAATAATTTTCTATATGAGAATTAAAAGAGATAAAACATAATATATTAACAAATAATAAATAATTATATGGTGGAAAAAAAAGTTTGTAATTAAAAAACAAAGGTTAATTAGAAAATATAAGAATTATTCCTCTCATTCCAACAATTTAAAGGTGAAATAATAATTTTTCGATACATGAAATAAACATAAATTCATAAAAAATAATGAGGTTTTATAAAAAAATATTATCATTACGAATATTATAACCTAATTTCAATGATATGATTTAATAATGAGGATTATAACTCAATTGATGGGGATTAAGTTATTAAAAACCCTTATTGATTTAGTAATATTTAAATAAAAAGTAATTGGAAGCGTGAATATCAAAGAGATAGACAAATACCATGGTTTGAACCAATGTATATTCCAAAAAAAAATTTCTGAACTAAAAGAATAATGGAGGTATGAAATTAGTACACACCATTAAAACATGTATCAATGAACAGAAATTTTGAACAATAACCATTAAGAATTTAGAAATAGCAGAATCAGAAACACCTTGAAATAGAGGTATATTAATTGAAATTAAAATTAAATAACTAAAATTTTATTAATGATATGAAATCGAGAATATTTATTATGTACACATCATAAAATAAACTAGGTTCATAATACCAAACATGTCTAAAAGAGAGTAAATTTAGATGACAACCATAACCTTGATGTTGATCTATTGGGTACTTGAGAAAATGGTCTTGAATAATTAAATTATGTTCATTAAATCCATGTCAAGGAAAAATATTCGTGTATATATATATCCATTCATTATACTTATTTATAATAATTATATATATCAATATATTTTTTCATTTATTCAATACCGAGTGTAAGTAATATTTATCACATTGAACTAGTTTTGAAAAAATCCTCTTTGTATATTTTATTTATTGAAATTACATAATTATTAAATCATTTTAGGTACTTCAATATATTATCCATTTTTGTTGTAAAAAATATAATATCATTTTAAGGTTTTTTTGGTTACGATCCATGAAGATGAAATCAATGATGATCATGTTTGAGTGATTCTTAACGAATGAAATATGTTTTATTAATTATTGAAGAAATGATAAAATAACTATAATAATAAATATAAAATTATTTACTTACGTATTTCATAATATATCATTAAATATTATATCATGAGAATTCATTACATAATTTCATAGCATTGTAAAACTAAGAGGTTAAACCGAACCACACATGAACATATCATGATTAATAGATGATTATGTGGTGATTAAGTTAAAGTATCTTTAAATAAATTTAATAAAAATTATTATTCATATTTTATTAGTGTTAAATAAAATAATTTACAATACTTATAATCAGAAAATAATTTATATAAATTCATTACATTGAAAAATCTTATATTTTTATTCTCATCATGCATGTTTTAAAATATTAAATTAATAATGATATTTTATTGATCATATCATTAATTAATTATCAAATTTATCATAAAAAAAATAAATACCATAAAAATAACGATTATTGTTTAATACAATCCTCATGATTATCCATGTCAGGAAGTGATTAAAATAATAATTAAAACCAATAATTCAACAAATGCGATAGTTTACACGAACACATGGTTGATGAGTTTTTTTTACAATGAACAATAAAAAGTTTTATATTTATTATCATTTAACAATATAAAATATTTCATAAATAACATAATTATTTATTATATTCCCTATATGTTTTAGTATTTTATTGTTACTAGGTAAAATGAAAAAGTTCCAACTGTGAAGGTAGTAGTCTGCACCTCATACGATTCTGATTTTCATTTTCCCAAATGAAAAGGGATGGTTGGTTAATTATTGTTACATCATTGTAAAATATAACAATATAATAATTATAGAGATTTTATCATGATAATATTTTGAAGATTAATTTCATGAATAACTATGGAACATAATGAAATAGATAAATGAATCAAAATTTATGAACATATACCTCACATGTTGAATTATCTCTTTTTTAAAGGTGGTTAGATCCTTGAGGGATAGATTTATGAGAAGATAATAACTTCATTATATTATCCAGGATTGTTTAGGAGTGTAATAGCTGGAATATATTTGTGAAATAAAGTGGTTTTATTGTAAGGAGAAGTGATGATAAGAGATCAACTTTTATATATGAGAAGGTGTAAGAGTTTTTCAATATCAAAAAGTTTACACTAATGGTATGTCAGTCTCAAGAAATGTGGCAACATAATTGAAAAATAATCGATACAAGATGTTATATGATTGACCGAGTACTAATATAAATAATACAATTAATGTTTTATACATTATTGTGGTCTTTCACTCATAGTTACTTTACTTTTTATATTTTTTCTTTTCTAGTAGAAAATTATTTTTTCCACATGTACCTTATACTTTGGGCCAAAATAATGGACCTTATTAAATAATTTTGACCAACATATTACAAATATTAAAATCATTTTAGTTGACTCATCTTATAAAACTGATAAAAACTAAATTTCTATGAACAAACTGTAAAATTTAATATTTTATTTTTAAAAATATATCTTATATTATAAAATATAAACTGTGGCCTTTTAAATTTAAACCATCAATTTTAGAATTATGAATAAATTTACGACATTAAAATGTGTTCTTATAGAGAAATGTTTTTTTAATTTCCAATTCACACTTTCGTACTAATAATGTTAAAAAAGTCTTGTAATTTATTAAAAGGGGGGTTTTTCATTATTAACATGAAAATAAATCTTTTTATAAAAAAATAATTATATGATAATGTTGAAATGAGAAAAATTGATTTTTTTTCAAATGAAATTTTAAAATTTTAAAATTTATTTTTTAATGTAATTACAATATATTTATAAATTATTTTTTAAAAAAAATGGCCCTTCTAAACATCAAAGGTTTTTAATATTATATCATATAAATAATTATAAAAAATTTAATTTTGATATATTATATTTTAATATTGATATTTTCTATTATTAAATATTGTTAACTATTATATGTCTAATTTAATAAATTAATATACAATACCTTGTTTCTAAACGGTCCATTGAAATGAAATGATTTTAAAATATTAATCAAAATTTATAATAATGTACTAATATTTTAATTAATTACTAACATTTCATCTACTACTGATTATATTATTAAATTATTTTGATGATGTTTTAGTTAATTTTTATGGTGTTTAATTAGATTGGTGTTTCCTGTAACAAATTCTTTTAATGACAATATTAATTTGTAGAATCTAAAATCACATTTCATTACATTTTACCCCCATAAATAAATTTCATCATATAAATTTTAATTTTTACACACTAATGAATGTTTCATGGGGTATTATTGGGTAATTTATTATTCAAAGTATAACATTCATTATTATTTTTACCATAATATGTAAATCTAGATTGACATAGTTATCTTTACTCAAACAACATTGAGTGTTTATACGCTAATCATATAATATCTACTGTTTACCTTTCCCAAATATTTTTAATTCCATGATATTAAATAATCGAGAAATCATATAATTCTCTAAAATTAACTGTTATATAAAACAATTATTACAAAAAATGAAACAATAGTAAATATAATAAAAAAAAGTTAAAACTCTCCAAAAATATCAGGATTCAATTGTCAATCCCTATGATACAATACTTTCTAACATAATTTTTCAAAATTGTCAAATAATATATTAATTAAACATCAATCATATATCAATCCTAATATTTTTTCATACATGAATAATTTTTCATTAATATTTAACACATGAAAAAAATTTCATAAAATAAAAACTAATGGTTATTATTTTCATTTCATGTGAGTTCCAATAAATTTAATGAAGAACCATGTTAGAATAGTTTATAGAGGTTTCACATGAACCTAATAACTTCTAAAATACCTTTAAAAAATACTACTCACTATTAAAAATATATATGATTATAAAAATTTAATCTCTATAATGGTATCAATATCATTATTTTATTCAACACTGGGGAAACAATTTTTTCTACCATAACATGAATATAAAATGATTATAAACCATATATGAATGCACCCTTATCTAGTATTAAATAAGTAGTTTTTATATATATACCTTTTTCAACTTCATATTCATGCTCATGTTTCAACTAAATACTAAAACCATAATTAATATAATAGTAAACAAAAAAATTGGAGTGTATGAATAGGAAATATCAATCCAAATATGTAATAATCCATGGAAGAATATTTTCAACCAATGATACATCCATTTCAATGATTTCAAACAAGGTTAATCCTATAACACTCTTGGACCCACAAAGACTACTTTGATTTTTATTCTCACATATTTCTTATACTAATCCATTAATGTAACTAATAATTAAATATTAATTATAATTCCATAAAGAGAACATGATTAACCACATAATATAACTTAAGAGTTTCTATCGTAGTGTAAGGTCAGGGCTCTTTATTAGGAATCGAGTTACGATTGAGTTATTAACCAACAGTTTTTCCCATGGTTATTTAATCTATTTAAACTATTATATATCCCTAATCTATTTGACAATATCTATACAAGGATAATTTTTCTAGGAATACCATACAACCTCTAGTTATTCACAATTTCTGTATTTTATACCACACCTATACATATACTATATTATATTCAATAGTGTTTTAAAAAATGTTCTTTTGTTTATAAACCCATATATATTCTATACTACTTATACTAACCTAAAGATTTACCTACACCCTTGAAATTGCGTTATCAATTACTTATAAAACATTAATTACAAATATAACTCTAAAATTTAACTCAATAAATAACATCCCAATACCCAAAGGTATCTTATCACTAATATGATACAAAATATTTCATCCCATATGTAATCATATAATAATAAAATTTTATAATGAAAATATATTATTTAAATTAATTTAAATTACCTGTTTGGTTCTGAGTATTAGAAAATTATTAAAAAAACATAACTAGAAAAACACATGTATTTTTCAATTAATGAACATTTTTAATTTTCACTACGAGAGTAATATCATATTTTATAAAATATTAAAACATATCACATAAATTAATTTCATAATAACTTCTTAATTCTACATATTATGTACTAATTTTATTCATAACATAAAGAAATGTAATAATGGAGAGGGGTGAGTGTATATGATTAGTAAGGGTAAACATAAGTGACATCAATCAATGATAATAAGTGATAATAAGATGAATAATGGGTTATAATCATGATATAAAATAAAATAATACCAAAAATGACATAGACTATAAACATGTTTTGCTTAATATACAAGATTAAAATATAAAATAAAATGATCAATGCATTACCATGGAATTAGAAAACAATAAATTCTCCAAAAATCACATTAAATGGAATATAAGAAAGAATGTAGAGAAAATATAAACATAGGATTTATTATCATTGCGAACTTGAATACCTAACTACTTAATCACATGTAAAAATCTGTGTATAGATAAACTCCATCACACTCACACTTTGTGAACCCAGAATCTTTCTATCCTATTTAGATATAAAAATTTGTGTAGTGTTACTCTCTATCACAATCACCTTTTATAAACCTATATACTACCTTACCCATTATATTAAATGTTATATATCAAAATTTATAATAAATACAATGAATTAAAAGATGATATTGGTCCCAAAAATCTCAAAAATAAATGCATGTCTGTGATTTAAAAAAAACAACAATCCCATCATAAAATAACCCGTTGGAATAAAACATTGGTTGCATAACTCTATTAATTGGAATCTCTTAAAAAAGGTTAAAAAATAAAATAAAATTATACCAAACCATGTTCAAACAAGTTAATTACATTAAATGTGAACATATACGGTGAATTATGAAACAGAACTATAGTGGAGCTAAATATTTTATAAATTTAGGATGAATTTTATGTAAAACATTAAAAAAAGTATTTCATTCAAACCCATTTAAATTATTTATAATGAACAGTCTGAAATCCCTTTAAAAAATATTTTTCATAACGATTCAATGAATAATATAAGGAATTATTGGTGTAAATGAATAATCTAAAAATAATAATTTTTATGTATAAGAAATGTTATGTTAGATTATAAAATATATGATCTGGAAATTAAAATTATTTATAAAAAAACAGTTATTTCAAAACACGCATCTTTTAATAGATGATAAAAATTATTTATAATGTGGAAATGGAAAATTTGAGGTTAAAAATGATACATCATAATAAATTTTAAAATTTTAAATTAATTTTTTATGGAAAAGGAAAATATGGACTTAGAAAAGAAAAGATCATTATAAATACTTGAATTATTCATTCCAATATCACATGTAATAAATGAAATCATAATGAATGAGGAAATGGATATAAAAAATATTTTTATGTAGAATTTGTATGATTTGTACAATATTATCTAGATTTTTATGATTATAACAAATGCCTATTGATAAGGATAAATAAGTAACAATATGAATCAATGAAAGGAAGATGTGTTATCAAAACCATTACGAATTGAGAAATATTTTAATAATGAATCATCAGAAGATTTAATGAAACATAGACATATAAATAAAATATATTCAACCGTGGAGAACTAAAAATAAAATTCGTTGCTTTTACATACATGATATTAATAATAAATTGTCACATAGAATTAAAACATGTCATATGAAAAGAAATTGAGAATAAAACACTTACAATGTTGTTAAATTATGAATAAAAATCAATTTAAAATGAAGGTATTTTAATTGAAAAAATAACATTATTTAGAGATAAAAATTTATATTATATATCAAAAAGGTAGTATATACACAACATACAGTAAATTATATTCATAATAACAAACATGAATCAAAGAGAGGAATTTGAGATAGAAACCCTAACAAAGATTTTGATCCATTCATTAATTGCAACAAATTTCCTGATTAATTAAATTATTTGCATCAAATATAGTATAAATAATCACATTGATAAATATAACTATTAGTAATATTAATTTTCAATATGTATATATATACATATTAGATTGTTTTAACTTATTTTCAACACCGGGTGTTTATAATGATTATCACCTTGAACTAGTTTCAAAAAATTTACAATGGAATACATTTTTTTCAATGTAAATAATTATTAGATAATATAAGGCACTATAAAGAATTCTACATGATACATAATATTATTTTAATACCATTTAATGGTAGTTTTTATTACGATCCTTGAAGATGAAATGGGTTATGATCATGTTTCGCAGTGTTCTAATAAATAAATGGTGTTTTCATAATTAATGTGTTAAATGATGAGAAAACAATATGATAATAAAAAAATATAATTTAAATATTTATACCATATTATACCATTAAATAAGATTAATAAAAATTCATTATATAATATAACATCAATTTTCTAGTATGTGGTGAAACTGACCCAAACTGAACATACTATGACTAATGGATAATAATGTGGGGAATAAGTTAAATTATCATAATAGTGTTATAAAATTATTTATTTTAGTGTTTATTATTATGATATATCATAATTTAAAATATCTATATTGATTATATAATTTATATAAACTCATTATATGTACAAAATGTAACTTTTCCTCTTATCGTTATCATTTTAAACGATTTAATTAACTATAATCTTTGGATATCATTAATAAGATATCAATATTTTCATGACATAATTTTAATAAAATAATATTTATCCTTTAACACCCTAAAAATTAGGATCCTTATAAGGTAGTTATTAACAAAAAAATAAATATCAATTGTTCCATGGGGCATGTAGTCCGTACATACACATGGTTGACAATTTTGTTTTCCATAGAATGATAAAATAAAGTAATATGGATTTAATTTCATATTATAAAATTTTAAAAAAATATAATAATTATATATAAATTACAACATTAGGACCATATTTCTATAGTTGTGATAAAAAAAAATATGTTGCATCATGGAGGTGGTACTCCACATAAGGCATGATTCACATTTATGTTTATCTTAATGTAAAAGGGGATCATAGATTATGATTATCCCATAACCATAATAAAATTGTTTAATAATAATTACTTTAATGTTATCACTATTATATGGTGAATATAAATTTTATTAATAACTAAGTAATGTATATAAATAGGAAAATAATATTGGTAATGAACTTATACCTAACTTCTTGGTTTATCTCATTTAAAAATTGGGTTAAATGTTTTAGGGATGGTAGTTTTTGAAATAAGAACTTCATAAAATTGGATAAATGTTTTTGGGAGACTATTTTTTGATGATTTTGGACATAAATAATGGTTTTGTGTAGTGAGGGTGAGAACGTTTTATAAGAAAAAATGGAAGGAATTTTTATAAATATCAAAACATTTTTAATTATAGGAAATCAATATAATAGAAAGAGGAGAACATTAAAAAATAATAGAGAAAAAATTTGATAATTTATATAGATGTATAAACTACACATTCCCGGACCTTTTTTAATAATTTTTGGGTATTTTACTCTTTTATTGTTATTACTATTTTATCCTTTACTGTGGAAACTAGTTTTTACCAAGAGTATCATACCATTTATGCATTAAAATAAAATGACCCTTATTACATAATTTGTTCGTAAATATTCCAAATTGTTATTAAATTTTATTTTATTAAATTTATAATATTTATAAAAATCAATTTTAAAACACAATGTATAATGTATTTAGTATAATGTTTATAAAATTGTAACTTATGCTTTAAAATGTGGAATATTATTGTGTAAATTAAAAATATTATTTTTAAAATTAAAAATTCTACTACAGAATTCATATTTAGTTTTATATATAACCATTTCTATAGTTTAGATTTTATATTTATTTACTAATAATCATATAAATATAATTTTATTTATCCAAAAAAATCACTATTCACCTAAAAATCATCATTTTTAGAGAAATTTCTGAATTCCATCTTCAGATAATATTTACCTCATTAAACACAAATGATGTTATTTTTTTTAAAATTAAATTTTAAATAATTTTTAATTTTTATTTAATGAAAAAATAATTTAATATGAAACACTGTGAAAAAAATAATTTTTAAACATCAATTTTTTTAAATATTTTTTCATATACATTTTTAAACAATTGAATCATGATATATTAGTTTGTAAATATAAGTATTACCAATTTTGATTAGATTTTTACTATAGTAAATTATATTTATTATGGTAATATAAAATTAACATTTTTTTATAAAGGTTTCATTAAAGAGATACTTTTATTTAAATGATATTCAAATAGTATATTAATATATTATTATTTCAATTGTTTATTTTTATTTTAAAATGATTATATAATTAAATTATTTTTAATATTTCATGGTTCAAATTACTGATGTGTTTCATTAGTTTCTTGTATCACCTTATTGAAGCTATTTATGATACTATTTGATTAAAGGATCAAATATTTTGGGTCATTTATAAGATTAAAAAAAGTCAGATGAATTATACTCATGAAAATGTTTTCTCAAAATTATAAATGTCTATTACATGTTCACAACTTTTGAAAATTATTTAATCTAAGATTCATAATCATAGATTTTATTTTCATATGACTCTTACAAAATCTTATACAATTCTTATCAACTAAAATGAACTAAAATATCAAGTTGTAAGAATATAACACTCATGGTAATCACACATATCTGCAAGAATTATTTTATATAAACTCATCTTCACCTCTAAATAATACATAGTCTCTAATCATTAAAAAATTATATATAAAAAATTGATTATTTAAAACAATATGGATAATTTCAGTGTTTTTGAAATTTTTATGCAGAAAATGATTTCTCATAAATTTAAATAACTCGTATATATTTCCTAAACAATATCTTATGTTTTGAATATTAATCGAATTATTTTGATTCAATTCCATTTTTATTTTACACATGGTCATGACGAATATTACATTATAATGCATGTTTTATATTTGTTACATTGAGTATAGAAATAAATCTTATTATTTGAAGATGTATAATACTAAAAGATAGATTAATCATATAAAAATTTAGATGACTATTAAAATTCATGAATTCAAATAATTTTTTTGTCTAAACCTCAAAATCACATAAATTATTTTCATATATGTCTTATATAATTTGAGATGAGTCATAAAATAATTCATTTGAATCTTACTGTCATTCCATTTCAAATTCATTAGAGTCTTACAATAAATTTACTCTTATACAATGAGAAAATGCCAATATTAAACATAATGGATCTCAAGACATATAAATTTTCCCTATCATAAATTTTTTGAGTGAAAATTTATAAAATAGTGATATTATGGTTTTTTTAAAATTTTAGTATTCGGTTTATGATTTACCATTTAAAAGTGGTTGGGGCGAATCATAAGGACTAGTTCCATTTTGTTAGTTTTAAACCTTCAAATGTAGAATTTGATAACTATACTCCAGCATCATCAAAAGGCTTTAAAATGATAAAATAAACAATAAAACCTTTTATATCAACTTAATATTTTTATTACTCATGGTTTAAACAATTTTCAATTTCTTAAAAAAATTCACTAGGTTCATTCAGATATGTAATTAGGAATTGAATGTATACAAGGTTGATGTAGTGATTTTCTATCTTACCAATTTATTATACAAGATATTATTCTATTATATTCCAATGATATATTAACTCTATTATCCATGTGAGTATCATTATAATACATAGTTTTTTTGAGAGATGAAATGAAATATGATGGGTTTAGGCCTTGTACGTGTCACAAATACAAAGTGTGTTCATAATACATGACAATTAGAGATGGTTGGGTTTTTTGTGTAAAAGTAATATCCTGGGAATATTTTATTAAAACAAAATTTAGGTGATAATTCATCATTTATTAGGGTATTAACTACAAAATAGTATTGAGAAAAAAATGATAATAACGGAATCATAGTAGTGAAACCAAAAACTAATATTGTATTTACACCTACTTGTTTAGTTTCTACTATATTCCTTTATTTTCAGGCACTAATTTATCATACATCCGAAACCCACTTATTTTATATTTATTTGTAAATAATAAAAAAATAACAAAAATATAAATATGTCATTTTATTATTTAGTGATTGACTTGGAAACTATAGGCTTATAAGGATATTCTGCCATTGTTAGCCATAGTGGTATACTAGGAAAACAAATAATTTTTTTTCTACACAATGCAATGGGAGTATTGGTGACCTCACACACATATTTATTAATTATATAATATGATGAATCTAGTTCCACCACTATATTATGCCTATTCTCCACCACTGAAATGAAAAATGAATATTCTAACAGCACATTACTAAACTGAATAACCATCATTTTTGAAGTAAAAAAGTCATTCATATTGATATTATCCTTATGTATTATAGAGTCTAATTTTATGATCCATTGATATATTTAATCCTACATTGTATGAGATAAAAAATCCTCCCTAGAAGAAACTCATATAAAACATATATTTGATTCAAACATTACAATACCTGACAACCTAACAATTGACCACTTAAATACTATTTAAATGAAGTAACCTTGACTTGGTTCACCTTGAAAACACCACTCCTATAAATATTATTCAATATTAAAAATAATGTCCCAATAATTACTTTTATCATATATGGATGGACATGGAAGAAGACCACCGAAGTATATTTGGGACTAGGACTATAACCATTATTTCACTATGATTATAATATCAATTGACGCTCCATTGATATAATGCTCCTCCTTCAACCATCTCCTGAATTAATTGTAGATTCAATTAAATATTTTTTATCCATAAGAAAAATAATGTATTTTTTTAAAATATGAATCACAATATCATTGTCACATAATAATTTTTTATTCTTGATACCCATTATATGTCCCTTAAACAAACACTGAAACCATCTAAATTTTATCATAAATTCTATATTAAAAAATACATTCCATCCATTTAAGATAGTTCAACTACTAGTTTCATTTTTGAAATCTCAGACACTCATAGTTATCTATAGGTAAACACAACATTATTTGTACTTAATATTGTGTCTACATCCTTTTTTAATTAATGTATACAAAAATCCTTACAATAGATTATATATTTAGTTACACAATTCCATGTCTAAAAATACATTGAATCGTTGGATTATCCACCTACCCACATCCTTATGTTCCTTTCCTATATTTGAAATCAATATTTAGATGAAATCCAACACAAAGGAAGTTTCATACCTTTTACATGCCACAACATAGATGATGATTCAGATCATTGAAACAATTTGAACCATCACCATGTACTCATCGTATTCTACTATTAATTAAGATTTATCTTCGTTATCAAGTAAATGGGTTTTCACAAACATAGATCCAAACATTATAATCCATTATAATATATTATCAATGTATTATTAGAATGAAAACATGATTTTTCTATGATTCTATTCCATCAGGATCCTTATCCCAAACATTTATTTTATATCCCTGAGATCATTCAGCTCAAACATTATAAGAAATCCATTTTCAAAATAATTAATATTTTGATTCATATAAATAAATAAGATCATATGATCTTTGTAAAAGATAATTATTTGGGATTTACAATCATATGAAAACTTATTAGTATTAAATTAAGAAAACACATTTCCTTCCTTGAGGGCATTAAACACCTAGTTTCATTTTCAATGTTCATTCTTCAACCCATAATTTTTCTTGAAAATACAAACTATATTGTATATATATTATTTTTATATTTATTTTTTATATACTAATATTTCCTCCCCCAAATCATCATGATATAATTTCATCATCAGATAAAATTTTTCGTGATGTATCCCATACATCAAAACCATTTCAAGCACACTCTTAATGATTGGATGTTTGAAAAAAGAAAAAAATAATTCACTAAAATTAAAACATTATGATTTAATAATGTGTTTCAATAAAATAATATAATTTTATAATTTCTTAACATAAACATCCACCATCAGTATATTAGACCACTATTTACATAGATAATATTTCATAAAAAAAGTTATGAAAGCTCAAATATTCAATTAATATAAAAAATTCTACATCAACCTTCATTGTTTAAACCATCTACTTGGAGACACTTATTATTTAATTATCATCAATTACTTATGTTCTACAACCATTTTTAAAAATCAAAATGTGTTCATATGATCAAATATATATTCTAGTCGACTAACACACTTATATTTATTCAGAACTATAGTTTCCTATCCATCTTATACTGCTTCTTCATGAACACTTCCATAAGATTATAAAGTATTAAATATTTATAGTAAATATTTCCATGGAAATAATTATTTAAATTAACATCTATGTAGTCCAATATACATATATATGCATTGATGAATTCTTCTCAAAACTATCTCGAACCAATAGATAATCATCCAAAAATATCATCTTATTGAATACAACATCCCAACATGTAATGAACAACCATATCTCATGATATCCAAATTTTTCATCGCCATACCCCATAAATAAAAAATCCATTGACGTTTCTCCCATATTTACCTGTTCCCTAACATAAAAATATATATAAGAGAAAATTTTATTGAAATTTATTTGTGATAAATCTATATTATTCATAGTATGCAGTTCATATATAATTTCTAACCCCGATAGTGTCTATAGATTCATATTAATATGATATCCCACATATTAAATTTATTTAAACAAACAATCGTTTGTATACATATAATTCAATATAATTTTTATGGATATCTCATTATTTATCTTACTCATCTATTCGTCAGTACTATTTTTCAATGGTATGAAATGTAAATCTTTCTCAATATATATTACATCCTTATAGAAGAACCAAATGAACTCTCTATTTTTTAACACACAACCATTATTAGTCCTCAACAATTAAACATCAATATAGACCATTTTTTCTACAGGGATATTCATCTAAATAATTTCCCTAAAAAATCATACATGGTATTGAGAATCAACACCCACACTTTCGATGATACTTTATAGGTAATGGTAACCTATTATGATGTGACCATATGTGTTAAAACTAAATTGTTTCCCCATACATCCACATTAACTAGATAAAACATATAATAATTATGAGTATTTTCCTACATTATGATTGAAAAGTCCCACTAATTTCTAGGGATACTATCATTACATGTTCCATACACTATGTGATTGAATCTTAATATTTATTATTATTTAAGGAATTTATCCTTTCCTCACCCATGAGACTAAGATGATCATACCACTAATTTTAATTCCCAATGTTACTGATCATCCTTTCATTTTTAATTCTTTGACACGAGCGTCTTGAAATATTCCAACATTGGGATTTTACAAGGCCTAAATCATGACTCCCCATATGCTAACAGATATGAAACAGTGGTGAGGGACTATAATAATTATTGGGAGACTATTCCCACTAATATCAAGCCTGAGGTTCATTCCCTAATCCATCAATATTTCAACATGATATGTCTATAAAATAGAAACGTTAAAGGTACATATAAACACAAACATGGATCCCATTGTGTCCTCACAATTTGGATCATAAAATAGAAAATTTATATGATATATTACAATAAGTAGAGAAAAAATGAAGAAAATAAATAAATAAAACATTCATCATATATATCATAAATGAAACACTAGAATATATTAATTGATCAATAAATAAAATAAAATTCAAAGTTAAATTGGTGTTTGGCATAACTCAGCATAAGGCCCCCTAAGTGTAATAGACATAAATGACTCTCCAAAACGTTACCATGAATCTAGATCCATGTTATACCTATGACCTGAGTGAAAAATTAATGATGTACTCACATACATAAAAACCCATGTCGTGTATATGGATAGGGAGTGAGTCTAATGACTATGTAAGAATCCCCAATGCCTAGACAATTCTGAGTGCTAATGTGATCATGTTTATGGGCATGTTAAACATATAGTGTGGTTATGATCATGTAACACACCATCCTAGAATCATAACTAGTATGTACATCAAATATAAATATTGGGTCCCTAAGAGTCAGATGGACCACCAAATCTCCGACAATACCAACTTTAGACAATTTTGCATTACTTTGTCTATTAGTAACCACTATTTTCATGGGGATGGGGTATTACCTCAAAACAAGAACATAATTCTATACATAAATTTAATTTTTTTTATTGAAAATAATAATTTTATAGAAATGTCTAAGATTCTATAACTGTATTGGGGTTGACCTGTCACAAAATATTTATATAATAACATGGGGTAGAACCTCTCAAAATTTATAGATAAAACATAATGGATGAAAAACATGATATATAGAGAGAAACACTAGGTTCTTACCCACCTGAGATAGAAAAATAAATACACAAGGTAAACCCTATAAAAACACAAATATAATCTTTTAGGGGCCAACCAACAATGTATGTTGAAAAAAAATACATACGGTATCACTCGATATACATAGATAAACACATGGGAATTGTCCCACCCAATATAAAAAATGAAAATTGAGGTTTTACCCCACATGATATATTGATATAAAAATCACAAAGTCTTTTTTACCTAGTTTTAATGTTAAATATATGAATAGATATTAGGAAAGTCGATTTTATCTACATATATATATGGGATCACATCACATACCTATGTATCCAAAGAGAATGTCAAATTAATCTCCCATTAATAAATATTATTCATAGAAAATGTTTCCCACCCAAAATGTCTCATACGATGAACCTCATAATAATTGTCCCTATATCTGAACCCCTATAAATGTGTGTGGTGAGAATACCATGTTCATGAAATATTATTAGGGGTTCGGATATAGTGACAATCTTTATGAGCTTCATCGTATGAGACATTTTGGGTGGGAAACATTGTCTATGAATAATATTTATTAATGTGATATTAATTAGACATTATATTTGGATACATAGGTAGATGATGGGATCCCCAATATATATTTGGATAAAATAGACTTTCCTGATAGGGATTCACATATTTAACATTAAAATGGCTCTATAAATCCCACTTTATCAATTAGGGTTCTAAGGAGACACCTGCAATCATCTCTGCCCATATCTCAATTGAAACCTCTCTAGGGTAAACATATTTTAGGGACACTCACCATGAGCCTCCTTAGTCAACCCACACACCATACACCCTACAAGTGATCGTTGATCATAATTATATCTTTGATCTCAAACCCATCATTATAGTCACAAAATCACACAACCATCTCTAGTGACTTTCATACAAATCTCATAGCTCTAAGGTGTTTGAGGCATCTATCTAAATCAACCTGACACATTGATAATACAACCATGGTCCTTACTGGTCTATTCACACAACACATTTCATAATATTAGAAGTAAATTCCTAATCAATCCCTAGTGTGATAATAAAAAAAACAACCATGTTTTCATGGAAAATAAGTCATTTCCCTCTTCAATTAAAAAATGAAAAAATATGAGAAGAATATACCTTATTGGTTATCCATGAAAAAAAGACAATATTCTATTTTTGATCTCTTTTTTTCATTGTAATACATCCAATTATTTTACCCATGTTAGGGCCTTAGCCAAATTAGGACCAGTAATTATTTAGAAACTGAAATATCCTACTGAAATTTTCTTTAACACCCATTAATAAAATCACTAATTTACATTAAATTTAATTTCATTCCATTCATATATTCAAATTTTACATTTAAAAAGGAACCATTTTATCTTGAAATCTATTGTAAGACCTAAAAGCACCCATCAAGAGGGCCACTAATAACTGTTAGACCCATGAACCACCATAGAACGTTTTAACAAGCTATATTGTCTATGATGAGAATTGAACCGATGTGATCCCATCCCATCTGTTCTATATAACCACAAAATTCATGAATATGTGAATCCAGTATATTAATAATAAAATAGAAACACGAATAACCAATCATAGAAGAGATATAAATATAGTAAAGTACACAAAACATTAATTAGGAGTTAACATATTTTTAAACGAATTTGGAGAATAACCTCCCAATCTCGTCCATGATCCAATTTTAAATCGAGATCCCATCCTAAGACCGAAATTAGAAAGAATTATATAAAACACTTTTAAATTAATTAGTCAATATAATTTATCCTATTAAATAATTTATCAGTTAATACAATATTAAACCTATTGGGAATTATTTTTTGATTTAATCACCAAGAACCTGTGTCGAACCATAACGAGGACAAACTGCACAAAGAAGTTCTTCAACACCCACTATAAACCAATCTAGAAAAAACCTCTTGGAACATGAATTTAATAATTACTCAATTAATTTAAATTTTAAATCCAAACCTTATTTAAACCAATAGAAAAACATACCTAATGAAAAATAATAAATTATGACTTAATCTTTACCTCCCATGACATCCTTTAGGATCCACATAAAAATCCTCTAAAATACGTGATGATTTCCTCCAAGGTCCGATGAAAATCATCAAAAAACCTAATTAATGAAACCCTGATAAATGATAAAATAATGGGGACAACAAAATAAAAATATGATAGTATTTTAAAGCTAAAAACAAAAACAATATCACACTAAAACCAACCAAATTAGAGGGAAATAAAATGGAGAATAAAGATGTGTGATATTTAGTCATCACCCAGTAGAGGGAGGATAAAATGAGTTATTTTATGTCAAAAATTTAGGGGGGGGGGAATCTTAATTTTATAGTTTAAATGAGTTACACTTTGGCCACATACATTACAAAACCATGTTCAAATTTCTTGGTATTAACTATCCAAACTAAACCATATCACATAGTTTAGACACATAGTTCTAGAACCATTAAATGATGTTGTATATTTCGCTATATAAGGAATGAAACCCCACATAGCATGGATATATGGTTTACCAAAATATTACCCAAACATGTAACATAATTTTTCAAAAGCAAAATTGCAATTAATAGATGATTTTCCAAAAAATGTGTGGGGACCATGAACTACCCAATATAAAAATTTCATCCCTATTTGTTTCTTATAAAATAATTGTAGTTAATCCTTGATAGTGTACCACCTATTCATGTTAAATTTGTTCTATAATATTTCAACTAGAATCCTCTTCTAGATTATGGTGACTTTCGATTTCACCAAAACCATTCACAGAAAACAATTCACCATGTGAAGAAATCTACTGAAACAAACAAAATTCAAACTAAATCCCTTGAGAATCATCAATGACCCTAACGTAATTTTTTATCCTAAAAAAATATCAAATAAAATTCCCATTAATATTTTAAATCTCCCAGAATTCATGACTGAATCTGTTTTTAATAGAAGACTCCTATTCTAGAATTTTTAAAAATTTATCTTTATAATAAAATTTATAACTCATCAAGGAGTGTTATTGTACAACATCTCCACCACAATAAATTTTATCCCTTATTAGCAAAAAAAATTCCAAACATTGTCCTTGGAATATACTGATCTTAAATTCACTAATAAATAAATGTGTTCCTTCATATGATTCCCACCACACTTCTATTATGTAACCCAAATAAATTTTTTTTAAAACACTATATTTCCTAATAAATAATGGTGTTTCATTAAATACACATCAAACATGTTCCAAAAATATATCGTGATGCGGTTTCCAAGTCACCATATCCAATTCAACAAAAAACATTGGTCAGTCCACCACTAGCCGACATTCATCAAAATGTTTGGCTACACCGCTAAGGAATCACCACATCACTGAAACACCAAATCATGATTCCATAATATCAGATGTTATAATATAACCATTTCAAATCTTAAACTGAAGTATAACCCCAAATATTTGGTAAATTATTTTATCTAAATCCTTAACTAACTATTCTCAGATCCCATCAATATGATGCTTAGTTAACCAGTAGTAACGAACTCCACTCGACATCAAAACAAAATCCTCAAATATGGTATATCCACTCACTATATTACCACATATGACTCTAAAACCATAAACATATATGAAACTCCCCACAATAGTAGTATTCGCATCATTTACCTATAGATCCAAAACACTAATCATCAATTCAAGTTGGTGGTCCGGAACAATATTTGATCACAAACCTTCAAAAATTAACTTTCCATTAATCAAAGGCCTATGGTGATCAACAATAAAAGAATATATTACCAAATTTAAAATAAACCAATCCCAACCATGGAATAAATAAAATATATAACTAACAACTCTAGTGAAAATCACATATCTATCTCATGAGAGCACAACATGAATCGCCATAAATAAAACAAGATAGAAGACCTGAATAAGAAAAACAACGACATTATCCCTCCTAAACAACCATTAATGGAGAACCATACCTTTCATAATAAGAATATATTTCACTCTACCCACCGCATAATCCATGTCAAACATACCCATCTATGGCTCACATATAGATATCACCACCATCGTATGCCAAATAATCTGCTTATTATGGGACTGGTCTTCATTTAGAATCATTACATGAGACTACCCCATTGGGACTTCAATATCACCCATCAAACATATATGTACTATCATATATTTTGGATGATCTAGAGGAAAAAAATACTATCCTTAAAGGCCTATAAATTATAATTCAACCAAGTTTCTATATGGGAATACATTATATATCTTTTAATTGCAAATTTTTAATCAAAACTATAAGACTTTCTGAAACACATATAAAAATAAACTAAAATTTTAAAAATGCCACATGAAATATATGGATGTTTCCACCAATTCATAAATATTCTAATATATCTGCCTTGTAATTCTTTAAATAAAATGGATCCCATTTTACAAACAACTTTGAAATCAAATTTAAAAAATAATTTTCCCCAAATCCCACAATCCTTAAAATTACAATGTTTTAAAAATAAATATATAAAAGATAAATTTATGTAAATCTTAATTATAAAACAATTTTTCACACACCTCTCAATTTTTTGTGATTTTTTTTAAAATTCATTTTTCAAAACCATTACAAAATCAATACCCTATGGAGGTCTTGAAAATTAATTAAAAAAATCAACCATTACCATTGTAAATATATTATTATAATAACCCATTATAATTTATTAACAAAAAACATATTTCTTCATTATTTTATTTAATTAATATATATTCTGATGATGAATCATGTCAAAAAACATATCTGTTAGGCACATATATCATTACATAGAAAGTCACTGTCACGATGCATGAATAAATCACTTATTCTAGAATGAGCCCTATGAACCATCCTGAGTCTACTCCATCCCACATTAGGAATCATAGACCAAAAAAACACATGTCACAACTCATAGTGCAGAGTCTTGAAACTGCATGTCCCCTAATAACAATGGTTTTAATGAATGTCATGCAATCAGGGCATGCTCGGGTGCACATCTCAAGTACAAAAAATGTATATAGATTTATAGATGAAATTTCCCAATCCCATAAATAAAACAAAGATATTACGTTTTAATTTCAAAAATTAGGCTATCGAAAAAGTCACTCGCACTCGGAAACCAGATGAAATCAGGTGTTCCTTCCCATATATCAGTGTCTGGTTACTAGCATAGACTGAAAAATATTGTTTTGGGGAGACTACTACTTGTAATCCGGGTCATGATGGTCATTTCTAAATCTATTGAAATTTCATCATTACCCATCCATAAAATATCCTTCCATAAAAATATATAGACATAAAGTTGGATAAAACTGCACCCTCTCATTCTAGAATAAAAAATACTAAATTTATATGATTTATCTAAAACAATAGTTAAACAATTTCAAAAATAAATAAATAAATAAATAAAAAATAACATATATATTAAATGGAACAATGCATAGTTAATTCTGATCAATAAAAAAATGGTCGTTAAAATATCCTTTATACTATATCTATATAATCCAACCCATAAATATATTTTTCTCCACTACTCCATAAAATAATACTACGAATTCATATAAAATTTATACCTATTCCATTTGTGGAATCATGATGTTTGGCCACTGAAAATAAAAACATATTCCTTATAAGTAGGTATGTGATGACTCCAATAACATTGTACAAATCCCCAATTCCTTGATAGTACTACATGGTGTTGTGATAAACTTGATGTGCATTAAATAAGAATTAAAATAGTGTGTTCATTATTTTATAACACGCTGAAATGATACATAACATGCATGAACGTCATATATTAATATCATGTAATAAAGTACCATAAAGATCACCTCAAAACCAAAATATACCAACTTCATCCTGTGTTAGCTTTTTCTAATCATAAATAACAATATAAGGGGTTTAGAAATACCATTAAACCCATTACCAACACCGTACCATCTTTGAATAGTTCTAGAGTTTATCAGATTATAACATTGATTCATACCAACAAGTGTAATCATCTAGGGTCTAACCCACCCATGTATATTATGATAATCATTTGGGGGATAGTCCACTCAGTATATAGAGGAAAAAACTAAAGAGATGATCCACCTGATATATATAGATAAAAATATGAGCTTTTTCCACCTAGTATATAGAGATAAACACCAGGGTGATGGACCACCCAGTTTATATAGATAAAAACCAAGGTACTGGCCCACCTAGTATACATAGATAAATATTGGGGGTTGTCTCACATATCATATAGTGGTAACAATAGAAACTTGTTCCACACGATATATAGATATGAATACCTAGGGTCTATCCCACATGGAATATAGAGATGCACACTCAAGGTCTAACCCACCCAGTATATAATCATAAACACCTAGGGTATATCCCAACATGTATGTAGGCTCAATTGTCAAATCCCAATTAGGGTGGTCCATAATATCAAAATATATTTACGGGGAACATGCCCTTCACATAGATCCAAAGAGAGTGTCCATGGAATATCATTAACATAAATACGTCTCTAGGGCATTGAAACCCATATAACGAAAATCATAAGACACGTCCCATAATGTTCATCCATTTACTAGAACCTGTCTCACACGTTAGAGGTCACTATCCAAGATGGAATACCCATTATCCTCAAAAGTTTCTATAAATCCTACATCATAAATTTATATTCTTAGGTTATATACTTATTACATAGTACTCATATATCATATATACCTTATCTAGGGTAGAATTATTATCATGTCACTCACTATGATTCTATTAGGTCAAATCACATTATATATAACATAAATGGGTTATGCAGTCACAATTCCATCTCTCAGAAAAAATATTTCATTATTTTCACAACATTATTCAACAATATTGAGGTTCCTCTATGATATTACCTTCCCCCTAAAGGGTTATTCCATATTAATTTAGACACACCTTTAACTTTGATTCCACATGCTATGTTCTCACTGGGTTTCACTCACAAACCACATCCACATGCAATAAGGTTATCCATAATAAGTCCTAAACATTAATAACAACATAAAAATCAAGATTTTGAAAAACACGACCATTCCCCTGTGAGCTCAAACAAACCAAAACAAGCTAATCCTATCCCCTCGAGGTTCTACTTGAAGTCAAATTCAACATCATCATTTCCAACCAGTTTATTTTAAATGGTATATTTATCAAATAACCCCTTTACATTAAATTCCCTTTCAATCAATTAAACATTTAAAACTCAAAATTTTAAAATAATACAATTTCTATTAGAATCCAACACATGACACCAATGAATTTTTATGGTTTTCCAGTAGCACTTGTTTGACTATGGTGCTGCCATCAAATTAGTTAGAAATATATATGGTCCACGTTTACTATTTGGTAGAAACTATATATTCAAAAACATATCGTAGAACAATAAGTTTCCTGAAGGTATGTAGAAAGTATAATAATGAAGGAATACAAAATAATCAATTAGTTGACCATGTGAATAAAAATATTTTCAATTCGACAAACCTACAAGAAGGTGTTATCTTCCTTTGAAATGAATCCTGATCCTCATCACCAATTCTTATCATGGACCAAACACATACCACAACTCATATCCCAAGCCCCCTATTATTAATAAATAATTATATAATTTCATTATTTAGTATTCAATTGAATTCAACCAATTAATAAATACAAAAATTAATTAAAAATTGGAGACCTTGGGGAATATTTTTTGAATTACTCATCCGGATCATTTGTCAAATCGAAAAAGCCAACAACCATATATTAAAGGTCAACAAAACACTCTCGATTCTATTACCTGAAAAATAGCAAACAAACAGGGTTGATTCAATTCCGAATTTAATTTCATTTTTAGATACAAAAATAAATAAATAAACCTATGACACAATATATATTATGCATAATACTGACCATAATATTATCAACATCATCCTCAGACATCCATTACTAGAAACATACAAAACTCCAAAAGGAAGTCCCCATGCTCTAGTGAAAATATTCAAGTATCCTAATATAACTTATAATAAAATTAGTTTAAAATTAAGGGTATGACCAATAATGAATGATGATTTTATATGTCAGATTAAAACAAAAAAATATCACACCAAATCCCACCTAAGTTTTAGGGCAATTGAATGGATAAATAGTGGGAGGGTGAATCAGTCATTACACATGATAGAGATGAGAAAATAGATTGTTTTGGGTAAAATTTTTGTGGGGTTGAAAGAATAATATTTATCATTTGATGAGAAACATTGTTTTACCATACAATTTACAAAACCATTCACTAACTCTGGTAAATGGACTATCCATACAAAATTACCACACATGGTTTAGCCACATAGTTTCCAAACCATGAATCAACTAGGTATCATCCAATATCCCATGCTAAACACCTCACACTGTTAGGATACATCGATTAAAAACCCATAAACAATCATTAAAAAACTTATGAAACTAAAATTATTTTCCCAATATTTTTTTTCAATAACCATGTGGTGACCATGAAATATCCCCCATAAAAACTTCGACCAACATTGTTTACTATAAAATCATTATGGTTCATCCATGGCCATGTGATATACGTGCATGAAAGATGTGTGTTATAAAAATTGATATAGATTCCCCGTCAAGTATTGTGTGCCACATGTTTTACCCAAAACAATGAAACATGGGTAAAAACTAGCAAGAAATCCAAAAATTTATCCCCAATCCACCAAGACTCATCCGAGCACCAATGGAACATCCCAAACCTCAATCTATATCCAAAAATATTTCATTAAGATTCTATAACACTAAAAATTAAAATATATAAGAAAAAAAATTCTCATATGAGGTATATATCCCTTAATTTTCAATTTTAATCCTCAAATATGGCCCCATGAGAGTTCATAACATTATCATCAGTGTTTTGGAGTTTTACAAGGCATGTTCAAATCTGAAAACACAATTTTGGGAGTTTTTTCCAGGAGAATATTTATTAAAAAATATAAGGGGAAGTCCACATGGTTTTTAAAAACCATAAGTTGTTTGACGTAGGAGGTGTTCATGATACAAAATTTTAGAAAACCGTGTGAGAGGAGACGCATGAAATTTCAATAATTTATGTAATTTTTTTGGACATTGACAGAAGGTTAGCACATTTTTTTCATATTGTTTGTAAATAATGTGTAGAAAACATGTATGTTCTTTTTGTCTAAAAGGAAGCCATACGTTTTTGGTGAATGGTTTATCAAACCCTGCACCAAAACCGTACAACCACTATATTTCGGGAAATTTTATAATTTTTAATTTAATTAAAATCTATTTCGACCCAATGATCCTATTTCACCCCACCCATAGTAGATGGATTATTTTGAATCTCTCTTTAATGAAAAAATTAGGATTTGAACAATCTTTACAATCAAATATATTTTTCGAGTGTGGTTTCTCTCATCATATCGACATCAATATAATCTACATTCCACTCTAGCGGTTCACGATTCTTACATCTATCATTTCTGCTATTTTGTTTTGGGATTTTAGACCAAAATTTATCATTCTTTGTCCATTTTTCATATTTCTCTTAACATGATTCGAATTAAGGTATGTGGTATACACATTTCATTTCAGTTTTGGTTCTTTATAGAGTAATATTTCATTATGACACCTACCAGACATTCAAAAGCAACCCCATATTTTAATTGGTTAATTAAAATTGTTTTAATAAGAATTGTTTAAGATGACCATAGGTCCTATTATGGTGTGTTGGTAGAAGTTTTCCAAACCATGTTTACCCATGCGGTGTACCTATTGGAATTTTTACTAGGTTCATTTCATATTGAACCACCCATTGGGTGAGTGAAAGAATTCATTATTAAAAGAAGCCCATAAATAAATGAACTAAAATGAAATAAAAAATAGGGGATATAATTCCTCTATAGCATGATGATTCATTGAGTAATTGGATAAAATTGAGCTATAATAGAGAGTTTAGGAGATGCTTTTCCTTCTTTCCCAATTCCATGATGACATTCATTGTTTTCTTTTTAAATTTAGTAATTGGACTTGGTTAAAAAAAAAGTGGTAAAACAGATTGAATGGTTTTAAATTACATAAATTATTGTGTTGATGTGGGGAATAATGGGTGGGTATATCCATGTTATTTTTTTGGTTTTTATTTTTGAGGAATGGGTGGGTATAACCATGTAATTTTGTTGAATGTATATTACAAGGAATGGGTTGCTATAACTATTTGATATGTTTGATAGTAAATTTTATTACATGAGTTGGTGGACTCTCCTAGGATGAATTAAATGGTGGTAAAGCATATTTTTATAGATTCCAAGTACGACTCCCCCATGATCATGAACGTGGTAGTGGATTCCATGGGTTGATTATGACAGCATTGGGTCTTGAATTTGTGGGATTCCATGGGATTTGAAAACCCTTAAACCCAACATTCTTGGACTCACAAAGGACATGTTTGATATGACATGCTTCTTGGACTCCACCCTACGCCTATACCAAGTTTCCAATGATATGATACTAGGGATAGATGGATATTACATGGTTATTTACACCTTATATCTATCCCTTCGTGGTCTGATACTTGACATACGACACAACTATGGTTTTTATGACATCATTGGTTGAACAGATTGGCTATCGATATTTGTGAAACATCTATTTATACAGAATGTAAATGGATGACTTGATACACATGAGATTATGGAGAGGCCCTGTTATTTATTTTTATTTATTGTATATTTATTGTATATGAGAAGCCACTGTTTTTGCAGGAATCCTGGAGAGGCTAGTTTGCTTCACTTGTTTATTGATGGAAGTTCTATGGGAACATTAATTTACCTTAACACATACCTAGTTAACTTATTATATTTTACACAATATAATTTTTTATATATTGGGTGGTTTCTTATGAGTATTTTATCTCAGACTATGTTGGGGTCTCCAATGGAGAAATCGAATAGATTATATGGGTTCACGTTTAGAAATGGGAAAGAGTCCTAACATAAGTTATTGACTGCTACATTGGATAAGGGGAGCTGGAGACTGATTTGAGGATCGTGATGATATTTAGGGATAATGGGTTTATACATATTGGATTTTGGATAATTGTATTGTACTATAGTTTTGTGTACCTGTTCTAACTGTTGTCCTAAACATATGACATGTGTCATTATCATTATTATATATTAGAATATTCTAGCATGTTTTATACACTTTTCCCATCTAGTTATTATTTTTCTTCCTTTTTATACGCATACACTATATTTATGTTATTGAGTTCCATTGTAATATACACCTATAATGAGGGTATAATCTCCCCATTGAAACACCTAAGACCTTACATCTAGTTGACATCCTCTAGCATTGGGTGAGATGAGTTTGAAGCCTTGTGACCCATTGGGATCGAGGAACTATTGAGGGGATTTTAGTACCGGAATGGTATGATGTGGTATTAGAAGATGTATTTCATTGTTTGGTTTAAAATTTGGTGAAAATAGATATGTATAAGAAGGAAATGAGGTTTGTTAATTATTTGTTCTTGGGAGTAGCTACACCATGTACACGGACAAACCAAATATCCTCAAATGGATTTTTTTATTTTATGGATTTTGACTCTTACAATAGATTTTAGTTCACCATTGCGTGACACAAATTCGTTGTCATCTTACTATTAATGTAATTGTGGGATCTATTTCAGCTGCAACATCATGGGATGATGGTATGGCATCTCATGAATCTTATAGGAACCTGTTATAAATACAATTCAATGCATTATGTCATTCAATTTAATATTTATTACTCATTTCATAATATTTTTACTTGTACTATGATAACTATATCTTTTTCTATGATAGATTTTGTGCAGTGGATAGAGAACTAAAGTCATCTTTCAATTCATAAGGGGTATGATACATTAACGGCTAGGTATTGATAAATTTTTGACTAATTTTTTATAAATTTGTATATGAATTACATTTGAATCAAATTTTGGGTCATGATCTGTTATGGGACCTCATGGATCAGAACATGGTGGACTAATAGTTGAATAATTTAAAAAAATGTTTTTTAAATGAAAATTAAATGGATTGAAATAGAGACCCAACCTAGAACTGACATTCATGTGGGCAAGAGGAAGTGTTTATTTTTTTTTGTGACTGTTCATTTTTATTGTATTTTCTTTAGGATTAGGTTGTTTTTTTACTTATTTTTCATATTTTCATGACATATCCTATTATTTTGTGATCTGAGCATTGATACCATTCATTTATGAGTCTTTTGATCCGTATTGAAGAGATATACAGCCATGAAATCCTCCAGTCACACATTATCATAGAGGTGAAGACCAAAATCCAAATTTGGTGGGACATGGGTTACTAGTAGATCCTCTTTTAGTTCCATCTACAAAAACCAAGGCTATTTTTGGTGTTGAGGCACGTTTCAATAAGGTATTATTTTATTATATGAAGACTTTTTAGAGTGAACTGCAACCTGCCATGTCTATAGATGAGCTGGCATGGGTGTTACATCAGTACTATATAGCCACGTTTTCTATAGATGGTGGTCCATATGATATTAATCTATGGATATATACTACGTTGGAAATTTCATATCATCATGAGACTCCTCCTGATAGGTTTATCAAGATCACCACATGTATGCAATGTGGATCATCACAATGTTGGTGTATTGTTCTGAATATGGTTTATAGGCTACGAAAAATGTGTTGGGATGACTTCCAGACCTGCTTCAATGACTATTTCTACCTCGCAACTCTATGGGATGAGTGGGATATTGATTATTTTCATCCATATTAGGTCCCAATGATTGATATGGAGTACCCAAAAATCATTACATAGTTGCATACTTTTTTTCGACATAACATAATAATAAGCTATCTGCATAGATAATCATCACAGAAGGTCTCTCACATGCTATCATATCTCAGGTAAACTTGTTCATGTTGACTAAAGACATTGAAATTATAAATTAGGTGCTGATTATAGAGAAAAAACTAGGAGTGGATTGGGGTTCTAGGTTGGACAATGCTATTTCTCAACCCAGAAGTTCTACATCTTCAGGTAGAATGAACAATTTTTAGGCTTCCCCTGAGAGGAGTAATAGTTTGTCTATAAGTAGTCGTAGATCAATGTTTTTCATCAGTGCAGAAGGAGAGGCAACTTGAAGAGTTAGTGTGGCCGCAACACCGTCATTTGTAGATCTTGCAACACGATGGGCCATATGAATCATTTTTTTATAGGAACATACCTCTATTTATGAGTGGTAGTAGGTCAGCTCTGACACCAGGTTTGGGACCAGTTTCCTTAGTCTATATCTAGAGGGATCTTGGGTAGTTCTGGTATAATATTCTATGGATGTGGTGGTCGTGGAGAGGTATCCGTACACCAGTTGACAAGGAAATTAGGTTTGGCCTACTATGTGTAGTAAGGTCATATCAGATGGCCCTAGTGTATACTAAATCTATTATATACACACTAACCTCAAGGAGTGGGGAGATGAGACGTCGACGGTGAGATCTATGATCCTACAAGACTCAACTATGGAATCTTCCCTTTTTGAAACATTTTTATCACATATTTTTACATCATCACTTGGGGTGAAAAGCCATGGGATTAATTTTTTGTGTTTTGATGGAGTTTTGATGCTAGAATCACCATTTGGAATCCGAACGAAGAGTGAGAACTTGTGCAGGGAGTGACACCTAGGTCTTGGTGGGTGTGACTTTGTTTGAGATCTTGTATTCCATTGATATGACAAGGTTATATGTTATACTCAGGATGGACTGACTAGTATCTTAACGAGCTTACATTGATTGATTTTGTCAAATGGTGGAATTCGCATCAACATAGGGTGTAGTGTATATGCACAAGGTTTAATAAGATATATATAGGAGACAAGATCTCTAACCCAATATCATGGGTTTTACAGAATGACAAGCCAAAGTGGTAGTTTATATCTGGATGATCCAGGAGCATGTCAGTTAAAAATTCCCCCTATTGTTGAGTGCATCAAGGACGTGTTTCCAGATGAATTTTATTCATTACCTCATGATAGACAGGTGGAGTTCTCTATTGATATAGTTCTAGGAGCTATAAGGGTATCAATACTCTTTATAGGATGGCTACAACAAAGTTTCAAGGGCTCAAGTAGAAGCTAGATTATTTGGAAGTGAAATGGTTTATTTGTCCTAGTACTTATCCATGGGGTTCACCAGTCCATGTTTCAAAAATATGTAGACAAAATTATTTTTATATGTGTGGATTTTTGGTAGTTTAACCACATCATTGTTATGAACTGATTCCCGTACTGGAGATAGATTACCTATTTGACCAGCTTTGAAGAGCCCGAGTGTTCTCAAAGATTTATTTGAGGTTTGGATATCACTATGTATGTGATCGGTCTAAATAAATAACTTGTATATCATTTCATAGATTGTATGGTATATATGAGTATCTGATTATGTAGTTCTATCTCACAAACATGGATGTAGTTTCCATGGAGCTAGTGAACCGAGTGTTCTATCTCTAACTACATAAATGTGTCATTGATTTCATGTATTATATTTTAATTATTATCACAATCCACATGCCCATGCATAAAATCATGAGACTATTATGAATACACTGAAAGAGATCAAGTTATATTCTATGCTAACAAAGTGACAAATATAGATGGATTAGATTCACTTTATGGTTCACATTATCTCATAGATAAGTGTAAAACCCAAATATTTCATAGTATGTTATTTCATTAAAGTAATTCAATAACTTGAACAACACACAACACCGAGTTCTAGAACACCATGACTTACCAAACTAGATGTTCAAAAGCGGTTATGAATAGTATTAACTGAATTTAGAACTTTATATAATCCTTAAAATTTTAGAATCTATATTATGAGACATAATGTAAGAACAAATACATTTTTTAGATAAATGAAGTATTTTTAAAAAAATGCAATTTTACCACCTTTTAATGGTGAGACTTTTTAAATCCAATATTTGAAACTTTTATATATTAAATTTGACAAAATAAACTTTTTCTCTAGAATCAGGACATAAGAATTTAGTTTCAATAATGTTTTGGTGTTTTTTTTTATAACATTCATATTTGGGTGAATAGTGAAAAATGATATATTTTATCAGAAAACAACTATTATAATAAAAATAATTTAGAGTGTTAACATATACATTTTAATGGTTTGGAAGTATATATAGATTATATTTTTACCATTTAATCCAGTGATGGTCATTGTATGTAATTTCACTTTGAAATTGGACATAAACAAGTGTCAATCTTTTGATAGTTATTATTTTTTAAAAATAAACATTTTGGTTTTGAAAGTGGGAATTAATTAATAAATAAAACTTCAATGTTTTTAATTTGGTAAAATAGACTTCATTATTGAATTCAGAATATCAAAATTATCTCATAGTAAATTTTTGGTATTTTTCTGAAAACATTCAAATTTTAATGAATAGTGAAAAACCCTGAGTTATAGTTTAAAATTGAATTTTTATGTAAATAAGTATTTATTTTACTAAAATTTATTTTATTTAAAAATAGATTCATAATACCTATATATGTTCAATGTAATTCATTTTAGTGAGTTAAAATAATTCTAGATATATAATTTTTTTTTTGAACTTTTCACCGTCTTTTACCCATCTCCAAAGAGAATTTTCAAATTCACATAAAACATAATTTTACCGCTTTTGTGAGTGGAATTTTGAAAATCTAAGAGACATGGTTAATATCAAGGAATAAAATGTGGCTCAATAAGATAAAAATAATTTTTGGTGAATAGTAACTTCTTACTTTTATTTACCACAGATAAAAGTAAATAGGGTAATTAGGGGTAAAAATGATATTAATATTACCCTAAGAGATTTCTTAATTCTATTGGACAAATTTACCTCGACCAAAAACAACCTTAGGAATAAAATATTATCATTTAGGTCAACATGGATTAGATTAGGAAATTTATTATTATTTAATTCGAAGAAGAGTTAAAAGAGTTAAAATCAATGTTTAATAACTAAAACATTTTGAATGGTGGGTTATAAATAAGATAACTTCGACTATAAATATTCATTAAAAAGATAAAAATATTTCCTACATAATGTTATTTTATTTATAATTTTTAGAAATTAAATAATATATTTTATTTATGACACTATTATTATTCAGTAATTACCGTATTAATGAAAGAGTAAGATAATTGATATTATAAATACCCAAATAAATGTAATTTAAGACTCGTTATGAAATAAAATAATTTTTTAGGTTAATATGAAATTTTATTATTGGATATATATATTTTTTTCTAAGTAATAATTCTTTTTTGAAATTATCAAAAACAAAATACCCAATAGTGTCAAAATTGACATAAAATAGTTTTTGAAACAAGTATTATATTATTAATTGATATTCTATTCTTAAATATATATGGATCAGAAAAAGTACTTATATCATGATATGCGTATAATTAGTGGACTTATTTAGGGTCTATTGGAAGTTTATAGTATGTTTATTAACCATATAATTTAAAAATACAAAGACGCATGGTAAATGTCAAACTAATTGACTAAGAGTTAAATCTAAAAGATAAGGTTAATAATGTGACCCAAACATATATAAAACCTATTTTTTGAGTGTATTTAAACCCATACCCACCTTATCCTCGAAATAAATCAATTTGGAGCAATTATAAACCGAATAAGAATTAATTATAAAATAATATTTTATGTTTTCCCTATGGTGCCCCTCACTCCTCTTATAAAAGGGCACTCCCCCTTCACTCCAATTAACACCTCTAAAGCCTTTTGGATCATCCAAACTATGACCAATTAAGCTCCATACATCCCTCTACTACTCCTAGAGGCCTTATCATAGGCAGAAGGCACATCAAGAGTCCTTTTTGGTTCAAACCAAAGGGAGTTACCCAAATTAAAGGTAACGATTTTCTTAGATTATTTTTTTTATTTTACTTATCCAACCCCTAAACTCTTATTATTATTATATTTTAAAAAAACCAGTATCCTATATATACTAGGATATTTTTATGAGGTGTTTTAAAACTACATTTATACACACCTCCATCTAATGGGTGAAGAACATATTGTTTCTGGGGATGGTAACCAAACCCCTCACAAAACGATGATTGGTCAATTATCTCCTACCACCTCTTATGGTGGCCATTATGATGGAAATATAATCAAATATGATATTAATTATATTTATTTTATATACAATCTTATGTATTTCCATTTTATGGCATACCATAATTTGTTTCATGCTGTATATATATACGATAGTTTCATTTGAGGATATGCGGATTACCTCCCCCTCAAAGTGATATGACTCATTCATACCATACATGGAACGTATAAAGGATGTTGTTAATGAACATAAGTAACACATATAATATATTATATTATACTGTATTAATAATATACCTATGAATCATTTGGTTTTTATTCCTTTTAAAACAAAAAATGAAATGGAAGTAGCGTTCGTGCGTTCGTACGGATTACCGTCTCCACGAACGCGATGAGATTCATTTCCCCATCATATCCATTCAAGACTAATTCTCATTTTATGATTAAAATTAATGTTTAAGGAATTTATATCATTTTTTATTTGAATAAGATACAACCTATCCATAACAAACATGACTTACGTAAAGAATAATATAATGGAAAACGAATCAGTTGACACCCGAAATGACGATAATACTAAAATATTATTAGCAATGCAATATTAAAATATCACGTATGATATCATATTTCTGTTTAAAATTCTTGTATTATTTAACAAAAATGGTTTAACTATTATACATGAGGTTAACCTCCACTCTATCAAGGAAAAGTACAAGGTAAGGGTTTATTTGACAATCTCTTCAATATCTGAGGTTGTTTATACATAATTATCTACTAGGATCTATTTATCATCCACATCAATGTTTCATAAAAATGTATTTCAAAAAATTCTTACTATTTTATAGAATATGGGTTAAATTCATTTATACCATTGTTTGAATTTTTATAAGAAGTTTATAAAGGAATATTTACGTCATTTTCCAAACAAGGACCTTCTTAACCTTTTCGGCAAATTAATGTAAGAATGTCTTTTATTTTTAACTTATACGGTGGGTGCGGCTCTTTTAGGACATTATAAAATCATTGTAGCTTACCTTACAAGAATTAATTATATTTTCAAAGTAAATGTTTTATTTTATAATTTTGTTAATTTTAAATTATTTCAAAAAAAGAGATATTTCTCTCAAATAGTTTTGATTTCATCGATGTCAACATCCTTGGATGGATTTTAAGCTTATTTTATGTTTATTTATTATGATACAAAAAATTCATATTGTATTGAAGGTCTTGTGATATGTTTGACTGTGGATGTGTTATTTTTATACCATTCATGGTTTATGGAGATATTATTGACATTTCATATGATTGTTTTAATACGAATGTTTATGTTCTGTTTAAAGATGTTCATATGAGGAATGAATTGGACTTAATAAGTGACGGGTGGAGCCCTCTATAGCTCATCAATGCATAGGTAGGTCTAATGAGACAAACTAGTGTCTTGGAATGAGTTATTGACAAAATCTTATATGTATTTTTGGCACGAGGCCTTGGCTACGTGGTTATGATAGTCTGGCATTATGCATTCCATCATTATGAAAGTGGTTATTGATATTGAATGTGATTATTCGACTATTAGAATATCCATGTGAATAAGTAAATGGCATTATTTCATTTTTTTTTCATACTATGATGAATTTCAAGTTTAAAAGGATTTTGTTTTAGATATACATTACCTTAAATGTTTATTCTTATTTAGGAATGTTTCTGCTATATTGTTATCCTTACTGAACATCTGAGATCACCCCTTTATATTTTTTATTTTTCACAAGTTGTGAAGAGATATTTTATAACTGACCTGTAGGGATAGTCTGAAGGGTATGTGAGTGTGGACTATGGAGACTATATTATTTTAGTTTTTCAATTTATAATGTAATGTAAATGTTATCAATGTATCTAGTGATTCAAGTCTATTAAACTAATAAATCATTCGAGACTTGATCTTTTGTGATCATTCCAATGTTATGTAATAATGCACCAACTATGGGTAACATGGGTCGGGGCATTACTTAAGTGTATTAGTTGACCAAAATAATATTAGAGATGTATTTTCATGGGAAATAACAAATATAATTTACGACATATATGGTTTCTAAAGGATAGCTAGTTACTACCGAGATTTTATGTAGGACTTCTCATTAATAGAAGTTCCATTGAAAATCTTGACTAAGAAGGGTGTGATGTTTTTTTTGTCAGATTCTTATGAGCCAAAATTTCAGGTGATGAAATGGAGGATAACATTACCTCCAGTCCTGATTCAAAAAGAACAAGTAAAGATTTATAATGTGTATCATGACGGATAATGTATTGGGTTGCGAGGAGTGGTGGTGTAGGGAGATAGAGTTGTAATGTTAGGGTCTCAACAGGTGAGGCCACATAAGAGGAATTCAATAATGCATGATTTGTACATAGATATAGTTTCCCACAAATTTTATTTTTGTAGAAACTATTTACTAGGAGTGTATTTTGTGGTGTACATGGACCAAGAATGCCTGAAGTACATTTTTAAAAAAATGTGAGATGAATCCGAGGTAGCGTAGGTGGTTGGTGTACTTATTGTATTTTAACTTCGAGATTGTATAAACACCTAGTAAAGGAAATATAGTGGCATATTCACTATGTTGTAATAATTAGATATAGGTAGTGCAGTTGGCTAGTTGTGAGGGAAAACAATTGATGTAGTTCTCTAGGATGCACTAGGTGGTGAAATAATGTTAGGAATAAACTTATCGATCATCCTTAACTGTAAGCCATTCCCTATTATACATTGTATGTTTGAAAAAGATATTAAATTAATAGGGACTATTCCTATGAGTGAGCATTAATGGGGAGTATTATTCTTATTTTTTTAACCATAATCAAGGATGAGATATTGAGTATCAATGGACATGTTTGTGTTTCATAGAACCTACATGAAAAGTTGTTGTGAGAGTTTCGTGTCTCAACATGGGTAGTGCATCCTAGAGTCACAATGATGTACCATGACCTATGCCATCAGTATTGGTGATAATGTATAGATCATTAGTTTTTTTGTTTTTTTACGACATATTCCTCATATCAGAAGGTGAAAGCCAAAAATCAGTGTTTTAACATACATTTATTGAAGCTAAAAATTCAGTAGTAGATATGGGATGATGTCATGATGGATTTTGTGAATTGTTTAACAAGGTCACATTTTTGTGATTATTTTGTCTGGGCTGTTCTTGATAGGCTGAATAAAGTTAATCATTTCCTTGTGATCAAGAAGACATTCAATGTTGATGATTTTGGGAGGTTTACTATCTGTGAGATAGTACGACATCAGGCCATCCCATTCAATATAATTATGGATAGGTACACCCATTATGTGACTCAAATTTGTAAGAGTTTATAGAAGGATTTGGGTACATAGGGTATTCTAAGAACAACATGAAACCATTAGACTGATGGCCAGTCAGAGCATAAGATATTGGTTATAGAGGACATGCCCCAAGCATGTGTCTGGGATTTTGGGGTCTCTTAAGAGAGGCATATACCACTTTTAAAATTATCCTAAAATAATAATTATTAGGTGATGAAACAAATGGAAACATATGAGGATTTAAATAGTAGGCCATGCTGACCGCACCTATACTGGTAACAGGTAGGTGAAACAAAATTACTGGGTCCATGTCTCGTGATGTGGACTTCTGACTTGGTCCAGTTGAATAATAAGGGTAATGTACTATTTAGTCTAAATAGAATTTAAATTTCAATCATCATATAAGGCCTCATGGTTTCGAGGTTGGGGATATGTATTTCATGATGTTTTCAAAAAGGCTGGAACATAGAGATATCAGGAGATAGGGTAATCTTTTAAAATTATATGTCAGGTTATTAGAGAGTCTGGAAAGTGTCAGGTTGGTAGCATATCAACTGCATTTACCTTTGAGGTAATGAGTCGTGACCAAAAACATCCATGTCTCTCAGTTTTGTTGCAATCATTTAGTCATTTCTCACACTTTGCATCCTAATGAGGTTGATTTATAGGTTGATGCATCATTTAAGGAGCATCTGATATGAATTATTGACTTCAGAACGAAGGTTCTATGAGACCGATTGGTTCCATTAATATGGTTGGAATGGATGAATGGTTGTTTATAAGATGAAATTTTATAGTGGGGGGATGACAGCCATGATCATGTCCTAGAATTGTTCTCAGATGAGTCTTTACCACCCTGTATAGGGAAATTTGAAGAGAGATTTCTATACGGGGGTGTGGTAAGAACCCATGTTTTTAATGAGGTAAAGATATCCTATTTTTGAAATTCAATGCCTAAATATGACATCATGATATTTTATAACATTATAAAGGTTGTTTTGGAGGTGTTTGAGAATTTTTATGAGCATAGAATCATTTTTTGGTGTTTCTATCCTGGTCTATGGTTAGTACAAACCATGAGAGGTAGGACACATGGTTTTTACAAATCTTGCAATGCTGGAAAAAGGGGGTGTACATGCCGCATGGTTTAAAGAAACCATGTCATAGGAGGTGCACAACTGTGAGACTAGGTATGAAGTGTTAAATAATGAAATATGGTTAACGTGTGTTTTCCACATTGTTTGTAAATTGTTCAGGTAAACTATAGAAGATTACCTTGTCCTATATGAAGTCGTGCAGGGTTAGCTCACTGTTTTTGAAACCGAGTGCGTAAACTATAAATCCCGTTTATTTTGGGAAATTTTATAATATTAAAATAACATTAACATATATTCTATTCCTATTAATCCTATTTCACCTCACACATAATAGAGGCAAAATTTAGAAGCTCTCTTTGAAAAATAAATTAGGATTTGAGGTGTATTCACCATCTAATCTCCCATTTTAGAATTATTTGTCTCATCAGATTCACATCCGTAATATTTAAATTATTTTTTTGTTGTTATAAATTCATATGGATTTTGTTTTCACTATTTGGTATTAGGGTTATATGCCCTAATTTCTTGTTCTTCATCCATTCGTCATGTTTCTCCTAATCTGAGTCCAATGAAGACTTGAAATAGGAAAGGAACTCTATTACATTTCTATGGTAGGTGGTATATACATTTATTTCAAATTTATGTTCATTATAGATCTATCTGCCTTTATACCACACACAAGACATCATGGGGCATCCATATATTTTAATTGGTTAATTAAAATAGATGTAATCAAACCTCTTAAGGATTCCCTTATGTAATTTTATGATACATCGGTAGCCATTGGATTAACTATGGTGAACCATGGGGTGTTCCTATTAGAATTTTTACCCTACCCATGACATGTCGAATAACCCATGGGGTGAGTTGAAGTATTCCATATTAGAGGATGTTTTTAAATAAATGAAATGAAATGAATTAATGGTATACGATATGGTATGGCCCCATAACATATTTATGATTTGAATAATTAGAAAAAATTGAACATGAATGGATTTTTTTGGATATTGTATGCCGCATTTCTTCATTCCATGTCGATATTCCTTGTTTTTTTATTAAATGACATAATTGTAATTGGTAAATAATTTGGTACACTCATTGAGTGTTTTTAAATTGATTAAATGATTATTTTTAAATGGTGATTAATGGGTGGGATTTCCCATGTGACTATTTTGATTATGATTTGTGATGAATGGGTGGGTATATTAATGTTATATGGTTGAATGTATATTTTGATGAATGGGTGGGTATAACCATGTGAAATTTTTGATTTTGAATTTTATTACATGAGCGGGTAGACTTATACAGGATGAATGAAATGGTATGTGTATATATTCCATGGACATATCTTGCGGGAGCTTGGACATGGTAGTGGATGCCTCTGGATGATTATGCCACAGATAGGTCTTGATTCTAGGTGATTCCATGGGATTTTGTATCCACTAGATTCGATATGCTTGGACTCACATTGGACTTGTCTGGTATCACATACTCATAGGAATTTACTGAATTCCAATACCATGTTTCCACTTATATTCTCCTACTACTCGATGAGGATTCTATGGTTCTTGACACCGTGGATTTGGACCTTCATGGTCTGATTTATGACATAAGACAAAACCATGGGTCTATGAAATGTTTTGTTGAACAACATGGACATGCATATTTCTGAAACATATTGTTATACAGCTAGGTCGAGGATGACATGATATGCATGGGAGTCCAAAACAGGGTTCTTTATCTATCGAAATCATTTACTTCGATCTTAGTTGTTTTTTGACATAGGTAGATTGTTTTTGTAATTTCCACTACTTGTCATAGCATTTTATTCATTATGATATTAAATTATTAATTACTATGTTATGCCTATATTTATTACCAAAATAAAATATTATCATTTAGGTCCACTTGTATTAGATTTGGACATTTATTATTATTTAATTCAACGAAGAGTTAAAAGATTTAAAATCAATGTTTAATAAATAAAACATTTTTAATATAGGGTTATAAATAAGATAAATTAGATTGTAAATATTCATTATAAATCTAAAAATATTTCCTACATAATTGTATTTTATTTATAATTTTTAGACATTAAATAATATAATTTATTTATGAAACAATTATGATTCAGTAATTACCGTATCAATGAAAGAGTAAGATAATTGATATTATAAATACCCAAATAAATGTAATTCTAGACTCTTTATGAATTAAAATAATTTTTTAGGTTAATATGACATATTATTATTGGTTATATAAATTTTCTTCTAAGTAATAATTATTTTTTGAAATTATCAAAAACAAAATACCCAATAGTGTCAAAAATGACATAAAATAGTTTTTAAAACAAATATTATATTATTAATCTATATTCTATTCCTAAAAATATAAGTATCGGACAAAGGACTTATATCATGATATGAGTATAATTAATGGACTTATTTGGGGTCTATTTGAAGTTTATAGTATGTTTAGTAACCATATAATATAAAAATACAAAGACGCATGGTAAATGTTAAACTAATTAACTAAGAGTTAAAACTAAAAGATAAGGTTAATAAAGTGACCTAAACATATCTAAAACCTATTGGTTGAGACTATTTAAACCCATACCCACCTTATCTTCTAAATAAATCAATTAGGATCCATTATAAACCGAATAATAATTTATTATAAAATAATATTTTATGTTTTTCCTATGTTGCCCCTCACACCTCTTATAAAAGGGCACTCCCCCTTCACTCTAATTCACACCTCTAAAGCCTTTTGGCTCATCCAAAATCTGACCAATTAAGCTCCATACATTACTCTCCTTATCGTAGAGGCCTTACCTTAGGCATAAGGCACATCAAGAGTCCATTCTGGTTCAAACCAATGGGAGTTACCCAAATTAAAGGCAATGATTTCTCTTAGCTTCTTTTTTTTATTTTACTTCTCCAACCCCTAAACTCATATTATTATTTTATTTTGAAAAAAAACGAGTATCCAATATATACTAGGATATTTTTATGAGAGGTTTTCAAACTACACTTACAAACACCTCCATATAATTGGTGAAGAACATATTGTTTTTGTGGATGGTAACCAAACCCCTCACGAAACGATGATTGTTCAATTATCTCCTACCACCTTTAATGGTGGCCATTATGATGGAAATGTAATAAAATATGATATTAATTAGATTTATTTTATATAAAATCTTCTGTAATTCCATTTTATAGCATACCGTTATTCATTTCATGTTGTATATATATACGATAATTTCATTTGAGGATATGCAGACTACCTCCCCGAGAATGTGATATGACTCATTCATACCATACATGGAACGTATAAAGGATGGTGTTAATAAAATTACGTAACACATATAAGATATTATATAATACTGGAAGAATAATATACCTATGTATCATTTGGTATTTATTCCCTTTAAAATGAAAAATGAAATGGAAGTAGCATTCGTGCGTACGTATGGATTATCGTCTCCACGAACGTGATTAGATTCATTTACCCATTATATCCATTCAAGACTAATTATCATTTTATTATTAAAATTAATGTTTAAGGACTTGATTTAATTTTGGATATGAATAATATACAACCTATCCATAACAAACAAGGCTTACGTAATGAATAATATAAAGGAAAACGAATCAGTTGACACCCGAAATAACGATAATACTAAAATATTATTAGCTAATCAATATTAAAAGATCATATATGATATCATATTTATGTATATGATTCTTGTATAATTTAATAACAATGATTTATCTATTATACAAGAGGTTAAACTCCACTCTATCAAGGAAAATTACAAGTAAGGGTTTATTTGAAAATATCTTTATTATTTGAGGTTGTTTATACGTAATTATCTACTTGGACCTCTTTATCATCCAAATCCATGTTTCATAAAAATGAATTTCAAAACATTCTTACTATTTTATAGAATCTGGGTTAAATTCATTTATACTGTTGTTTGACATTTTATAAGAAGTTTATAAAGGAATCTTTATGTCATTTTCCAAATAAGGACCTTTTTATCCTTTTTGACAAATTAATGTAAGAATGTCTTTTATATTTAACTTATACGGCGGGTGTGGATATTTTCGGATGTTATAAAATCATTGATGCTTCCCTTACAAACAATAAAAATATTTTCAAAGTAAATTTTTTATTTTATAATTACGTGACTATTAAATTATTTCAGAAAAAGTGATATTTCTCTCAAATTGTTTTGATTTCATCGATGTTAACATCCTTTGAGGGATTTTAAGCTTATTTGATGTTTATTTATTATGATACAAAACATTCATATTGTATTGAAGTTTTTGTGATATTTTTGATTGTGGATGTGTTATATTTATACCATTCATGGGTTATGGAGATATTATTGACATTTCGTTTGATTGTTTTCATATGAATTTTTATGTTATGTTTAAACATGTTCATATGAGGAATGAATTGGACTTAATAAGTGACGGGTGGATCCCACTATAGATCCTTGATGCATCGGTAGGTCTCATGAGACAAACTAGTGTCTTGTCATGAGGCGTTGACAAAATCATACATGTAGTCTTGGCACGAGGCTTTGGCTACTTGGTTATGATAGTCTGGCATTATGCATTCCATCATTATGAATGTGGTTATTGATATTCCATGTGATTATTAAACTGGTAGAATATCCATGTGAATAAGTAAATGGAATTATTTCATTTTACTTATTTCCATATTATGCTGAATTTCATGTTTAGAAGGCTTTTGTTTTAGATATACATTACCTTAAATGATTATGATTATTTAAGAATGTTTCGTCTATATTTTTATCCTTACTGAGCATCTAACATCACCCCTTTCTATGTTTTATTTTTCCCAGGATGTGAAGAGATATTTTAAGACTGACCTATAGGGATAGTCTGAAGGGGATGTGAGTTTGGACTATAGAGACTATATACTTTTTTTTCACTTTATAATGTAATTTAAACATTATAAATGTATCTAGTGATTCCAAGTATACTAAACTAATCAGTCTTTTGAGACATGATCTTTTGTGATCAATCCAATCTTATGTAATGATGCACCAACTATGGGTAACATGGGATGGGGCATTACATTAGAGTATTAGATGACCAAGATAATATTAGAGATGTATTTTCATGGGAAAAAAAGATAATTTACGACGTATATGGTTTCTAAAGGATATCTAGTAACTACTGAGATTTTATGTAGGACTTCTCATGAATATCAGTTCCATTGAAAATCTTGACTAAGAAGGGTGTGATGTTTTTTTGTCAGATTCTTATGAGCCATCCTTTTAGGCGAAGAAAGGGAGGATACATTACCGCTAGTCCTGACACAACAAGAACAAGGAAAGAGTTATAATATGTATAATGAAGGATAATGTATTGGGATGTGAGGAGTGATGATGTAGGGAGATAGAGTTGTGATGTACGGGTCTCAACAACTGAGGCCAAATAAGAATAATTAAATAATTCATGATTTCTACTTATTTGTAGTTTCCCAAATTATTTTTTGTTGGAGAAACTATTTACTAGGAGTGTATTTTGTGGTGTACGTGGACCACGAAAGACTCAAGTACATTTTTAAATAGTGTGAGATGAATCTGAGGTAGCGAAGGTGGTTGGTGTACTTATAGTATTTTAACTTCGAGCTTGTATAGACACTTAGTAAAGGAAATGCAGTGGCCTATGCACTATGTTAGAATACATAGATATAGGTACTGCAGTTGTCCAGTTGTGAGGAAAAACTGTTGATGTAGTTCTCTAGGATGCACTAGGTGGTGAAATAATGTTATGTGCAAACTTATCGATCATCCTTAACTGTAATCCATTCCTTATTAAACCATGTAATTATGAAAATGATATCAAATTCATAGGGACTAGTCCTATGAGTGAGAATGCAAGGGGAGGATTATTCATCTTTTTTAACAATATGCAACGATGAGATCTTGATTATCCATGGAAATGTTTGTGTTCCATAAAACATACATGTCATGTTGTTGCCAGAGTTTCATGTCTCAACACGGGTAGTGCATCCTTGAGTCACCATGATGTACCATGACTTATGCCATCAGTATTGGTGGTAATTTATAAATCATGAGTTTGTTTGGTTTGTTACGTCATTATCCTCATACCAGTAGGTGAAAGTCAAAAATCAGTGTTTTAACCAACATTTTTTGAATCTAGATATTTAGAAGTAGATGTGGGATGAAGTCATGATGGATTTTATGAATTTTTTAACAAGGTCACATTGATGTTATTATTTTTCCTTGGATGTATTTGATAGGATGAATAAAGTTTTTCATTTCCTTTTGATCAAGGAGACATTCAATGTTGATGATTTTGGGAGGTTTTATATCTGTGAGATAGTACAACATCAGGGCATCCCATTCACTATAATTTTGGATAGGTATACCAATTTTATGACTCAAATTTGGAAGATTTTATAGAAGGATTTGGGTACATAGGGTATTCTAAGAACAACATGAAACCCTTAGACTGCTGGCCAGTCAGAGCATAAGATATAGGTTATAAAGGACATGCTCCAAGCTTGTGTCTGGGATTTTTGGGTCTCTTAGGAGAGGCATATACCCCTTTTAAAATTATTCTAAAATATTAATTATTAGGTGATGATACATATGGAAACATATGAGGATTTATAAGGTAGGCCATGCTGACCGCCTCTATACTGGTAAGAGGTAGGTGAAACAAAATTACTGGGACCATGTCTCGTAAAGTAGACTTCTGACCAGGTCCAGTTGAATAATAAGGGTAATGTACTATATAGTCTTGATAGAATTTAAATTTCAATCATCCTATATGGCCTCATGGTTTCAAGGTTGGGGATAAGAATTTCATGATGGTTTAAAAAAGGCTAGAACAGAGAGAGATCAGGAGATAGGGTAATCTTTTACAACTATATGTCAGGTTATTAGAGATTCTAGAAAGAGTCAGGTTGGTAGCATATCAATTGCATTTACAATTGAGGTAATGAGCCATGACCAAAAACATCCATGTATCTCAGTTGTGTTGCTACCATTTAGTCTTGTCTCACACTTTGTATTCTAATGAGGTTGATTTTTAGTTTGATGCATCATTTAAAGGGCATATAATACGTATTACTGACTTCAGAATGAAGGTTCTCTGAGGCCGATTTCTTCCTTTAATATGGTCAGAATGGATGAACAGTCATTTATAAGATGAAATTTTACAGTGGGGGGATGACAGACATGATCAAGTCCAAGAATTGTTCTCAGATGAGTCTTTACCACCCTACATATGGAAAGTTGGGGACAAATTTATATAAGCCAGTGTGGTAAGAACCCATGTTTTTAATGAGGTAAAGATATACTATTTTTGTAATTAAATTCCTAAATATAACATCATGATAGTTTCTAACATTAAGACGAATATTTTGGAGGTATTTGAGGATTGTTATGAGCATAGAATAATTTTTTGGTGTTTTTGTCCTGGTCCATGGTTAGTACAAACCATGGGAGGTAATACATGTGGTTTTTACAAATCTTGCAATGCTGGAAAAAGGGGGTTTACATACCGCATGGTTTAAAGAAACCATGTCATATGAGGTGAACAACTGTGAGACTAGGTATGAAGTATTAAACAATGAAATATGGTTAACGTGTGGTTTCCACATTATTTGTAAATTGTTCAGGTAAACTGTGGAAGATTACCTTGGCTGATAAGAAGTCGTGCAGGGTTAACACACTTTTTTTGAAACCGAGTGCCTAAACCGTGAATGCCCTTTATTTTGGGAAATTTTATAATTTTAAAATAACAATAACATATATTCTATTTTTATTAATCCTATTTCACCTCACTCATAATAGAGGCTTAATTTCGAAGCACTCTTTGACAACTAAATTAGGATTTGAGGTGTATTCACTATCTAATCACCCATTTGAGAATTATTTGTCTCATTATATTCACATCGGTAAGATTTACATTATTTTTTAGTTGTTATAAATTCATATTGATTTTGTTTTCACTACTTGGTTTTAGAGTGATATGCCCTAGTTTCTTGTTCTGCATCCATTCATCATGTTTCTCCAAATCTGAGGCCACTGAAGACTTGAAATAGGACATGAACTCTATTACATTTCTATGGTAGTTGGTATATACATTTATTTCATATTTTGGTTCATTATAGAGCTATCTGCCTTTATACCACAAACCAGACTTCATAGGGCATCCCAATATTATAATTGGTTAATTAAAAAAGATGTAATCAGACTTCTTAAAGATTCCCTTATGTAATATTATGATGCTTCAGTATCCATTGGATTAACTATGGTGACCGATGGGGTGTACCTGTTAGAATTTTTACCCTATTCATGACATGTCGAGCAACCCATGGGGTGAGTTGAAGCATTCCATCTTAGAGGATTTTGTTAAATAAATTAAATAAAATTAATTAATGGAATAAGATACTGGATGGCTCCATAACATATTTATGATTTGAATAAATAGAAAAAATTGAACATGAATCGATTTTTTTGGATATGGTATCCCGCATTTCTTCTTGCCATGTCGATATTACTTGTTTTTTTGATTAAATGACTTCATTGTAATTGGTAAATAAGTTGGTATTCTCATTGAGTGTTTTTAAATTGATTCAATGATTATTTTGAAATGGTGATGAATGGGTGGGCTTACCCATGTGACTATTTTGATTATGATTTGTGTAGAATGGGCGGGTATACTAATGTGATATGGTTGAATGTATATTTTCATGAATGGGTGGGTATACCCATGTGAAATTTTTTATTTTGAATTTGATTACAAGAGCAGGTAGACTCATACAGGATGAATGAAATGACATGTGTATATATTCCATGGACATATCTTGCGGGATCTTATACATGGTAGTAGATTCCTTTGGATGATTATGCCATAGATAGATCATGATCCTAGGGGATTCCATGGGATTTTCTAACCACTGGATTCAATATTCTTGGAATTGCATTGAAAATGTCTGGTATCATATACTCATAGGAATTTACCGAGTTCCAAAACCATGTTTCCACTTAGATTCTCCTAGTACTCGATGAGGATTCTGTTGTTCTTGAAACCGTGGATTTGGACATTCATGGTCTGATTTATGACATAATACAAAACCATGGGTCTATGACATGTTTGGTTGAACAACATGGCCATGCATATATCCGAAACATATGTTTATACAGCTAGGTCGGGGATGACATGATATGCATGGGAGCCAAAACAGGGTTCTTTATCTATCGAAATCATTTACATCGATCTTAGTTGTTTCTTGACATAGGTAGATTGTTTTGGTAATTTCCACTATTTGTCATATAATTTTATTCTTTATGATAAGATGTTTTTAATTACTATTTATGCCTATATTTATTACCAAAATAAAATATTATCATTTAGGTCCACTTGGATTAGATTAGGAAATTTATTATTTCTTAATTCAATGAAGAGTTAAAAGAGTTAAAATCAAAGTTTAATAAATAAAACATTTTTAATATAGGGTTATAAATAAGATAAATTCAATTATAAATATTCATTAGAAAGATAAAAATATTTATTACATAATGCTATTTTATTTTTAATTTTTAGACATTAAATAATATAATTTATTTTTGACACAATTATGATTCAATAATTACCATATTAATGAAAGAGTAAGATAATTGATATTATAAATACCCAAATAAATGTAATTTGTGACTATTTATGAATTAAAATAAATATTTCAGATAATATGACATATTATTATTGGTTATATAAATTTTTTTCATATGTAATAATGCTTTTTTAAAATTATCAAAAACAATATACCCAATAGTGTCAAAATTGACATAAAATAGGTTATAAAACAAATATTATATTATTAATTGATATTATATTCCTAAAAATCAATGGATCGGACAAAGGACTTATATCCTGATAGTTTTATAATTATTGGACTACTTTGGGGTCTATTGAAAGTTTATAGTATGTTTATTAACCATATAATATAAAAATACAGAGACGCATGGTAAATGTCAAACTAATTAACTAACAGTTAAAACTAAAGGATAAGGTTAATAAAGTGACTCATAAATGATTAAAACATATTGGTTGAGTGTTTTTATAACCATACCTACCTTATCCTCGAAATAAATCAATTTTGATCCATTATAAACATAAAATAAATTTATTATAAAATAATATTTTATGTTTTTCCTAAGGTGCCCCTCACCCCTCTTATAAAAGGGCACTCCCCCTTCACTCTATTTCACACCTATAAATCCTTTTTTCTCATCCAAAATCTGCACAATTAATCTTTATACGTCACTATCCTCTTTCTAGAGGCCTTACCTTAGGCAAAAGGAACCTCAAGAGTTCTATCTGGTTCAAACCAAAGGGAGATACCCAAATTAACGGTAACAATTTCTCTTAGCTTCTTTTTTTTATTTTACTTCTCCAACCCCTAAACTTTTATTATTAATTTATTTTGTAACAAAACCAATATCAAATATATAATAGGATATTTTTATGAGAGCTTTTCAAACTAAAATTACACAGACCTCTATCTAATGGGTGAAGAACATATTGTTTCTGTGGATGGTAACCAAACCCCTCACGAAACGATGATTGTTCAATTATCTTCTACCACCTTTAATGGTGGACATTATGATGGAAATATAATCAAATATGATATTAATTATATTTATTTTTTATAAAATCTTCTGTAATTACATTTTATAGCATATAATTATTTGTTTCATGTTGTATATATATACTATAATTTCATTTGAGGATGTGCGGACTACCTCCCCCTCAAAGTGATATGACTCGTTCATACCATACATGGAACGTATAATGGACGGTGTTAATGAACTTAAGTAACACATATAAGATATTATATTATACTAGAATAATAATATACCTATGTATCATTTGGTATTTATTCCTTTTAAAATGAAAAATGAAATGGTAGTTGTGAGTTCGTGCGTACGTATGGATTACCGTCTCCACGAACGCGATGAGATTCATTTCCCCATCATATACATTAAAGATTAATTATCATTTTATGTTTAAAAGTAATTTTTAAGGACTTGATATAATTCTGGATATGAATAAGATACAACCTATCAATAACAAATACGGCTTACGTAATGAATAATATAACGGAAAACGAATCAGTTGACACCCGAAATGACGATAATACTAAAATATTATCAGCAAAGAAATATTAAAAGATCATATATGATATCATATTTATGTATTTGATTCATTTATAATTTAATAACAATTATTTAAATATTATATAGGAGTTTATACTCCACTCTATCAAGGAAATGTGCAAGGTCAGGGTTTATTTGACAATCTCATCATTATCTGAGGTTTTTTATACGTAATTATCTACTAGGACCTCTTTATCATCCACATCCATGTTTCATAAAAATTTATTTCTAAACATTCTTACTATTTTATAGAATATGGATTAAATTCATTTATACCATTGTTTGACTTTTTATAAGAAGTTTATAAAGGAATCTTTACATCATTTTCTAAACAAGGACCTTTTGAACCTTTTCAACAAATTAAGGTAAGAATGTCTTTTATTTCTAACTTATATGGTGGGTGTGGATATTTTAGGCCATTATAAAATCATTGATGCTTCCCTTACAAGGTTTATGAATATTTTCAAAGTAAATGTTTTATTTTATTATTATGTGACTATTATATTATTTAAAAAAAAGAGATATTTCTCTCAAATAGTTTTGATTTCATCGATATCAACATCCTTTGATGGATTTTAAGCTTATTTGAAATTTATTTATTATGATACAAAACGTTCATATTGTATTGAAGGTTTTGTGATATGTTTGACTGTGGATGTGTTATTTTTATACCATTCATGGTTTATGGAGATATTATTGACATTTCGTATGATTGTTTTTATACAAATTTTTATGTTATGTTTAAACATGTTCATATGAGGAATGCATTGGACTTAATAAGTTACATGTGGTGCCCACTATAGCTCCTAGATGCAACGGTAGGTCTCATGAGATAAACTAGTGTCTTGGAATGTGGCCTTTAAAAACTCTTATATATAGTCTTGGCACGAGGCCTTGGCTGCGTGGTTATGATAGTCTGGAATTATGCATTCCATCATTATGAATGTGGTTATTGATATTGCATTTGATTATTCGACTAGTAGAATATCCATGTGAATAAGTAAATGGAATTATTTCATATTTTTTTCCATATTATGCTAAATTTCATGTTTAAAAGGCTTTTGTTTTAGATATACATTACCTTAAATGTTTATGCTTATTTATGAATGTTTCCGCTATATTGTTATCCTTACTGAACATATGAGATCACCTCTATATATGTTTTATTTTTCCCAGGATGTGACGAGATATTTTATGACTGACATGTAGGGATAGTCTGAAGGGGATGTGAGTGTGGACTACATAGACTATATTATTTTATTTTTTCTCTTTACAATGTAATTTAAATGTTATGAATGTATCTAGAGATTTCAAGTATACTAAACTAATCTGTCTTTCGAGACATGATCTTTTGTGATCAATCCAATGTTATGTAATAATGCACCAAATATGGGTTACACGGGTCGAGGAATTACATAAGTGTATTAGTTGACCAAGATAATATTAGAGATGCATTTTCATGGGAAAAAACAAAGATAATTTACGACATATATGTTTTCTAAATGATTTTTAGTTACCTCTAAGAATTTATGTTGGAATTCTCATAAATACCAGTTCCATTGAAAATTTTGACTAAGAAGGGTGTGCTATTTTTTTTTCAGATTCTTATGAGCCATCCTTTCAGGCGAAGAAAGGGAGGATAACATTACCACCAGTCCTAACACAACAAGTACTAGGAAATAGTTATAATATGTATTATGACGGATAATGTATTGGGATGCGAGGAATGATGATCTAGGGAGATAGAGTTGTGATGTATGGGTCTCAACAGCTGAGGCCACATAATAGGAATTAAATAATGCATGATTTGAACTTAGCTGTAGTTTCCCAATAATTTTATTTTTGGAGAAACTATTTACTAGCAGTGTATTTTGTGGTGTAAGTGGACCATGAAAGCCTCAAGTACATTTTTAAACAGCATGAAATGAATCTGAGGTAGCGAAGGTGGTTGGTGTACTTATAGTATTTTAACATCGAGCTTGCATAGACACCTAGTAAAGGCAATGTAGTGTCCTATGCACTATGTGGGAAGACATAGATATAAGTAGTGTAGTTGGACAGTTCTGAGGGAAAACCATTGATGTAGTTCTTTAGGATGCACTAGGTGGTGAAATAATGTTAGCTGCAAACTTAACGATAATCCTTAACTGTAATCCATTCACTATTAAACAATGTAAGTAGGACAAAGATATCAAATTCATAGGGACTATTCCTAGGAGTGATCATGAAAGGGGAGGATTCTACTTTTTTTAACCATATGAAATGATGAGATCTTGAGTATCCATTGACATGTTTGGGTTCCATAGAACTTACATGAAAATTTGTTGCGATAGTTTCATGTCTCAACACGGGTAGTGCATCCTAGAGTCACCATGATGTTCCATGACTTATTCCATTAGTATTGGTGGTAATGTATGAATCATGAGGTTGTTTGTTTTGATACATCATTTTCCTCATATCAGTAGGTGAAAGCCAAAAATCAGTGTTTTAACCGACATTTGTTGAAGCTACATATTTAGGAGTAGATGTGGGATGATGTCACGATAGATTTTGTGAATTTTTTAACAAGTTCACATTGATGTGATTATTTGGTCTGGGATATTGTTGATAGGCTGAATAAAGTTATTCATTTCCTTCTGATCAAGAAAACATTCAATGTTGATTATTTTGGGTGGTTGTATATCTATGAGATAATACAATATCAGGGAATCCAATTCACTATAACTTTGAATAGTTACATCCATTTTATGACTCAAATTTGGAAGAGTTTATAGAATGATTTGGGTAGATAGGGTATTCTAAGAACAACATGAAACCCTTAGTCTGATGGCCAGTCAGAGCATAAGATATAGGTTATAGAGGACATGCTCCAATCATGTGTTAGGGATTTTGGGGTCTCATAGGAGAGGCATATACCCCTATTAAAATTATCTTAAAATAATAATTATTTGGTGATGATACATATGGAATCATATGTGGTTTTTATGGTAGGCCATGCTGACTGCCCCTATTCTGGTAAGAGGCAGGTGAAACAAAATTGTTGGGACAGTGTATCATGAAGTAGACTTTTGACCTGGTCCAGTTGAATAATAATGGTATTTTGCTATATAGTATTGATAGAATTCAAATTTCAATCATCCTATAAGGCCTCATGGTTTAGAGGGTGGGGATATGTATTTCATGATGGTTTCAAAAAGGCTGGAACACAGAGAGATCAGGAGATAGGGTAATCTTTTACAAATATATGTCAGGTTATTAGAGATTCTATAAATAGTCAGGTTGGTAACATATAAATTGCATTTACCTTCGAGGTACTGAGACATGAACGAAATCTTCCATGTATCTCAGTTGTGCTACTACCATTTAGTCCCATCTCACACATTGCATCGTAATGATTTTGATTTATAGGTTGATGCATCATTTAAGGAGAATGTGATATTAATTGTTGACTTCAGAATGAAGGTTCTCTGAGGCCGATTGGTTCTTTTAATATGGTTTGAATGGATGAACGGTCGTTTATAAGATGAAAATTTACAGTGGGAGGATGACAGACATGATCAAGTCCTAGAATTGTTCTCGGATGAGTCTTTACCACCCTACATAGAGAACTTTTGAGACAAATTTCTATAAGGGGGTGTTGTAAGAACCCATGTTTTTTATGAGGTAAAGATATTCTATTTTTGGAATTCAATTCTTAAATATGACATCATGATAGTTTCAAACATTAAAAAGGTTGTTTTGGAGGTGTATGAGGATTGTTATGAGCATAGAATCATTTTTTCGTGTTTTTATCCTGGTCCATGGTTAGTACAAACCATGATAGGTAGGACACATGGTTTTTACAAATCTTGCAATGTTGGAAAAAGGGGGTGTAAATTCCGCATGGTTTAAAACAACATGTCATAGGAGGTTCACAACTATGAGAATAGGTATGAAGTGTTAAACAATGAAATATGGTTAACATGTGGTTTCCACATTATTTGTAAATTGTTCAGGTAAACTATGGAAGAATACCTTGTCCTATAAGAAGTCATGCAGTGTTAGCTCACTGTTTTTGAAACCGAGTTCCTAAACCATGAATCCCATTTATTTTGGTAAATTTTATAATTTTAAAATAACATTAACTTATATTTTATTCCAATTAATCATATTTCACCTCACTTATAATAGATGCTTAATTTCGAAGCTCTCTTTGACAACTAAATTAGGATTTGAGGTGTATTCACCATCTGATCTCCCATTTGAGCATTATTTGTCTCATCAGATTCACATCGGTAATATTTACATTATTTTTTAGTTGTTAAAAATTATTATTGATTTTGTTTTCACTATTTGGTATTAGGGTGATGTGCCCTAATTTCTCATTTTTCATCCATTCGTCAAGTTTCTCCTAATCTGAGTCCATTGAATACTTGAAATAGGACAGAAACTCCATTACATTGCTATGGAAGGTGGTATATACATTTATTTCATATTTTTCTTCATTAAAGAGTTATCTGCCATTATTCCACATACCAGACTTCATTGGGCATCACAATATTTTAATTGGTTAACTAAAATATATATAATCAGAGCTCTTAGGGATTCACTTATGTAATTTTATAATGCATCGGTAGCCATTGGATTTACTATGGTGACCCATGGGGTGTACCTATTAGAATTTTTACCCTCTTCATGACATGTCGAAAAACCCATGGGGTGGTTGAAGCATTCCATCTTAGAGGATGTTGTTTTATAAACTAAATGAAATGAATTAATGGAATAAGATATGGGATGGCTCCATAACATATTTATGATTTGAATAATTAGAAAAAATTGACCATGTATGGATTTTTTTGGATATGTTATGCCGCATTTCTTCATGCCATGTCAATATTCCCTATTTATTTATTAAATGACTTATTTATAATTGGTAAATAAGTTGGTAAACTCATTGAGTGTTTTTAAATTGATTCAACGATTTTTTTGAAATGGTGATAACTGGGTGGGATTACCCATGTGGATATTTTGATTATGATTTGTGATGAATGGGTGGGTATACTAATGTGATATGGTTGAATGTATATTTTGATGAATGGGTGGGTATACCCATGTGAAATTTTTTATTTTGAATTTGATTACATGAGATGGTAGACTCATACGGGATGAATGAAATGGTATGTGTATATATTCCATGGAAATATCTTGCGGGAGCTTTGACATGGTAGTGGTTGCCTTTGGATGATTATGCCACGGATAGGTCTTGATTCTAGGGGATTCTATGGTATTTTATAAACACTAGATACGACATTCTTGGACTTGCATTGGACATGTCTGGTATCACATACTCAAAGGAATTGACCGAGTGCCAATAGCAAGTTTCCACATAGATTCTATTAGTACTCGATGAGGATTATGTGGTTCTTGACACCATGGATTTGGACCTTCATGGTCTGATTCATGACATAAGACACAACCATGGGTCTATGACATGTTTGGTTGAAAAACATTGCCATGAATATTTACGAATCTTATGTTTATACAGCTAGGTCAGGGATGACATGATATGCATGGGAGTCCAAAACATGGTTTTTATCTATCAAAAACATTTACATCGATATTAGTTGTTTCTTAACATATGTAGATTGTTTTTGTAATTTACACTATTTTTCATACCATTTTATTCTTTATGATATTAAATTATTAATTACTATGTTATATGTATATTTAATACCTAGAAAAAATAATCACATCAATATACCATGACTTATGCCATCATTATTGGTAGTAATGTATGAATCTTGAGGTATTTTGTTTTGTTACATCATTTTCCCCATATCAGTAGGTGAAATCCAAAAATCAGTGTTTTAAACGACATTTATTGAACCTACATATTCAGGAGTAGATGTGGGATGATGTCACGATGGATTTATGAATTGTTTAACAAGGTCACATTGATGTGATTATTTTGTCTGGGCTATTGTTGATAGACTGAATAATGTTATCCATTTCCTTCTGATCAAGGAGACATTCAATGTTGATGATATTGGGAGGTTATATATCTGTGAGATAGTACGACATCAGGGCATCCCATTCACTATAATTTTGGATAGGTACACCCATTTTATGACTCAAATTTGGAAGAGTTTTAGAAGGATTTTGGTACAGAGGGTATTATATGAACAACATGAAACCCATAGACTGATGTTTAGTCAGAGCATAAGATATAGGTTATAGAGGACATGCTCCATGCATGTGTCTGTGATTTTGGGGTCTCTTAGGAGAGGAATATACCCCTTTTAAAATTATCCTAAAATAATAATTATTATGTAATGATACATATAGAAACATATGAGGATTTTTATTGTAGGACATGCTGACCCCTATACTGTTAGAGGTAGGTGAAACAAAATTACTGGCACCGTGTCTGGTGAGGAAGACTTCTGACCTGATCCAGTTGAATAATAATATTAATGTACCATATAGTCTTGATAGAATTTAAATTTCAATCATCCTATAAGGCCTCATTGTTTTGAGGTTGGGGATAGGGATTTCATGATGGTTTCAAAAAATGCTAGAATAGAGAGAGATCAGGAGATAGGGTAATCTTTTACAACTATATGTTAGGTTATTAGAGATTATCGAAAGAGTATGGTTGGTAGCATATCAATTGCATTTACCTCTGAGGTACTGAACCATGAAAAAAATCTTCCATATATCTCAGTTTTGTTGCTATCATTTAGTCCCATCTCACACTTTTCATCCAAATGAGGTTGATTTATAGGTTTATTCATCATTTAAGGAGAATCTGCTTTGAATTATTGACTTCAGAACAAAGGTTCTATGAGGCTGATTTGTTCCTTTAATATGGTTGAAATGGATGAACGGTCATTTATAAGATGAAAATTTATAGTGGGGGATGACAGACATGATCATGTCCTAGAATTGTTCTCAGATGAGTCTTTACCACCCTACATAGGGAAATTTGGGGACAAATTTCTATAAGGGGGTGTGGTAAGAACCCATGTTTTTAATGAGATAAAGATATCCTATTTTTGAAATTCAATGCCTAAATATGACATCATGATAATTTCTAATATTAAAAATGTTTTTTCGGAGGTGTATGTGGATTGTTATGAAAATAGAATCATTTTTTGGTGTTTTTATCCTGGTCCATGGTTAGTACAAACCATGAGAAGTACGACACATGGTTTTTACAAATCATGCAATGCTGGAAAAAGGGGGTTTACATGCCGCATTGTTTAAAGAAACCATGTCATAGGAGGTGCACAACTGTGAGACTAGGTATGAAGTGTTAAACAATGAAAAATGGTTAATGCGTTGTTTCCACATTATTGGTAAATTGTTCAGGTAAATAGTGGAAGATTACCGTGGCCAATAAGAATTCATGTAGGGTTAGCTCACTGTTTTTGAAACCGAGTGCCTAAACCATGAATCCCCTTTATTTTGGTAAATATTATAATTTTCAAATAACATTAACTTATATTCTATTCCTATTAATCCTATTTCATATAACGCATAATAGAGGCTTAATTTCGAAGCTCTCTTTGACAACTAAATTAGGATCTGAGGTGTATTCACCGTCTGATCTCCCATTTGAGCATTATTTGACTCATTAGATTCACATTGGTAAGATTTACAGTATTTTTTAGTCGTTATAAATTCTTATGGATTTTCTTTTCATTATTTGGTTTTAGGGTGATATGACCAAATTTCACATTCTTTATACATTCGTCATGTTTCTCTTAATCTGAGTCCAATAAAGACTTGAAATAGGACATGAACTCCATTAAATTTCTATGGTAGGTGGTATATACATTTATTTCAAATGCAGGTTCATTATAGAGCTATCTGCCTCTATACCACACACCAGACTTCACGGGGCATCCATATACTTTTATTGGTTAATTAAAATAGATGTAATCAGACCTCTTAGGGATTCCCTTATGTAATTTTATGATGCATCGGTATCCATTGGATTAACTATGGTGACCCATGGGGTGTACCTATTAGAATTTTTACACTATTCATGACATGACGAACAACCCATGGGGTGATTTGAATCATTCCATCTTAGAGGATGTTGTAAAATATATTAAATGAAATTAATTAATAGAATAAGATATGGGATTGCTATATAACATATTTATGATTTTAATTATTAGAAAAAATTGAACATGAATGGAATTTTTTTGGATATGGTATGCTGCATTTCTTCAGGCCATGTTGATATTCCTTGTTTTTTTATTAAATGACTTAATTGTAATGGGTAAATAAGTTGGTAAACTCATTGAGTGTTTTTAAATTGATTCAATGATTATTTTGAAATGGTGATGAATGGGTGGGATTACCCATGTGACTATTTTGATTATGATTTGGGATGAATGGGTTGGTACACTAATGTGATATGGTTGAATGTATATTTTTATGAATGTGCAGGTATACCCATATGAAATTTTTAATTTTGAATTTGATTACATAAGCGGGTAGACTCATACGGGATGAATCAAATGGTATGTGTATATATTCCATGGACATATCATGAAGGAGCTTGTACATGGTAGTGGATGCCTTTGGATGATTATGCCACAGATAGGTCTTGATTCTAGGGGATTCAATGGGATTTTCTAACCACTGGATACAAAATGCTCGGACTCCCATTAGACATTTCTGTTATCACATACTCATAGGAATTGATCGTGTGCCAATACTAAGATTCCACTTAGATTCTCCTAGTACTTTATGAGGATTATGTGGTTCTTAACACCATGGATTTAGACCTTCATGGTCTGATTCAGGATATAAGACACAACCATGGGTCTATGACATGTTTGGTTGAACAACATGGCCATGCATATTTCCAAAACATATGTTTATACATCTAGGTTGGGGATTATATGATATGCATGGGAGTCCAAAACAAGGTTCATTATCTATCAAAATCATTTACTTCGATCTTAGTTGTTTCTTGACATAGGTAGATTGTTTTTAAAATTTCCACTAGTTTTCATATCATTTTATTCTTTATGATATTAAATTATTAATTACTATATAATGCTTATATTTAATACCCAAATAAATTTTATTATTTTTGAAGTAGGATATTCATATGGGAAAAAGTTTATTTAATACGGTTATGTTTTAAAAAATTGGAGTTAAATGAAAATTGATTTCAAAATGGATGATGGAGTTTCGGCTTGTGATTTTCATATGAAATTTATTTTATACTACTTGTGAAAGGACATTTATTTCCATGGGATTTTCCAAAGAAATGTAGGGTAGAAATGAAATTTTGATGTGTTTTTTATGGGTATTAATATATATGAATTTCTGTTTTATTATAAAAATTAAAAATATTGTTTGGTTATGGTAATTGGAACATTTAGAAAATATAAAATAGGATGATATACTTTAAATGGTGATATTTTAAGGATTTTTTTGAAAAAAGTGAATTTTTTTAAAAATATTCTAAACAAGAGTATGATTTTGGGATAATTCTTATATATGTCGTACTAAGATAGTTATTTTTTAAAAACTAAATTAGTTTAATGAAGTCATGTAAAATTTTTCCAACATGTTATGGTTGACAATCATTAATTGTGTATTTAGAATATGCATCCTAGAGATGAATCAAAAAAAATTATAATTCCATTCATTCAGATAATTTCTCAGATAGATCCTAAAATCATTTAGGAGTGGTTTCTTCCCCTATGATATCAACGTTATGTTAGGTTCTAGTGATGAAGACTAGATCTTCCTTAAACATTGAACCCATTAATTCCTTATTGATTTATTATCCTTTATATTTCTCAGGTGACTATGGTAATTTTTAGGATAATGTGTCATTCAAAAGAACCGATGGAGACTTCGATTTTCTAGAATCTCCTAAATCTGTAAGGTGAAGGTAGTTGTTTCATTGTCTTGGGGACCCAATTGAGTATGGTGGGAAATGGAGGTTCCCTTTATTATGTATGAGGGTATGTACTGTGATTTATTTATGATAAAATTTATTTTTTGGCACTATAAAAGGCATATGAAAGTATAAAAAGGAATTTATTTCATAATATTTTATCAGGGTGACCAATCAGTATTATAGTTTATCGACTATTTCATGGATTTATTGGTCTTAACTTGAGTTATTTAGATATAATGTTAAAAAATTTCATTTATTATAGAGATTTAATTATCTAGATCTCAGAGAGGTGGTTCATGTTCCTCGTTTTGTATATATTAGGAATTATTTGTGAGGTATTTATTTTTGGATGTTTATCCGAAAAGTTAGTTATTGGTTAGTGGTTGTTCGGTTCAATTAAGTTCAATTACATATATCATATCAGATGATAAGTCGATATTGTTCAAGACTAAGTTTGTATTGTTGGTTGATAAGTGTTAACCACTATAAAGGAATATGTGGAAGCCTCTCATGCATTTTAGTGTTCATCTAATGGGATTTATAATAAATTTTATAAAAAATATCCAAGTAATTTATTTTTTTGTTTCTTTTTGGTACATCTGCAATGATTATTTATGTTGAGTTATCAAAAATGGATTTATAGTGTCTATTCCATATTTTGGAGATCATTGTGTTTTGGGGAACTGTATCATGATATCTATGAATCAATTCATAGAGGATCTTATGTGAGTAGTAATAAAAAGCAGTTTACAGTTTAATATATGTGGATCATTGTTCTAGTTATGATTATTTAGGCTGTGAGGTAATGGAATTCTTATTTGGGGCTGGCTTATTAGTTGTTTGAATAGGGGGACCATTGGGTCCATTCTTGGGTAACTAATATTTTATCAATCGTAAGGTTGTTCAGAACAAATCAATAATTTTCTATCTTTTGGGATCACTAAGTGGTAGTGTCTGGGATTTCAATATCTAGTTTTCCTGACGTGTGTGGTGAATCAAGGTGCAGAGAAAAAGATCTTTCATCTCAGGGATTGTGGTATTTTATTTCATCTAATTCCATGATTAGAACTTTTTATGGTTCTTATCTCTTGGATATAGTGTTATTTATAGATGTTATCTCATTGAAGTGATGGAGATTGGTTTCATTATAGTCTTGTGGTTTTTTGAGTTTTTAGTGGAAATTATGCTATTGGATAATGTTTTTACTTTAGATATCTGTCTCACCCATATTTTAACAATTTAGATTAATTCTAAATTCTTGACATACCGATGACCAATTATTGTCTCCTAATTTATCTTCCTTCATGATCATATAATGTTTTTTTGGGAGACAATTTGTTGTTATTGTGGGTTCAGATGTGTTCCATGGTTTTCATCCTTATACCCTTCTTTTTTTAAATTCATCCTCTAGCCATCCTTATTAATTGGTTATTATTGTAACTTTTATTCGTATTCATCCGCTTGTATTAAGAGTTTTTATGGGAAAATGTTTTTTAGTTATGAATTTGTAACAACTAATGTCACTATTGTACAGTAATTCAATATAATTTATGAATAATATTAATTTTAGGAAAAATATCAAGAATAAAATTTTGAAATTATTCTAAATTTCCTCTTCTACATATCTAGTTCACAAAAATTATGTAAACTTGTGTAATGAACATTTTAAGAAATGTATTTTCTTTCGTCTTGTTATGTCACAATTTTTATTTATGGATAGAACAAGATTTGGTCAAAATCGCATAAGAAATTTTTTATCATGGAGTCCTAGAACAATACTTCATCAGAATATGGGGAACCAGAGAAAACAAATGTGTGTGTGTTGTATTTTTGATAGGGTGATTTTCCTTGATTGGTTTATGGTTTGGTAAATATAGTAGTATCTAGTGTGTCACTAATAGATTCTACATTGTTGGTACATGATTTGCCGAACCGTGAGCTCAAAATGTGTGTACTACCTTGGTTTCTATAAATTTATATTTCCACTTTTTCCGTGAATAATTAAAAGGGATATTTACATTATTTTTCCATAATCTGGGTTTACTAAGACTACATGAACAAATTGCGGGATCTCTCTCCCCCTACCTAATTTTTTGGATCCTCCCTCAATGTTTCCATATTGATTTATCTTGGTGAGATGGTCAATTGATTCTTTTATCCCTTCTCCTTCTTCACCCATATTGTTTTTTCATTTGGTTTCACACGTTCCATTAACCATAATTTTATTTTGGGTTTTATTTTTTGTTTTTGGTTTAATTAGATTTGGTTTTTTGGTTAATTGGGATTTTGGAGTGCCAGTTATTCTTTTTTTGAGTGTTCAACATCAAAGGATATGGCTTCTGACTCGATGTTTTCATAACAAAGGGTGTTGATTTGGTGATATTATTCTATTTTTAATATAATTTTAGGCATGATATTTTGAAATTAATCAAATTTTTTGTTTTTTACTATATATGGTAGAGAAAATAAATTTCATGATTTTTGGGTTGAATCTATTCTGATCAACAGTGTATTTTGAGGCGGTTTAATTTAAAAAATAATTTTATAATTCCATGTGTTTTCAAATGGTTTATAGTGTGTTTTATTGTAATTGATTCCTTCGGAATGCATTTTACCCCATTTGGGTCACGCCATGTGATAAAGAATACTTCCATTAAATTTTTATATATATAATAAAATGTTTCTTCATTTTTAATTATTCTTATTTTATAGGTTATATTTTTATAGAAAATGTTTATTAATTAATTGATTTGAAACTGAAATCAGAAATAATAAATTTCACAATATCCGTGATTAATTTTCAATAGGAATCACTTTTATCTTTCAAAATGAACTTATTTTAATGAACGTGTGACCCTCAAAAATTCCCATTTGACTTTGATATTTATTTTCTCATGGATGATTATATTGGGGATTTTCTTCCTTGAGTTTTCATGTTGTGGTTAGATTTATATTTTGTTGTATCATTAATTATATTAGTTTTTTGACTACTGGCCGACAATTTCTTCTTTCATGGGATCATTACGAATATATTGATATTTAAGTATTTATTCTACACTAGATAGTCACACACTATTAGTTTCTCCATTTTTATGTCATAGGTATAGAGGGGAGTTCCCCTGAAGATGCTTGCTGTTGAATAGTATTGTGGATTTTGTTGTTTGGATACAACACATGCCACATATTTTTCCCATTATTTTTTATGGTCTTGGAAAATAGTACTTTTGAACATAGATTATTATGCATGATTATAGATGAATTCAACTTTAGGAATCACATTTCACGTGTCACCCAGTTTTATTGACATGAATTAAATCATTACTCATTCTCCTAACTTATTTATTCATATATCATTTATGATGGGATTTATTAGTGTTTTATTTTACTATTTAATAAAATTGATTTTCTTTGAGAAATTGTTTTTAAAGTGTTATCAAAGTATGTATGTAAATATTTTTCTAAAGTGAAACTATAATAAGTGTTTTTTTAAAAACAAATTAATGGTTTTAATGTAAGATTTTTAAATTCATATTTATATAAAGTGAAAAAATTGATATTTTTAAAATGGTCATTAAGGTTAAATTAAAATTTCCTTTTTATTTCTAATAAAAATCTATTTTCTTAATTTATTTTAATTTAACATAAAATAAAAATATATTTTAAAAGGGAAATTAATATTATCATTATCAAGATCCTACTGGGATTGGTTATTCTCACAACATACATACACCATTCAGTTTTTGTATTTCTATTGTTTTCTTTTTTAGGATCCGTGAAATTTCTCCCTTTGGGATGTTTGGGTTGTTCGGTGTTGGATTATAGGTATGTATAGAATGTCCATGTGTCATAAGAAGATGGTTGGTAATACATTGAATTTACTTTTAATTTTTATATTTCCTTATATAAACCATATTAACATAGATATTATAATTTATAATTTTATTTATAAGTTCTGTAATACTAATATTTTTTGGATTATGAGAAATTATTTAAATGATTTCGATAGTCATTATTTGAAATATGTAATGTTGAGAGAGATATACATAAGGTTATGATAATAAAACTCTATATTGTTCATGTGAATTTCCATAACATCATTTTTGGACCATGTGATAATGACATATGAATACTAATTTGAGTCATCATATGCTTTGTATATGATATCATAATCGTGATAAGTGTATGGTTAGGATAAAATATTTAAATTATTTTGAAATTAATTATTTTAAATATGTAATGTTGAGAAAGATACACAATAGGGTATGATAATGAAAATCTATATAGTTGATGTGAATTTTCATAACATCATTGTTTGACCACGATATAATGACATATGAATACTGATTTGATTCATCATATGGTTTTTATATAATATCATAAGATAGATATGAATCATCATATAGTTTTTTAATAGATTTCATAATTTTTTTATGATGAATTAAAACGATGATTACAACCACTCACAATTTTGATAAAATCCACATATAGTTTTCAAAAGAACATATGAGGGTCATTCCTTCCATTATTCATCCATTAAAGAAAACCGAACAATTTTTTCCTCTTATAAACATAAATTAACTGCGTTGAAGTATTCCATTTGGAATATACATTCAATATTTAAGATCTATACTCAAATTAATGGAGAAATATTATGATGTGTTGAATTAGAATTTCAAATTCAGATTTATAGATATTATTCTAAATTCATGATCCAAATTATCTATGATATTCATGAAATTTAATACTTTTCTTTTAATATATACATGGTTCTTAAATTATTTATATATCATAATTATTTTAAATTAATTCTATAACTCATGCACAAATTAAAAGTATAATTTCCATTAATATTTATGAGGACTAAATATTATTCTACAAGGACGAACTATGATGTAGTTCATTAATTGGAGGGATCACATCATGTGATATAGTCAAAATCATTTTTCAATGACATTATATTTATGGAGATATTATAAATAAGTGATGGATAAATTCTTGTGATTATATATATAAAATGTGGTATTTAATATTGAAATATTTGAAATGGTTGATTGATAATAATGTACATTTTAATGCAAGAGATCCCTTAATCAAGATTTATTGAGGATTCAATTTTTGATATATAAAAGTGGTATTGGTGGGGTTTTTTCTACATAATAATATATAAAGGATAAATTATAGAGGGATATAAATGTTCATTACAAAATATTATTTTTAATAGAGGTGTAACTGATGAAATATTTTATTCCCACAAAATATTTTTTTATCTAGAGAAATAATGAAGTTACACCATCATAAATATCTTTTTTTACATGAACATGTATAAGATGATTAATGATAAATTTTAAAAGGAATGAAATGGTCACTACCATATATGGTATTTTAAGGATGAAGAATAATTCATATAGTTCAACCATATATATACCTTCAATTCATTTCACTATAAGGGTGATGGCCTTACCGACATATCCTAGAAATAATTTTGTACAAAAAAATACATAGATGTAGTGATGCAAACAACTAATTTTTATTTAATTTAGTATAGAATGAAATTATAATAAATTTTGGGTGTTCCTTTATGTAAATTGAATAAAGGTTGAAAAAGGGAAGTGTGTCTTGGGAAAAGAGAGATAAATAACAAAACCTTGTAGAGGTAACAATATTTGGCATAGATTGATCGTGAACACTTATATCCATTGAAATTTTGAATAATAGCGGACCACATGGCATTGGTACACATGATATTTCATGATAATTTTATGAATACTAATCCAAGTGAAACAAGTAAAAGTAATTGCATGAATTTCATATTTATATACTACATTCACGTATGAGTATTTTCTTTGGGTTAGAGGAAAAAATAGTCTGAATGGAGCTACTACCTACATATGGAGACGATTTAAAAGATAAAATAAGTTCAGAGGCGCAAAATATTAATATCAGTTTCCCCTTGATTAATCCCCCTCCCTCAAGGTGCCTTGGGTATCTAACACGTTGTTTTAGATCCAAAATGTTATTTATTTAGGATAAAAAATAAGAAGGTTTTATATTTTCATCAACAATAGATTCAATTATAGGGACCCCATTTTCCAATGGTATGAAATTCCATAGGTTAAAAATGGAGTTCATTGTATACATGTAGGAAATTATGGAAGTTCCCTAAGAAGTTGTTCAAGAGGGAATTGTTCTCATAAAATGATATGTACATGTATTTAGAACAAATCAAAGAAACCATGATATTTATTCTACGATCATGATGTTTTTATAGGTTTTAATAATGGAATAAATTATTAAGATGATTTATCACAAAATGTTATTAAAGAATACATGGATAGAAAAAATTTATTTATTTTGTGAAAAATATACAAATAATGGATATTAAAAATTTTACCAAAATGAGATAGTTATAGACATGAAATATAAAAATTTCCATATATTTGATAGAATGATGAATAAAACATGTATAATTATCCTATAAAGAATAACTAAATAGTTGAGGTAATTAACACTAAATCTATATCTATATGCAAATGTATCATTTATGTGAAATAAATTTTCATTCCGTAAATCCATGTATACCCAACATGGTTTATACATGTGACGATTCTATAGAATAAATTTCACAATAATACATCATTAAATGAAAATGTTGTAAATAAAACACTTCAAAA